>JAWPHD010000279.1:0-526960 GCA_037043455.1 Cyrtodaria siliqua | reverse complement strand
ATGCGCGTTCTGACGTATATTCCAGAGTTATAAAACGGTAGATAAAGGTAAGTACACACATGTACCTGAAAATACCCCCACCCCCACACCGCGAATACCTCCTCCATTGTTATTGTATTTTTGGACTTTTTACATTTTCGATTTCCGAGTTAGGCTTAGGGTCGGGCGTACCCTGCTTACGCAGAGCTAGCCAATGACACTACCATCTTTTATGAAACTATATCCCAATCAGTAAGGGATGGGCAGAACCCTGCAGTCTATAGGGTAGATAGGCTCTCGAGGGTAATAACCCTAAACTAAGTATCCTTTTGTAGAATTTTTTTTTCTATAAAATTCGGATTCGGCCTGGTTAGCGATGACCAAGACACTTTCCCTTAGTCTCGTCCGTAGGATGGGGACGTAAACCGGGCGGTCCCGTGTATCGGTTTATTCTCAGAGCACGTTAAAGAACCATAGGAATCTATTCGATAACAAGAGTAGGGCAGGTTCCCAGATTTTTATGTATTCCTTCCCCTCTCTCTGGGGCGGTTCTAAATAACCTATACTGTGTTGATGAGCCGTTAAACAACATTCAATTCAATTAAAACGTATATTGTCTCGTGGTCTAGCTTGAGTGTCGTCTCAACATGGGATAAATAAGAGCTATTAACATTATATGTTTACTTATATATATTAGGCAAAAAAAACAACACCTGTGTTTCCGGTGGCCCGACCGACCCTATTTTTAAGGGGCCGACCTAAATCTTTTTATAAAAAAAATAAAAAATATTTGTTCTGAACAATGATTTATCACAATATATCGAGGTAACTGACATCACAGAGAAACTTTCAGCTGTATCATCAACTTGAATGGGGTGTATGATATAAATACATGTAGAATCTCACAATATCTTGCTCCAAAAAGAAAGAAAAGAAAATGCCTACCTACCGACCATATTTTTTTAGAGCATGCAATAGGAAACACACCTATTTTTTGTTTGGCCTTACTATATTTAACTTATAAATCGGTTACTGTGCAGCTTCTTCTATTTTCTAATTTTCTAACGTACTTAAAATTTTAAGATGGTAGCCAAAATGAGAAAAGCATGAAAAACAGCATCATGTATTATAACACACAAGTCTGTCATGTGCTTTTGTCAGCAAGGACATTTATCATTCCTGATTTATTTAAATGGATTGGAGGCGGTCTGGAAGACTAAAGGCGTCTATTCAAATACTTAATGGGTTTCATGTTCATATTCAATGTACATAATATTATGCTCTAACCACAACTTTGCCAAAATAAAATTCATAGTTATTGGACATGTCAATAGCATTGAATAATTGCTAAGGAAGAACTTTATACATATTTTCAAAGTAAGACGAAAATGTGTGTGTCATGAACATAGGTAATAGAGGATCTTACATGAGAGCTGACAGAGCTTAAAGTGATCCCTAAGCGTCTGCCATGTCCATTGGCACAGATATATATATATTATAGGGAGGTCCAGTGTAGTTTAAATGTTGGATATATACTCAGGTTTAATGAATTCATAAGTCATTCAACTGAAAAAGTGATCATTTGTTTAATAGGCATGTCAAACATATAATACATACTGGTAATGGCTGTGAGTGAAATGTATAAATTATTGGTGCAATATTATCAACAGTTTAGTAATATAATAATAACTATTAGCTTTGCACTATTCTAGTATTAATATTAATGATTGCAAAAATGTGAATTATGTAGAAAAACTAATGGACGCTGCGAGTTGTTAGCTTTTCAACAAATCAAGATTGCTGTGTGTCCCTTTAAGGTCCATATTAATATGTTAATAAAACAAGTTACAACCCTATGCTGTTTTTTTAAAGTTGTGTCACAGGTTTTGAACATAGTTCAGCATCAACATGTATTCTCCGTTATATGTACACGTAACAGTCAGTTCAATAAAACTGTGTACTTCAACGTCTCAAATGGAATGATGAGTGTTTTTTTATTGAGTATTAAATAAGCAAAACTACTTTTCACATCACTCTCAGTGGCATGGATGACAGCGCTAAATGCACGTGGGAGGAAACCACATGCACAGATCCTTGTGAAAAACTTGAGTGTCAAGTGTTGAGAACAAGTACTGTAGATGTAGTTCAAGATAATCCATTCAATTTATTGTTCAATACTTGGATCCATTACAGTTGTATACCTACCTTGTGTTGTGAAAATGGCAGCATCTTGTCTGAAAAATAAAGAAATGCAAACACTGAGTATTACAACTTAAATATCTGCTGTACATGAAATACTAAAACTTGATCACTTTTAATAATATACAAAATATGTATTTTATATAGAACCTATACAGGCCAAATAAATAAAATTAAACCTGTGTTTACATTCATTGTCAATAAAAGTGGGCCAGTATATTTATTTGGATCAAATATTTACTTGTTATAATGTTTTTTACTCCATGAATTTATATTAGACCACAAGAACATTAAATAAAGAAAAATCTGACTGGCTGCAGGCTTAAACATATTAAAACAGATTATATTATTTTTTTACCTCAGAATAACTGATTATTATTTTATTCCCAATAAAAAGAGGAGTCAGCAGTGTATTAAGGGGTTGGTCTGGTTTAATACAATAAAAACAGACCTGTACATTTAATTCGGTCTTAGTCAATATAAAATTTACTGAAAAAGATTACCAAATGTTTTTGTTTTTTTCAATATCTGAGAACGTATGTATTGTTTAAGATCCTTTCATGCTTTAATACTGTCTGTCAGTTCCACCTTTCAAGGTAAGGTTTCCAGGTGTTTTAACTAGATTTATCTAATTATTATTATTTTATCTATTTTTTTGGCATTGATGTGAAATGCTTTCCCACCCATACAAATAAGTTCTGCTTACAAACCTCTATGAAATCCATCTTGTTTTTGTGAGCTCCAAACAACCTCACCTTATCCAACCAAGAGTCGCATTTCAGATCAGAATATGTAAGATGCAGCATCATGTCTGTGAGACTGATGTCTCCCTATGAACAAAATAATGACACAGTGTATAAACGCAATTGCCGAATTTCATTTGGATCTGAACATTTCGCTGAAATTAAATAATAATTAGATAGATCTATGTATTCAATTCTTACTTCTATGTACTGTTACTTAGAAAATGTGTTCATCAGGGCTTTTTTCCACACAATTGGGAAGAGGCCCAGGCCTGTCCATTTTGGGGGAAAAAAGACGAGCTTATTTCTCATTTTGGGAAATATGTAAGATTTTACCAATGAAGTAAATTTGACAATACTATGCTTTATTTATATTTTCAGCCAACAGTTATTATAATTACTGTTTCTCAGTCAGAACTGACTCCACAGACAAAACACATTGCAGAATTAATGCTTTTTCTCAAATTCTGAGACACTGCTGCTTTCTGATTGGCAAATATTTCTGCCACAACTGGGCAAAAAACAGTCAAGTTCTCAATTGGGAAAGAGGCCTTTTTAGAGGTGTCTCTGTTACATAAGGTAATAAAGCCCTGTTCATGGTACACAGATCACTTTAGCTGGAGTCAATCACATAAAATAGAACTGGGGTGTAGTGTATATTTTGTTTAATAATAAAACCAGTGTTGCAGTATTTAGCTTCATTGAACACATTTTAAGTAGGGTTTGTAGAGAAAATATGCGAGAAGAACGTAGAAGGGAGGGGAAGGGGGTTGGGCATTGTGGTGGGGGCAGCAGGATCTTTTTACCAGTTTTGGGGAAGGGGCCCTTTGCTCTTATTTGGGGGTGGAATACATAAATGGGGAATGAAATTCCAAGGTACGTTTAAAACGTCTGCATGCTTTTAAAAGAAATGAGAGTGGGGAATGGGCCTTTTACAGGCCGCTTCAAAGAAGGGTAAAAAGTCCATGGGGAGGGTATGCGTCAGCTGCCTGTGGGTAAATGTAGAGAAGTGGGTGGCAGGGATGTGGTTTAGGAATTGCTGTGTCACATGGCCATGCAGCATATGTGGGGTTTGACACTGGCCATTACAGGCATACCATAAGGTGTACCCTTTCACAGGGTTCAGATCTGAGGGTCTCCCAGCGGTTTTGGGGAACAAGGGAACATATTTTTGGGGAACAAAGCAAAAAGTTTTGGGGATCACCGGTCCGTATTGTCAGGAACAAGGGAACATGTACCACCCCTGGAAGGGCTCATGTCTATGGCTACAGGTCTTGTTATACAAAAAATAATTCAATGAAATCAACAACTGTCACGGCTGATCCAGTTATGTTTACTATTTACACAGTTTGTCAACATTAACACCATCGATTTCAAGAAAACACTGCATAAACAAACCAAAAAAAATAGTTGTACATGTACACATTTGAACTCACGTGTTATTTGCCTGCAGAGTTCTAAGACAGTCAACTGTTTCCTTCATTACGTTAACCTGTGTATATTTCCAATTGTTTATCCCAGTGTGAACACCCTGCATCAGATATCGCTATCAAAACTCAGTGGATTCAACGTTTACCAACGTGTAAACTCATTCTACGTATTGATGACGTAATTCTAACCTGATATTTTACAAAAAGTGTTCACTCCTGTAAACTAGGTACGCGTAAAATCGATAACTGCGGTCTGAATCGACGTTTTTACAAAAAGAAAATGGCGGCGTTTTGTGATTTTTTTAATGAAATAGTCCGGCAAACACTAAAAAAATAATCCCTGTCGCGGAGTATCAAAATGAACAAAAAAGCTGAATAATTAGTTCCTGGCGTTCCCACTGTTTGGCTTATAGCAACAGGCCATGCCCCATGTTATCTATCCGGACAGATTCCATTAAAAATCCGATTTGGTTTAAATATCTCCATTTTTATATAGTTTGGCATGATTATAGGAATCTAGAACTGGTAAAAGACATATAATATACCTTTTACATTATATAATATTCCTGGTATATTATGTAAACATTATGTACCTGAAACATTATATAATGTACATTATACATTCTTTTGATCCGGCAGTTATATATGCTTTCCTGTGAATTACATCAGCGAATACAAATTGAAATTTCAAACTATGAATTACCACATACTCAGTTCGTTACACATTTCAATGTAAAACAAACAACAATTGAGTAAGAAAATGGCTGTTAAATGTATATATTTAACTTGGAAATGTTCTTACTAAAGAAATTGAGTCGTACTTTATTGAAATCAATCAAGTATTGTAGCAGCCAGCATTTGAAAATACTGAACCTACTGACGTCGTTAAAATATGTTTGTTCTGCATGCACTTTGATTATAAGGCATGCCATTACAATAACAGTTGTTGCTTTGTGGTGAACAGCACATGTCATTTCATCTCGAAGAGATCAAACTATCGTATTTGAACTGATGCTTCGCATTCGTGAAAATATAAAGTTTTCTCACTTCAAGATGAATTAAAATCTGTTATTCACTGCCAAAGAACAAATACCCTCTAAATAATACCACTGATACAGTATATACTATACCTAATACATATACCTAATACATAACATACTGTATCTGCTACATAATATAGGATCACCGATACAGTATATACATTCTATGCTATATCTAATAATAACATACTGTATCGGCTACATTATATAAATCACTGATACAGTATATACTATACCTAATACATAATATACTGAATCTGCTACATTATATAAGACCACTGATACAGTATATACTATACCTAATACATAACATACTGTATCTGCTACATTATATAAGGACAGATAAAAATATCGGACAGGGAAAGCAGCATTCAGGGACGACAGTCAACCACAAAACACAAAAACAAACACGCAAACAGACAAACGAGAAGGCAAAAGTAATAAAAAATGCAAGCGACATCACAAACACATAAGGGTTGACAATAGGGCTACCGCATTGGAACGGTCAGTGGCAACAAAGGCCACTGGAGGTTTAAACCGGTTCTAGGGTGCACCAAACCTCACACTTACCCTACTGTCATCCCATTAAAACAGGTCAGTGTAAATAAAGAAATCCCCGCCATGATCTAATCTCTAACCAACAAGGCAGAATCAATAGGCAATATAAGTAAAACACAAATATGCTCGTGTAAATATAATACAAAATAACACCGTCCCAATGGGCTTTAGGTAGGCGTCATCATAGGGTCCACAGCCTGTCCGGTCATCGTACAATTAAAGAGGAAAGCATAGTGGCGAACTGTAAAAGGGTCCACCACCAAGCATGCAGTACGTTGCAAAATGATAGGGTCATAACCTCTTTTGATAAACTTTTTAACAAGTTTAACAAAGATAGTATTAAAGTGATCATGACCAAGAATCTTACGAAGTTTATAAATCACATCACCATAGAAGTCAGGTTGTGATAGTCCTTGTCGCAGTAGAGTCCTTAAATTATTTTTATATTTGGAAAGAAGATCAGGGTTATGATAATAAAATTTTGCAAAGGTTTTACGAAGTTTATGGTAACGGTAACCCTGATTGAGTAGCTTTTTAGTTATACAAAGATTACGAATATTAAAGTCCTCAACTCGAGTACAAGCTCTTGAAAAACGAATAAGTTGAGACACATATACCCCATAAGAAGTTGCTCGGGGGAACATCCCCATCAAAATGGGAGTAATTAACAATGTCAAAATTAAAATCATCTCTCTTGTCATAGATTTTGCTAATTATTTGACTATTTTCAATCGAGAGATCTAAATCAAGAAAAGAAGCGTTTAGATCACCGATACAGTATATACAGTATATACTCTACCTAATACATAACAAACTGTATCGGCTACACTATATAAGATCACTGATTCACTATTTATTTATACATGTACTTTCCATTGAATTACATAATGATCTCAATGAATTAAAATGTAAACTGTTTCATACAATGAATTACCATTTATAACAGTTACTGCTGTTGGAAATACTGTTTGTTAATGTTAAAAAAGCAACCGACATGTTTAAGGAAATATCTGTTAAATATGTATATTTAACTTGGAAATGTTTTTTATAAGAAAATGAGCTGTAGTTTTAAAAATTCGATCTGTTTACAGTGTTCTTTTTTTTCCAAAACAACCTTTATCGGAAATTTAGATTGAAATTACACCACTGGCTTAAAAATATCTTAACAATACGTTATTGAAATCGGTTAAATATTACTTACGCAGCTATGGTGAGTTAAATTAAAAAAAACAATCACACCATACTGAACGTTGTTAAAATAAAAGAGTATGTAAGTGGACCTTTGGAAACGGCCGAACAGGATAAATACGAAATATTGCAATCTCGGTTTGATTGAGAATGTTCATGAACCGTAGTGAAATATGCTTGCTACCGTTCACGGCTCATAGCCCTGGGTTGAGCAGAACTCAATATTCATAAAAACAATAGTACAGAATTTTAACAATCCCGAAAATGGCATGCATATGGCGGTGGACATGCCATATTTACTGCAATTATTCCACGTCCGGCAGCGTATGGTCCCAATATCAAATAAAATTATATGCGTTGTGTCTGCATATACTTTTAATATAAGGCACACCATGAAAAGAACCTGATTTCCTTTGTCGTGAACAACATACTTCATCTCGAAGTGGTCAAACTCATGTTTTACACCTGCTTCACATTCGGGAACACATACAGTTTGTCACTTCTCGATGAAATAAAATAGGATATTCACACCAAAACAACAAACATCTTCTAATACTATTCCTAAGAAAGTATATACTATCCCGGATTTGTATAAATGATCACCCTCCTTTACCCAGATTACACCTGATATCATCCCTAGTGAAGTATATACTATCCCGGATGTGTATAAGTGATCACCCTCCTTTACCCATATCACACCTGATATCATCCCTAGTGAAGTATATAATATCCCGGATTTGTATAAATGATCACCCTCCTTTACCCATATCACACCAAAACAACAAAAATCTTCTAATACTATTCCTAATGAAGTATATACTATCCCGGATTTGTATAAATGATCACCCTCCTTTACCCAGATTACACCTGATATCATCCCTAGTGAAGTATATACTATCCCGGATTTGTATAAGTGATCACCCTCCTTTACCCATATCACACCTGATATCATCCCTAGTGAAGTATATACTATCCCGGATTTGTATAAATGATCACCCTCCTTTACCCAGATCACACCTGATATCATCCCTAGTGAAGTATATACTATCCCGGATTTGTATAAATGTTCATATCACACCTGATATCATCCCTAGTGAAGTATATACTATCCCGGTTTTGTATAAATGATCACCCTCCTTTACCAATATCACACCTGATATCATCCCTAGTGAAGTATATACTATCCCGGATTTGCATAAATGATCACCCTCTTTACCCATATCACACCTGATATCATCCCTAGTGAAGTATGTACTATCCCGGATTTGTATAAATGATCACCCTCCTTTACCCATATCACACCTGACATCATCCCGATAACTGGTCCTACGGAACTCGGTATTGATATTGTTCGAGGAATGATATCAGGTTAGATGTGGGAAAAGGAAAGAGTTGTTTAGTTATCATGGTTATATGTTACACATTTATTTTTTTAAATTATTTGCAACATGTCCAACTTATGAAAAGTTATAATGGATTCATCATTGAGTACAGAGTAATAAAAAGAAGCAAAATGTATTTTTATCTTATAAGCGTCTTTACCGATTCTGGAAAAGCTAACAAAGCGCTCGATTCGAGTATGTTTTTGCCTCATAACTTTCTTTATATTTAACTTCTTGTTTTAATAAATCTCACACACCCTTACACACCCGCTGCGTCGCAAAAGGGTATTTCGATTCATATAAACTTTTTTAGATACGCCGTCCCAAATTATTGGAAATTAAAGAAAGAAGGCATGCCCGTGAACATTTGGGTGGACTAATCTCTGAAAGTGCTGGGTACATCGAAATGCCCAATCGTAAAAACTCGACCAATCCCGTCATTCTTTGGGATCCCGCTTTGTATGTATATCGACGCTTTGGTATGTTCAAAATCATGCCATTATGTTAGCTGGAAGGCAACGGCACAGACAATAGTGCACTGTTGCTAAGCTGTTGCAATATAAACACTACGGCCGTTAACCACACGTGTGAGATTTACGTTGCATGTTTGTTAATTACAATGCAGACAAAGGTTTAATCACTGCTTTCATGTAAATGAACTATAGATGGAGCAATTGGCTAAATGACATTGCAAAATGTTGAAGATAACTTTGATTTTGAATGCAAATTCATTTTGCCGGGAATCGGACGTCACGTTAGTACGACGTAACCAATGTATCTTCGAAGCAGTGTACCAAACTTTGCAAGCGTCGAAATATCGTTTGCGGCAGAGGAAAGAGCTCATTCTGTGGAGGGGGTTGCGCATTAGTTAAATACAATTTATTAAATTAAGAAAGTAATTATTACAAAGCAAAACCATACATGAATCAAGCTCTTTGTTGGCAAGTTATTTGCCGTGAACTCCATAATAGTGGCCTGCTATACCAACATCATTTCCCCTGCTTCTATGTTAACGGGAATGAAATTTGAGCGTAAGTAAATGACGTCATGCACGTTTATAACGTCACTTACTTCCTGGTTATTATCCTGCAGGTTATCACCAACATATCGCGGATGATAACCTGCGTGATGATATGGATTTACATCATTCGTCATATCAAGAGGTACACAGGAGGTACACAAGCGAATAACACTATAGTTTAATGATAAAGCATATACTTTACCTGTTATATAACATACAGTACCTGATACGTTATACAAAATATAATCGGCTCGTGTTGATGTTCGGTTATTTTAATATAGATTACTATTTTAAACGTATTATAAACTAATATAAATTGAAAGGTATAATAAAAACACCCTGCACATATTTACAATAATTGGAATATAAACTATCACACAATGCATTATTGGAATACTTGCGATTACTAACATCAAAAAACTATCGCCAAAGGATATACTTGTGATTATAGACCTTTTCAACTATCGACTACTATTCTTGTAACATCTATCACACAAGGATATACTTTAATTATTGATCTATTAAACTATGTGCAAATAGAAATCTGTGATTACTGACCTCTTATCCTACCGCGTAGTGGCATACTTGTAAATAATATTGACTTTTAATATAACACACAAGAGTTGACCTCTTAAACTACCGGGCAAAGTTATGTTCATGCTAATTCATTTGTTGATACATTTGACTGCCATGTAGAGGCATCAGCTTAAAACTAATCAAGCTATATGTTAAATGCATCTACCCAAATATACGTATATTTCGTACAACATAACCATTTAAACAAGGGTGACTGCATTGAAATTGTTCAGTAAATAAAATATTTTTTGAATGGAAAAATATCCACCAGATTCAAAAACATATATTTGAATATCAGTAGAAATCATTTTGTGGTATGACAACCGTAGCATTTCAATATGGTATATGACAGATATTATTTGAAGTTCTGGGAAGTGAGCAAATCAACCACGGCAGTTGGTAAGATGGGACACTTGCAATTTAGGTACGATACTAAATACCAGACAGACAGCACTTTAACAATCCTTTAAAAATGATGCAGTATCCATCAGTGTTGAAGTCACAACAATACACGCCGTGAGTCCAATACGGATTGTAGATTGCCGTCTATGTGGATGTTTTTATCCATTGATTTAAGTACTCCGATTGATGAAAATAACGTACGAATACAATTTTGTTTACGTGAAGCCATCATTACGTGGTCCAAGTATTAACTTTCATACCCCATCCAACCCCTACACTTAGAAGCGAAAACGGGGTTGGTTGGGGTATGAAATAAAACCTTAATTTCGGTTTAAACAGTTTGCATAGTGTGGGATGGGATATAAAACAAAATTGTAATTCGTACTTAAATGAAGACATACACATAGAGATGTTTGCAGTGTACATGTATGCTGCATTCAACGAAGCATGACGTCTACATTTGCAAATAAACTTTGGGTTGCGTGTGTCATAATATGGAGGCAGAAACGTTATGTCACTATCATATTCTCATTATATCCTGAATGTCATTTTTGAAGTTTTAAGAATTAAGTTTCAAAATATAAGATTCATCTATTAAGTTACCCGTGTCACTGCAGTTATCGCCATAAATAGTGTCGGTGTGCGTGCTTGCTCTCCAGCAATCGATAGTGTCAGTTGCGTCTTTAAAAAAACCTGCACGGCTGTAGATTGTAATAATACAAATGATCCTCGTCATGAGATGTGATGGATATAATGTTATATATTTACAAATGTTTCAGTTAAGCAATTCTTATATCTAATGTACTTTTTTTACGATTAACATCGGTGCCTTAGATTAATACTTATTTAGCCATGTCTGTTATTTGAATACTGTAATTGTTGACATGACATCACAATATACCTTATCAAAAGTATCTAATTGACCTAAATTCTCTAACTGACGACAACATCTTCGATTTAAATCGCGAACGAATCAGTAGTTGTCTGCTCATTGCCGTCTGATGTTTCTGTTTGAAGGACACCGATCCTATTCGCATATCGAACGACAATTTATAATTTGTGGATGTGTTCGAGTGAAAGATATCTTATTTATTTGTACACACACTATGAATTATTAACACATGTATACATGTTAGTTCATTCCGTGTAGTAGTAGTAGAAGTCTTAACCCATAACCAGTTATATATATATAATGGACTGTTCTTTCTTTGAATTAAGGCCATTCCATTTATGTGACAAAGGGATGTTTTGGAGAAAATGACTAATCAGCAGCGGACTTTGTAACCCCAGATTCAGCATGCGAGTTACTCGCTGGCTGATCAGGGGTTACAATGGACGCAAAGTATATTATAGCCGTGCTTAGCGGGATTGGCTACCCAGGGGAAATAAAAATGCTTATTTTTCGAGTTGATGGCGTTGCCAGTGCAATGTGGCGGCGGCAAAACGTCTCCGAGTGATTGAGGTAAGAATTGTTATTCAATCCGATCTCTGGAGATCGGTGACCGGATATTTATATACAGATATCGGTGGTACATTCACAAATAATTGTGTTTTCTTACTTTAATTTCGAATAGGTGGTTACACCACTCTAGCTTTTTAAAGGTTCCGAGTATTGTTTAATCACCCTTAGGATATGTTGCCTGATTTTTAATTTAGTATTTTGACTGTTACTTGTGATACACAGAGTTCTTAACCGCTGATTCCAACTAATTCTTCCAAATTTCATTTTGTTTATTACGGTCATTGTTTTCTCGTGTAGCGCAAAGCATTTTGTTAAAAACTGGGACCATACGCAGCTGGCCATGGAATAGTATGAACATACCTCATTGAAGGTTCCATGCTCATCGTCAACCATCTTCGCGATGGCTCACATTTTCGTATTGTTGACATTTTAAATATTGAATTCTGCTTAACCCAGGGTTAGAGGGTTTGAACGGTAGCAAGCATTTTTCACTATCGCTCAATCAAACCGAGACTGCAATATTTGTTTTTGTTTTTATCGGTATTCGGCGATTTCCAAATTTCTCATTTCATACTCTTTTTTTATTAATTCGTGGCAGTGTTTTATTAATAACATGCTATTTATTGGAGCGTTCCGAACAACCCAGGCCGGCTGCCGCTGCCATTCATGACACATGTGGTCATAAATTGGGTCAAAGGACAACCAATTGCGAAAAGAGGAAATTTAGTGTTCACTTAATAACTTAAACAGTTGTTATCTAAAATTTACTAAACTTGGATATAATACTTATGGCTACACATGTCGGTCAAGGTCGATAACCAGCCAGATTTTACCAGAATTTCCGGAGTTATTGCCTCTGATTTTTTTGGTAAAGTTTTGAAACTGACGATGTCCGCTGAATGACTTGAGTAGTTTAGTTTGAAATTGTACATAACTTCGACACAATGCTTATGGCCAAAATATATTGGTCAAATGTAATATTAAGCCAGATCGTACCATTGGACCTGGAGTTATATGTACTGTGATAACCAGCCAGATCGAACCGGTACCCAGGAGTTATTCGCCTTTATTGATAAACATTGTTGCAATGTTTGGAAATATAATTGCCTCAAACAACGTCAGTAGATCAAGAGTAATGCTATACATTAGTATAGAAACCACAGCAAACAAACGCAATGGCCACGTGGGTCCGCATGGCACCACAAACCGAAATATGAGCATATGTATATGTCAGCGCAAACGACGATACGTTACATATTAAGATACAACACGCATACATGAATTACATATTAACACCGGCGCTACAAAAATTGAAAAGAATGTTGCGCGTAATGCAACGTACACATTGCAATGTGGCCCAAATTATGTAACATCGTTTTTTCGCTATGTCAAACATTGTAATGAACAACGAGTCCAGACCTTCGTTTAGCCTTGATAAGCGCTTCTGGATGATAGAGACAACTTGTGCCACTTTCCGCAATATGTTTATTTCATATCTCATAATAATACAAACTAATCTATATGCTCCAATTGAGGCAGTAAAAGAAGTTGAATAGTGCTATGATGGTTAAAATTTGAATTTGTGTTGTTTTCATCTCTGGCATTCGCTCTGAGTGATTTGTTAATATAGTGTATTATCTGGTTTATATAGATTGGTTATAGGTTGTCTCTTAAATGTGTCAGCAAAGTAAACTAGAACGAATTTGACGGCGCGTCATCGCAAATACCCACGTTTTCTTCACAGGAGAACAACATGGTAATATACACTGTAATCCCTTCATTAACATGTTTGTTTGGAACATAATTTTAAAAAAAACTTGGACCCCTGATACCCTCCCCACACCACCCACCTCCTCCAACCACAACCCCAGGGTAGACGACCTTAATTTTAAATAATAAATCATTTGACATGCTGCGTATCTTTTTCATAGATGACTATTATACCAACTTATGTTCAAAAGTATGGAAAAATAATACTGTAATTAAATTATTAGTGTATTTGATGCCCACCGATGAAGCAGGAGAAAACAAGTGTATCATTTGAGACATAATTAAAAAACAAAGCTATGTTCCGAGTTCGAAATAATAAAATCGTTTGATATGTTGTTTATCTTTCATAAATAATTACATACACCATCAAGTTATGTGCGAAAATATGGAAAAATATAGTGTAAATGAATTGTTTTTGTGACTAATCTGTTGACCCCTGAGGGCCTATGGGTGCGGAGCCCTCATCATAATGTTTCATTTGAGATATAATTACAAAAAAAAATCCAAAAAAATTCCCCAGATCAGACTCCCACCCACCCCACCCACCCTGGGCCCCTAGGCAGACGTCCGAGTTCGAAATAATATCATCGTTTTATATGTTGTTTATCTTTCATAGTCGATTACATACACCAAGTTATGTGCACAAATATGGAAAAATGACAGTGTAATTGAATGTTTAGTGTAATTGACCTTTTGACCCCACCACCCCCGCAGGGCCCCTGGGTGCGGAGCCAAAAATAATGTTGCTCGTGCACGCCGTCATCATATGCTTAAGTTATACTCTAAGTTTAGTTGAATTCCGTTTAGCGGTTAGGAGGAGATACGGTAACAGATGGACAGAAGGACAAACGGAGGCGATTTTAATATACCCTGCTTTTTTCAAAAACATGGGTATAAATATAATTGACCGCCTGTTACCCTTCCCCAACCACCATCACCGTCATGTTTCATCTGAGATATAATTACAAAAAAATGCCCGAAATTCCCTTGACCATCCCCGCGACCCCCACAACCAACCCAATTCACACGCAACGCCGCCCCACCCACCCTGGGCCCCCAGGCAGACGTTCGAGTTCGAAATAATAAAATATTTTGATTAGCGGAGGAAATAACCAGCAGATAGTTCAAATTGTGATACAAGTATGATATTGTTCACAGTGCTTGCACATATTAGATTCAAATGAAAAATAACCTGAGCCAATTCAATTTCGATCATTTTCAAGATGGCCGACACATATCCAAGATGACGACCAAAACACTGTAAATATAAGAATCAGCTGTATATTAAACTAATACTTTCTCTCATTCACTATAGTTTGACTTCGACTGTAAAACCAACAATATTTTTTGCAAATATTTCGGCATGATTATACATTTATTCAAAATAAAAATATGAGTACACCCACCTCAAACTAAATGTTCAATCTATGCTTTACATTCTGTAGTGGTTATCAGATGTTTGGGTATTCGTAATTGCGGTTATATACGTATTAAAAATATGCATGGTGATATCCGGATTAACGGAGCATACCTACTTAGTCTTTGCAATTTACAATTAAATCAATACCCCACCCACAAAAATCCCATAGAAATACGAAAATACTACCAATATTTACATATTTTAGACTTTTTATTTTGTATCATGTGTATGATCTTAAACTTAAGTTTGGACTGATACTATCTTCCAGCGGCATTTTGTTCTACTGACTGTGCTAAGGCCGTACCCATATTATCAACCCTGTTATGGTTGCAGTGTCGCATTTACATCTATTTTTCCTTATAATTCTTGTTTGTTTTTAATGTATGATTTGATTGATTGTGTTCAGTGAATGCTACATTTCCAGTTCGAATTGTATATCTACTTTTATATTTAGTCCTGATAAACTACTTCCATGTTTGAATTCTGTTCAACTTGACACACATAGCTATATGGCGCTGCACACGCCAAAGTAGCACGGTAGCATTTGCAACTGCTACATGCACGGTTTCTTTTCTTACAACCACATTGCCGAAATGCTTGACATATAGCTAAAACGCGGAAAAGAGTTGTCCAATACGGTTCCAGTGGATACCAGCATATGTGCAGACCCATTAAGACGATTACAATTTACGGTTTAGCAACATTTGAAGGCATGAAATAAAGAAAATGCTCCGGTCTTTGGACATACCTGGAGCACGATGCAATGTATTAATAGCCTGTAGCTTGTTGGAGGAAATGTGTAATTTCAAGAGTTGTATTGTATAATAGCTTCATTTACCATCAGTGTCCTGCTTGATTTATTATACATAACACATGAAATGTCACCTAAAGCATCATAATCTGATTCATCAATACCGCTAGGCATGTTTCTGAGGTTTACAGCATTTTCTGTTTCAGTTTCAAGTATATATTACACGTTTGCCATGCATATGTGAGCATCTACGGGGTTACATGGTGCACGTTTTTCTTTCCCAATAGGCACATGAACTGTTTGTTTGTTATCCGCTGTTACAACACTTGGTTTGTTAAACATGCCTACGAATGATTTTGCGACTAAATAAACCAATTCAGTTTTATTTCGAGATAATAGTAAAATGTTTTGACAGTTAGCCGGCACTTTGCTTGAATCTGAACCATTTGCCCTAATACCTGAACCTCTGGTATCCCTTGTACTGCTGATGTATCACTCAAACATGTGTCAATTGCGACGTAGATCTTGTTTTATTTTCGACAGTACGACTCAAACATTAGTTTCAATATATCTTATTTTATTTTAGGTGTAATTTACTGATTTTCATGCTCGAAAGAATTCTCCGATATCACACTGCCGAGATTGTCATGAACTAAAAAATCGAAAAAGGAGATTTCAGTCATTTTATTTACATCGATACACAACTGTTGGTGTTCCGGACTTGCTTGAAAGACATAACTGTGTACCTGAATCAGTCTCAGAATCTTCTATGTGACATGCAAAGAAGCTATGTTATTTTCTTGAAGCTACATGCAAAGAAGTTATGTATTGCCTTGAAAAAAAAGTACGTATTGATGCACAACAGTCTGCTACTCATTTATGTATAACCCATTTCTAATCAATATTAAAATGCTGCTAGAATCATCAAGGAATGTATCTCCTTCCATTCGTTAAATGTATCCTCTATATTTTATTTGGAAGAGAAAATTTCATTTTCACCATAGTGAATCTCAACTGTTTTACAAGGCTACACATTTTTGTAACTGAAGCCATCCATCTCCTTTGAACAGATTATCGGTCAACCGTATTTCCCAAGCATCTCCCTTTACCTACATTTTCTTTTGTTCATGAACCTGGTTAATAGATTGCTGGAAACATGTTTTCGGTTATCTCGAAAATGTTCGCTTGATGAATTTAGCTACACTCACTTGATACTCAAGTTGCCCATCAGTCAAACGAATTGGAAGCCGTCCAGCATGACCCAGGCCAAACACGTATAGGATGACTTCTGCAGTACACTTTTGTCTAGCTGAATATGTTTTCGCTATACGAGTGCACAAAGTACAGAAAAAAGCACTTAAAAATCCAGTACCTGATTCCATAGCTGAAATTGACATCTCAATGTATGGTCGGCATACATATTTATCTTTAGCTTGTAAAAGGCTCATTCAGTTATCCGGTTTTCTTAAAATTGTTTTTAAACATTTGAATCAGATATAAACGATTCAGCCGTAACAGTTGATTCGCTAGGAGCTTATAAGGGGACAGTTATCCAGCCATTGCATTTGAATACATAACATAGTACCTTCCAAAAGTCCATTTCGATGTGCAACTATTCCATTATAATAAAACTTACCACTGAATATTTTGCCAATGCAAATATCGGAAGATCTGCTGTTATAACTGTCATTTGTACAGGATAAGAAACGCAACCACATTCTTGACCATATCCATAGAATGGTTGATTGTTGCCACGGAGTGCGCTTGCTCTTAAAATAACGGCAATAACGCTGTGATAGTGTGACTTAAAATGAAGAAACCTGCCTAGAGGCGTGTGTGTGTGATGTGGGTAGGGGTAGGGGTGAGAGGGGACTTCTTAAAGTATCAGATATACACTGTTGTTTGCGTATGTATTGTTTCAGCTTAATATGATACTGACATTACATACTGCATTACAGCCAATTTCACTTTGAATCGTACTGATACCCCAAAATAACGATTTTAACAGACTTAAACACATAATGTCATAATTATACTACATAATTTCATTACATTGCCTAACCTGAACAGCCTGATTCGTGTTCGATACATTTCATTCAAGAAATAAACCCGCCAGATAACGGCAACACTACATAATCGCATGCCTGAGTGTACTTTCTATTGTCGAAATTCGTATGATATATCGAAGTTACGGTGGTCTAGTGGTTAAGGCATCCGCCTCGTAATCCGGAGGTCGAAGGTTCGAGTCCCGTCAGAGGCGGGTTTGTTACTGAAAAAAAGACCGGTTGCTGAGCCACCAGCTAGTTAAATAACGGTTACAGATTGCCTACCTGCCTGGTGCCTGGCATTAAAGAATAGGAATCGGGAGGTAATGATGTTCAAGACAAAGGTGTCTCATAAGTCAAAACTGACTGGCCCTTTCATTCGGGGTGACACTATAATAAACAAACACTTGACTTTACTTTTACTTTTACTATACATTACAGGAACACGGAATTATACTGATATTTCGTATAACTGCATACTTTTCAAAATGTGTGCCGTTATACCAGATATCATACAATGGGGCCTAGCTAGCGATAAAACAGTTATAGAATATCCAACTTGGTGTTACACGCATACATCTTGAAAATAACTCGGCTTACGCCTCGATATATTTCATGATATATGTTCGTAACACCTCGTTGGACATTCTATAACTAATAAAAGCGCTTGTCTAAACTCCAGGTCAAGCGCGTAGCTATGCGTAGGCCCTATAGGCACGGACCTGCGCATGAATGTTAAACTATCTTACCTCATTTTAGTTCTACAAAAAATAAAATCAATCACGACAATAGTGTATTTGCAATACAGTGTATTGTTATTCAAACATGCCACCCATTTCTATATCAACAAAACATTATTCTATACCAACGGATATCCGCTCTTGGATTTTTTTTTTCTGGTTTAGGGCTCATTCGTTTTAGTTTCAATGCCATTAAAAAAGCAAGTAAACTGGTTAACCAGAACAGTAGGATTGGTTTATGAAAACAAACTAATAAAAACGCTTGTCTAAACTCCAGGTCAAGCGCGTAGCTATGCGTAGGCCCTATAGGCACGGACCTGCGCATGAATGTTAAACTATCTTATCTCATTTTAGTTCTACAAAAAATAAAATCAATCACGACAATAGTGTATTTGCAATACAGTGTATTGTTATTCAAACATGCCACCCATTTCTATATCAACAAAACATTATTCTATACCAACGGATATCCGCTCTTGGATTTTTTTTTCTGATTTAGGGCTCATTCGTTTTAGTTTCAATGCCATTAAAAAAGCAAGTAAACTGGTTAACCAGAACAGTAGGATTGGTTTATGAAAACAAACAATAATATACTGTCAAATTGTTCTCGAGCATAACATTTCGAAAGACGTAAAATCCGTCATAAATATCGGATGAAAATGTATTACTCAGCCAATACTTAGCATAATGATTTTAAATCTTTTTCATTTTAAAGGAAAACAGCAAACAAAAAAGGCATTATAATTATTTTACATCGAAAAAAGACTATCTGACTAAACTCTAACTAAAACAAGTCCTATCCTGTTTTAAGCGTCTATAAAACTTAAATAAGTGAGTATTTATTGTTTCCCCACACGAATAACAATGATCCTAAATGCCCATGACGGTAGCTTTGACTTTTAAAGCGGCATGCGACAGTAAATGGTGATTTTATGTTTTATTTGAAACATATTAGAGTACGTGTGTCTCCGAAAATACAAAACAAATGTCGATAATAAATGGTTGTGGGGGGTGGGGGTAACGTGGTGGCTGTGGGGGCATGGGGACAGGGGAGGGGGAACACACACACACACACACACACACACACACACACACACACACACCACTTTCTATGTTAAGGTTTTGCAGTGCTTATCTAGTTTATTTTCCCCACTGAGAAAAAATGATGACAATACAACTATTACACTTAAAGGCAATATGGATTGCACTTTTACAACAGCGACTAAGAAACTGTTTAAAACGATAATAGCCATTTTTAAGTACATTTTTTGAACTTATAGGCCATTTTGGAGGACATTTTGAAAATGCGTGACCTTTTGAAATAAGGTGAAACTGAAGTGGCTCTAGAGGATCATTCTGCCAACTCATGCTATGGTGTTCAATCCTTCATCATGTTCATAGGAAAATAACATACACCATGTTATGTGCAAAAATATGAAAAATGACAGTGTAAATGAATTTTTAGTGTATTTGACCTTTTGACCCCCTGAGGACCTCTGGGTGTGGAGCCATCATCATAATTTGAGAGTTTTATTTGAGAAATAATTACCAAAAAAAAGAAATAATCGTGGGTATAACTACTTTATTAGCGCAGTATTTATCTAGTAATAAATGCTGATAAGGGAGATAGCAACAAACGCAACCACGATAGTGAAGTAGCAGGCTCGGGTTCATGAGACTGAGTTAATGTACCCACTATCACCGGCTTAAGTGGCAGAGCCACCTATATTGGGCTCGTTGATCTCAATGGACCAGTAAAAATAACACTACATATTCGTACCACGGGAGACATTATTTAGAATTTTTAAGATTTCTTTTTATAAAAATTAAAAGCAAAAACATACTATTAATTATGGTTTCGTCGAACTTGAATATGCCACTATATTAGATATTGTACATTTCAGAAAAAAAATGGACGATTACATTAATTCTACGTCGAGAGTATCAAACACCAACGTGACGATATGGGCCGGAAATTCGTCCAGGGATCTCACAATACAGTATGGATACGATACGACATTCACCACAATTATGAAGGTCGAGATGATTTGTTTGCCTGTGATATGTATACTTGGATTAGTTGGAAACACCTTATCAACGATTACTTTCCTACGAAAGCCACTCCGAAATGCTTCGTGTTCCTTTTACCTAGCCGTCCGTGGAATTAGTGACAACGGCTTTCTATTCAGTTTACTCTTAATTTGGACATCGAGTACATTTAGTTTAAGGTTAAGCCAAGTTAAGGGCATGTGTCAGTTTATAATATTCACGACCTATCTGTGCGGTTGCGTGTCAGTGTGGCTATGCGTTTTGATCACACTTGGAAACTTTATGTTGATATATTACCCATTTCTAGCAACAGGAATATGTAGTGACAGGTCGTCAAAGATATGTGTTCTGACGTTAACTGTGATTGCTGTAGGATGCTACAATATCTCCTTGTGGATCATGAACGGTGACTGCTCACATAATGCTAGCTTCACAAATCTTACCCAGGTTCTCGTATATATGGATACTCTACTCACACTTGTAATACCCACTATTATCATCGCTGTACTTCTCTGTTTAATATTATATAAGGTCATTCATGTGCTCCACCGAAGACGGGTAAAATTTAACATGCGTGTAAACACACCAAATAGTTTACATAAATGTAAAACCGCGATACCTATTACTCAAATAACACTAATGTTATGTGTTGTATCCTTGACATTCTTCATTCTAAATTTGCCAAGTCATGTGATTCGACTTAGGTTGATGATTGGTTCGTTCATAAAAGGGCAAGAACACGCGCCACATATAGAAGCAACGATTCAAACAGTATTTCAGCTAATATATTACCTAAGTTTCTCTGTGAATATAATTGTGTATTGGGCGTTCGGCTCAAATTTCCGTAAAACTTTTAAAAACATGTTTCCCTGTATATTTCGACGATCGCAACTTCAGCATTTGAACAGGGAGGCGGTGAATCTAGTCCGACATGGGAGACATTCAATACATGGTGAAAAACATGACCATGGAACTTGTTGTATTTTATTGACTGTAGACGCAGCGGAAACATGTTAAAGCTATTGTTAAAGATGTGCTCAATTATCATTATTACCGATTTTTTTGTTTGTATGCTGAACGACTTTAACAAAAAATATTGTACCATTTCGTATTAATATATAGCTTTAGCTTTCATATCAGATCATCATTGCAGATGTATGTTGGTGGCATATGAAAGTTTGACATCAGTCCAGAAACGCAACATGATACCAACGTTAGTCACCATTAAACTTATTTACAAAAATGTAAGTCAAACACACTAACGTCGTGCTTTTGACTCCACACATTATGGCGACTGTAGCAGTAGGGTGGCTATTCCATAGTGGACTAGATCTATGGATAAGGAACATTTGCAAGCATCGGTGTTGACATTTGATCTGATGTATTGTATTGGATTAGAAGACCTGGTGAGACGCGAGGAGTTTGACACAAGTTAATTTTCTTAATTTTGGAGACTAGACGTGCATTGGATAAGAAGACCTGGTGAGACGCGAGGAGTTTGACACAAGTTAATTTTCTTAATTTTGGAGACTAGACGTGCATGGTGTGAAGTTTGAGTTCGACTGGTTTCATACGTTGACCATTCTAATTCAGTCAGCATGTCTCCAACGTGCTTAGAATTCCAAAATTGTATCTGCTTTCAGGAACAGAAAATCAAATTAACCACATTGTATGTAAACTTTATTTTACTTAAGAGGTAATTATCACAATAATACATTTCATTCAAGTGAAAATAACCAAAATGAGATGTTGAATATCACTACCCTTACACTAGACAGTCTCACACTATTCTAATGCATCTATTATGTAACACGTTTCTTCATTGGTTAACATCTAATATTTGCGACCGTAAATCGCCCGATTTTCCGTCTGAAATATACTTGGCGTCACATAACGTTGTAACAAACGACGTCATTGGATGACGTCAACAAAATGCCGTATAAGATGGGTGGTAGAATCAGTGAATGGACGTCTGAAAAAAGTGAAAGTATTTAGATAATATAGTTGTAAATACTCAAACACCTTACATAGGTGAGTGAGTATGTAAGACTTGTGTGTGCCACAATGAACAAATAATGTAAGCCTCTAAGCGTCAGTCAACAAGATGACGAGCTTCTTGGCATCAACATGTTATTCTTGGCGAAACAGAGCAACAACTTAATATAACTTATTGAGGAATAAGGTCTCGATAGACTAAAGACATGTTCGAAAGCAGCAGATGAAATCAGCTTGACATAATTTCAGAACATCGATGAGGAATACTTAAGAAAGATAACCCTTGGGTATATCCACTGAAGTAAGCAAAGTGATACACTCGCGAACATCTGGAAGACAATGGCACTACGATATTCTGTTCCACAAATGGAGTCCAGGATTGCTTATAGGAAAAATCCAAAGTAGACATATGTCAAGCAAATCCCATAAGCTTTGGGTACAATTCAATGAAGTAATGGTGACCGGGTGGTATTGTAAATACAGGGCAGGTGCTCGTGTTGTGGGCGCATGCTCACAGGTCAGCAGTTATTTGGTATTTATGTTATGCACGCAACCACAGTATTGCAGTCAATTCGTACACTGATTGGACAATGTATCTTCAGAATGCAAAATACTTACTAGAGCCAGTGTTGGTTGATGATGACACCAGTGATTACTGTGAAGAGTGACCCACCATTCTCACATCTCCAGAGTTACATATGTCCGCAGTCCTCTGATTAAAACCAGCGCTAAATAAATGTGGCATGCGCAGTAGATATTTTCGATATTTTTGAGCAGATACTAGTAATCAATTTTGTTATTTATAAAATATCTACTTTAAATACAATAATTAATAACAATAACAGTTTTATGAGTTTTAGTAAGCTAGATGTAAATTGATCCTAGTAGTCACACTTAAAATTAATTAGTGATCGAGTATTGAATTGTTAACCACTTTTATAAAAATGGTTGCCATGGTAATTTTAATATTTTTATATCTAAATTACTTGCTTAAATTAAGTGATACAATATTATTTCAAACATGTAAATTATCAAAGTAATTCATTACTTTTATTTTAACCATATTTGCTTCTGCAAATCCTAGCTTTAAAGAAATTGTGTGAAGTTAAACATTTTGGCTATATTTTCTCTAATCAAATATATTACTATGTATATTATAAAAGGCAAAACTGATATATATATTTGTATTATAGTTTAAATGATTAAGTAAAAGCTGTATGAGCAAATTCGGCATTTGTTCAAGCATATAAATATATATATATATATATATATATATATATATATATATATATATATTTCACATAAACACCATAAAATGTATGATAATTGAGTTTTATTCAATTTATGAGTTATCTCCCTTTATGAGTCATCTGCCTTGATATATATATATATATATGTTTTAATTTCAACAAACGAAAAGATTACATAATCATTTACTTTGTAATAGTTCATTAGTTGTATTGAATATCAAAACTTATTTGAAAATTTCTGTCTGTTTCCCTACCCGCACTTTTCATTTTTTTTTCAAGGAAAATAGTGTGGTAAATGACGCTGAAAAAATAGTAAAAAGCAACAAGATTATTATCTCAAATATTGTGAAGTTTCATAATGTGTTCCTGATGTGTTCCTGATGAGCAGTTTCATAGACGGGAGCAATGGTAAATGAGCCTTACTTTAAGCATATTAGGGGCAGCTTTGTAAGGACAGGGATGTGAAATGTTGATCCTCTGAAAAATAAATACAGTCAATTCTTCTTACATCTACAGTAACCTAGATACGATTCGTCCTTATGGATAATTCCTAGCTCGACTTTCTGTGAAATCGTCTTGGTCGCCATTTGTAGCCCGGGTTATAATAACTCCAAGAGTTTGCGGGTTCTTCATAATTTTGATATACACAAAAGAAAGTCTGAAAGACTACAAAATACAACATTTAGACAAAATACAAGACAATAGTATGAATATCAGATTTGCAATTCTTATTGCACAATCGACGCGTACAATAATGTATAAGTAGCATAATTGTATTTATGAATGTACAAGGATAAATACTACTACTAACCAGGCTGTACGTTGTAGACATTTCTATCCAAGTGGCGAAACTTAATAGACTATAGGATCAGTGATGATCAAACTATTGTTACATTTTTGTTCTATGAATGCAGTGCAGAGAGTGATAGATAAAGAAGGCCAGGACAGGTTATTTGGCAGGAAAGCATGCACTCAGTCATGCAAATCATCTCACTCACTTATGACCCTTGACACAACTCACTCAAACAAGCGCTCACCCTTTAATACATGATAAATGGGTGCACTAATATAACAGTAGGCTTTAGTCTGACTACAACTAAAGCAAGATCAAGGTTATAATAATATTGATTCCATCAATAAAGGCAAACTGCCTTCTTACAAAGTACACTGGCAAGCTGGAAATAATTGTTCGTTATAAGTAAACTAAGAGAGATATAAACACCTGTTTAAATATGTTTAGATTACAATTCAGTCTCTTGGTACACAGGAGATGAATAAAGTTAAACTGAAACTTATATGTCCTTCATTTCACACCTTCGCTGCCCGCCAGTAATTAAACACTACAACAGTTAAACACAACTAATAGTTGTGATCCAAAAGGTCCATCACTCGACAATGCAGGTGCACTTCAAGTCCATTCCACGCCCGGAATTGTTGACCCCGTAACGGGATCCAGACGAAGACTTTGTTGTCTAAGTAAGTTTATCCAGATGAAGACCTCAACTGAAAAAATATAACTCAGAAAAAGCATCAGGTTCTTGCAACACAAAAAACACTATATGTCGTATACAAGTATTGACAGATAATGAAGTGTCTTAAATTCACTTATTATAATTATACAAATTGACGACATTATTATCTATTCAAATCAATGATCCTGTGGGCAGGGAGAGCGAGGAATTTAAGTTTTGAAAAAAGCAACTCTTACTAAATCTGTTACAAGAAGAATATAAAGAGAAAGTAGGCAGTGTGAGAATTCCTCAATCAAGCAAACACTCCAATACGTTTCCTCCAATAACCTTGAGTATAATATAGATTGTAGTCAGTATTATTGGAGAGCACTGTAAAAACAACACATACAAATATTTTGAAAACCTTTTTTTAATAGCTTTGGCAAATAATTTGGGCGAGGCATTGATTGAAAAACAAGCCCCATGCATGGGGCTTAACAATTGGGCTGCCGGTAAGCACAAAATACCATTATGGCAAGCCCTTACAGTAGAAAGCATTAAGCAAAAAAGCAAACTGATTATTACAATATTAAGGACATAAATACATGTGCACCAAATTAAATGTTCACTACGAAAGAAACTTTTCTGATTAGCATTTAAGCAAGTTTTGAAAGCACGGTTAATATTCAAGCATAATTACAAGTGCACCGAAAACCGACTTGTACTTGATCTTTGTTAAGAATGTATGATTTCCTGGGTTAAATGGGATTGTTTTCCCTTCTCATCGAATGCCCGGAATGACCCGTTTGATACACGACGCCCGAAAAAAACATGTATTTCAATGTCAATACCATACCGGGCATTTGCTGAAATAGTACATCACAAAATAAAAGTTTACCCCAATAATTAACTCTATTAATCACAAATCTATTTGCTTGGCTCCCGCTGCCTGAATAACAATCAATGACCAGCAAGTTCACGTTTTCCCTTATTATAAAAACAATGAGAAGAGAGCATATGTACTGGATTACAACAGAGAGGATAGGGTTTGGTGTTTTCTTTCACCTACATTTCTCTTAATTGTGACTTAATCTGATTCTCGGGTTTTATGGCGTGATGTAAGAATTGGAGATTGGCAATAAACCGAAAGACACGGATTTTAGTGAAAATGTCAATTAGGCTTGTAGAAAAAAAAACACACACACACAAAACACACACAGACCGAAATATGTTGTTTATGTAGCGATGTCAAACTCTGATATTCTACAATTACAGTAAGGAGGACATTGATTGCCATATACCAAGAATAATTAATCAAATAGTTAACATGATACTACAGGTTCTCGCAAGGATGCTACACTTCTCATCTCACTTGATGTGTGCTTCGGTATTCTTATTTCAAGAAGCATGCTCATTCTTTCTTTAAAAAGAAGTAGCATACTTAACATGCACATATCCAGGATTTGAAGTTGGGCAATATTTGTTCTACCCGTGGGTTGAGCAGAACTCGATATTTGAAATGTAAATAGTACAACAATTTGAGCCATCCCCATGATGGTATGCATATCACGGTGAACATGGAACCTTCAATAAGGTATTTTAATACCATTCCATCACCGCCGGTACGAAAAAATACCAAATGACAACAACAACAACATTTGTAAACAACAATCTGCTGACCCATTTCAAGTTTTAATTTCAAATATTTCAAATCTCAGCATCTTTAAAAAACTGAATCGATCCATTGTTATTGATCTGTTTTAAACTCCTATTCTCCCTATCCCCATTCTCAGTCCACCAGTTCATAGATACACTACTGTTTGCCCATCTCCATTTGTCATTGTTTATTCGTTTGACAGCTGACGATGTGCACAAGATCAAAAAGTGCCTATATCGCCTTTGTTTGTTTTGTCCTCAATGAAGTACAATCGGATTGGTATTATTTTTAGAATTGTTCAAATACATTATCTATGTATTTAATTGATAAAATCAAACTAAATGTCTTTTATATTGAGCTATAAAACACAAAAAAAAAATTACGTTGAACATATAAAACAAACGACCCAAAGACGGTATTTCCTAACTATAATGGCGCGCCAGGGATAACTATCTTGAACTTGGCAGTAAAATAAATCGAAACGTATTGCAAAGCGAGCGCCATGTGTAGATATCAACGATTTGCTCTGCGTGACCGCTATTTATAACGTGGGGATTTCTCTATTTTTAATTTATGCGCTGTATTATAGGAAACTGCTAATGTTCCATATAGGATATCTATATAGATATAACAATCGAACAGGATAAGTAGCATTCAAGGACGGCAGTCAACCACAAACACACACAAAAACAAAGAACAACTATATATACAAATGAATAAAAGGCAAAATAAGACATCACAAACACACAAGGGTTGGCAATAGGGCTACCGCCTTGGAACGGTCAGTGGCTGGGGGGTTTAAACCAGGTTCTAGGGTGCACCAAACCTCACACTTACCCTTCTTCATTCCAATAAAACGGGACAGTATAAATAAAGAAATCCCCGCCATGAGCTATATTCCAACCAACAAGGCAGCATTAATAGGCAATATAAGTAAAACACAAATATGCTCGTATGTATATAAATACAAAAAACAATAGCATAGAAAGCCACAAAGAAGGTACTCAATTACTTGGCAGAAGCCAGAGTAACAAGAGAACAAACCATGAAGTAATTCACGTTTTAAATTGGCATTTCATACTTTTTAAGTTTTATGTTTTTAAACAAATTAAGCCTCAAAGTCTGGTGTACTCCATTTACTGAACAGCTGGAATCATACCCTATGCGCACTTAAGCAGTGCACGTAATAACAACCAAACTCTACGGCTGAGAAGAACACATTACAAATTCCTGTAAATGGGTGTTTACTTGAGAAACAATAACATTTAATATATAAGTGCCAGACAAGAATGATATGATCGATGCTAATACTAGGAAGCAATTGTAGGATATATCAATGCATTTTATGCTTTGCAATGAAATAGATTTTAGCAGTGAAATAAAAGTGGTATTTCAGACTTGTGAATTATAGTTTTATGTCACGTCCAGAACCATTTGATTTGTTTCAACTTCAAAACAAAAAAACAATCTTCAGAAAATAACTTTTTAATTTATATCAATTGTTTGGAAACGCTCTAAGAAAATGAGCTTTAATTTTTAAGAAAATGGCATTTTAAGAATTGTTGTCATTTACAATGAAAATGTCACTTTGCCTTTCTTTTTTTGAAAAACATTTTAGCAGAAAGTAAGTATGAACGTTATATCATTAGATTGAAAATAACTGAGTCGTAATTGATTGACATCGATTTAGCATTTTAGAAGTAGATATCGAACAGAAAGGTTGGCATTCTAGAACCACAGTCAATCAAAAACACACATGGAAACAATGCGTCGTTGCGGAATAAGAAACTAACAAACTCACTGGTACAAATGACAACACGTTTTATTCACAGGTGGACGAGGCTCTCCCAGATAAGAGTATGTTTTTTATTCTCTCAGTCCATATATTTATACACATTTTATCTATCACCAAAATGTACTCCAAATATGACGTGGCTTTAAAAATGGCAAACTCGTCAATAAAATAATCACTGAAATATCCCTGAAACATTTTCAAAATAGAGGGGGTATCTCTGAACTTTAATTAAATAACATTAACCTTTTATCATCAAGCATTGGTCTCTAAAAATATCCATCATAGAATGCCGCATCATGCCACATCATGTCACATCATGCCACATCATGTCCCCACAACTCAAATAACGACTGTTGCCGCTTTATGAACATGGCCGAGTTATTAAGTATATAAACCACTCCGACTTAATTAGTGAATCTGATCATATAATCATCTCTGGTTCACACCAAATGTCAGTGCTACTTTTGTGCAGTTCATAGTATATTTAAAAGAAGGTCAAATCAACAGACTAAATGATGTCTGGTTCGATAGTGTAATTAGTGAATGCACTCGCACTGGTGTGGCTAACTTTATCACTGGTGTGTCTAACTTTATCGATAACAGGAATGAACGTCTTATTCCCCTTTTTATAATCAATATACAAAAAAGCTAATGTTGATTTATATGACTTTGACGCATAATAGCCCCAAAGAAAGACAAAAAGTATAATTAATTATTATATTTTTTTCATAAACGTTCATTATATTGAAATAAAATATGTTTAAACCAAAGTCATAGAACAATTAAAATAAAGAAAACCTACAATAGCAATGTAAAACAATATATAAGTGTCTTTACAGTTAACATGGAATATTAATCTTCTATCGTCGTAACAAAATAATTATTCTCAGCTATATAAATAGACTTTGGGAGGTCAATATGGTTTAAATAGTGTTCACAGTGTTTGCTGGAACTATGTTAGCACTTAATCTCTGCATCGTCAGAATATTTACTTTAATTTCGAGTTGCATATAAAAAGAAGCACCATTTTGTATCATTGATTTTATCTCGTCCAAAACTAAATACAGTAATTAATGAAATTATCATGATTATAGGGGAATTATCTATCACAATTACTGTTCATTATTTCTCAGCCATATTATACCCAACCAATTACTCATTCAATCTAAAACCGCAGAGATTGGGACTTGTTTGAGGTTGAATTACACCACATTTCTGCTTCTTTTATACTTTCTCTTTAACTACGTGGTATATTTCCATTTGCTCGCCCCCACACCCATAATTGGGTGGACCTGATACACCCGCGAATTCATTTTCACCACCCGATTGATTGCCACTAGCCATCCCTAATTCGTCCGACATTTCAGAATTAATAGAACTTCGCGTCAGTTTCTAATTCTGAATCACTTATCGACCGATTTTCTGTTTTTAACTTATTATTGCGGGTTTTTATACGCCGCGCCAAATCCATTAAAGGGGCATCACTTTCTCCTGATGAGTCCGATCTGACTTTTCGATATTTCCGGGCCAACTTAGCTATGGGTTTTTCCTCCGAATCGCTAGTTTGCCTATATACGTCACTACTTTCAGGTGAGGTTGCGTAAGCGGCCTGGCATAGCAGTCGCCCCCTTTCATGAAATGGGATGTCCCAATTTTTAAGATTTGTTAGACTTATGTGTCGGACATGAGTCTCTCTACTATTACCATCGAGCTGGCTTGTTATGACGTAAATTAAAGGTGACATTTCTTCTATTATCTTTCTTACGTGTTGTTTAGGTAAGCTGCGTCCCCTACCTTGAACTCGATATTCTTACTCGACTTTTCTGCTATATTTAGATGATTGACAATAAGTTTATCTTATTAATATATGCGTTACTTACTCTGTTGTTTGGCGGTTAATGTCTATATATATAAACTATGAATATATTATGGGAAAATAAGAACAGTTGCAGTTTTAAAATGTCACCAACACCATCGAAAAACTAGCGCTTATAGCAAATATACTATCGACAAACTAGTGCATAACTTGAACAAACCAGCGCTTATACATCTACAAGCTTATATAGATTTCAGTGAAATGAGCATTTAAGATAAATATAAATAACTTTGTCGGTACATTCTACAGTATATCATTTAAACTAGTATGAAAGAAACAGCATTTAGACAAATATATTTAGATGAAACGTAATAAATGAAATAAACATATAAAACATATAGCATCATGTCGTCAAAGTTATCAGAATTTAAAGTAGTGAGGAAAATGTAACTTAACGTTTTAAGCAAATGAACTATCGTAAAAATACTGCGGTTCAACTTTGTTTACATTGTTAATGCCAATTCAATCCCGTGATGCATATGAACCCGTCTACACACTAGTGTGTTGATATCTATAAAATCAAATTTGACTCGCACTTTACCTACAGTGATGTGTACAATATGTCAATATGATTGTTTAAGGAATCTTCCATTTGTTAACATATGATGTTTCACTGTCATACAGTATCACCTTTAAACTGGTAGAAATTTCTCTTAGAACTATAATGTCTGTATTATTATATCAGCACAAATGGTACATAGTTTCTTGATAACAATTTCAACCGTTACTGTTTATTGGTGTTTACACCTATCGCTTGCCTATGACCTTCATCTTTGACCTGGTGACCTAATATTCCCAGACTTGGTCAAGGTCACATAGTGGCACATATACGAAAACATTGATGGCGCTGGCTGGTTCGGTTTTTAAAATATACTTAGAAGTTCCTATTTTAGCCCTAATAATGGTTTCGCGTATCTGTATGTACGTGCAATATGGGAACTGCTTCGCGCCCGACAATGACTATTTAGGTCTGAGTTATGTACCATGTTCGCGTGTATACATTCGTCTGTCCCACGTTCCACCCATACGCACATCATTTTGCGAAGTTTTATCATTATCAGACTGGAAATCTTTAGGAAGAGAAGCGTGAACCAGGTTTTTCTTAGATCTCCACTGGCAGCCATACTGAGTGAGGTCACGACCCAAACAATTGCAATCCACAACTACAAGATAAGTACATTATTTTGACAAAGATTCATCAAGAAGGATCAGGCAGTTCTTGAGCAGAAGCGATTTTAATCTTCTGTCGTTTCAACATTACTGTGACGTCAATAATGACGTCAAATAAACATAAACTTTACGTTCGTTTTTGCAATCATAAGTTCTACATACTTGCCAAATTTTACGTGTCTACGTCAATTTGTCAATTTTTAGGTCATTAACGTCATCGTATTCTAGTTCCTATGGCAACCATTTACCCACGTAGCGTTTTGAATGGTCTTTATTTTTTTAAAGATAATTGAAAGGTCTTACAAATGGTGCATATGTGTCTATAACAAGTTCAACCGTTACTGAGATATAGGTGGTTATTGGTGTTTACACATATCGCTTACCTATGACCTAGATCCTTGTCCTGGTGACCTGATTTCCCCGGACTTGGTCAAGGTCACAGATTGGCACAAATATAAGAACATTGATTGCGTTACTGGTTCGTTTTTTCAAATATATCTAGAAGTTTCTTTTTTAGCATGTTTAAAATTAAACTAATATGGCCGTCATATTTGATGACGTCATCAACACATTTTTCACATGATCGATAGGAGATTTGTATTTTTGACGATTTTTTCCCAGTTTTAAAGATTCTGGCGTCTCTGACGCAATAACTTTATGACGTCCTGTATAATAACCTTATACTATTTTCTCTATTTTTGGCTCTATTTCAAAGATGTATGACCTTTTCTTACTGTTAAAAAGCATACATTTACCGTTATAATGGGCACTTTGTTTGATTTGTTTCATGACCTAAAGCAGTTTAGATCGCAGTGGTAGAATGTTTTTAATAACAAAACAGCATGGCGCACGATTCCTGCCATACACACTTTGGTATCCAATGTCTTGTTTATTACAGATGCAGGCGGTAGTATAAGTGTTTATTACAGTTGCAGCCGGTAGTATAAGTGTGTATTACAGTTGCAGGCGGTAGTATAAGTGTTTATTACAGTTGCAGGCGGTAGTATAAGTGTTTATTACAGTTGCAGGCGGTAGTATAAGTGTTTATTACAGTTGCAGGCGGTAGTATAAGTGTTTATTACAGTTGCAGGCGGTAGTATAAGTGTTTATTACAGTTGCAGGCGGTAGTATAAGTGTGTATTGTTAAGCAGCGTAAAATCAGCACATGCATGTTGTTAATAAAAGTACTTACATATGTCGAACAGAAAAAGGAGCGTTTATAAAACGAGATCAGCCAAAAATACTCACAAAATACAATTACATTCGTTATTATACCAAACATAAATGCACACTGCAGTAATGATTCTAAACGATTATTGCAACAGAGTTAAAACATTACCAGAGATTTTTCAAATATTTTATGCAATTGCATTCAAACCTGACTACATCCTCATAAAAACGTTTACGTAACAAGCACATAATTCTACTGGCGTGCTCTCCGAATTCAATCTCATTAAAATCAGACCCTTTATCACGCTACGAAACTCTAGCTACAAGGATCTGAAAACAGTGCATTGGAGGTCACGTCAGACTGACCTTACGATTAGCCAATTAGAGTTCAGCCTACAAAATCGCACGTATAGATTTTTTCACTGCGCATGTTAAGTTGCAGTCAAACGCTGTGGAGCAGTCTACGCACGGTATTAAAAAGGGACAATGTCCGTAACTTTTAGTTTATTAAACACGAGTAATTGCGTTGAGACAAACATAACATATCAACCGTTATTGAATATGTACTAACGGAATTCAATAACTGTACAAACAAATAGAAGTACCGCTTCGTGGGATTGAATTCGTAACCAAAACTAAAATTACACTTGCGGGTAATAATAATAGAAAGTTGCAATAGTCGATCTCGCTACCGACTGAGCTAAACGATCCGGACGCATTAAGTAAGACATAGTTATAGAAAACGTAACTTCGCAATAATCTCAGTAGAATATATATTTTTGAAGACAAATAGAATGTTCCAAATGTTTGCAAAATGAATTTCGTAGTATTCTTGATGTAAAACATGCCATTTAATGCATTTATTTGAGTTTATCGTGCAATCCACGGCAATAACACATGCGACTTTATCTGTTTTTCGCTTATATGTGTTTTAGGCGTTTGTTCAGTTCATTCGAACATCATCTGAAGAGCATATGAAACGCGCGATTTCATTGGTTGAATTTAGTTGATCTTCTCATGAATATTGATTAGATGAACAGTCGATCTGATGTGACCTCCAAGGCAGTCTTGCCAGATCCTAGAAGAGGAGAGTATCAAAGCGTACGTAGGATTTGATTTTAATGATATTGCTCCGAATTTGTCGTTATTATTTGACGGCGTTTTATTCGAATACTTCCGAGTCCGGTTAATGACGTTGTGTTATAAAGTTTCTCGCCTCTCACCGATGTAGGGTTCGAATCCCACTGGGAGTTCGTCTTGGAAGTGGGGAAGGGTCGATTCTTACAGATGGCGGGAGGTGTACAGTACTTATTCTATCCAGGAAAAGTGGGTGTTCTGCCTCGAACACAAACAAATCGACCGTCATAATTATATACTGAACACAATTCCTAATCACTCACTTTTGTATCTATTTTCTTATTTGAAATTTATTTTAGAACAGTTGTGTTATAAGTATTTTGTTCTGACTCATAGTTTGTTAAAACGCTTATTTTTTGTTTAAAATTGTCATATCTTTTGAGAGTTACCCTCCCTTTATATGAAAACATGAAATATGCTGACGATACACATTAAATAAATCGAAGTCCGCTTAAAGATATAAACTTCTTGAAATTGGTATGAACTAAAATCAAAAACATACAAATATGATTCATTTATTGCAGATTCTCCGTCTGTAAAAAATACAACATGGATAATCCTAAAGTACCTGCCTATTAATTGAATATCGTTTGGAATTCAAGTAACTGTAATTCAGCGTTAACATAAAATATTTCTAAAATTTATTTTGCAAACGCATTTTAGCTGGCAGATTTTAAAATTAAGAACATCGAAGGCTATACTCATTCGAAGTACTTGACACAATCCTGTATACCCAGTTTTATAAGTGTTATAACTTATATCTGAGAAAACCGACTTGAAAGCTTTAAAATATATCAAACAATCAGAGAAAACGATTTAAATTTTAATCGTACCTCTAATCAAGCGCAAAATACACAAAATAATGAGCATATTATTGACATATTTTTAGGGTGAGTACTTTGACTAGTGTATAACCGTACATGTGTTGAAAATGACGTAAAACACCAAACAACCAAACAAACAAACAAATCAAATACCGGAGTTGTCCACTGCCACCACACATTCTGATAAGTAAGTGTCACTCTACACCGGGATATGTATTTTCTGTTTGATGTTTAACGTCATTGTCCACACATTTTAGGCTATGTATGCAGGTCGATTGTTTATGGTAGATCTCCCACTTATTCCTGGATAGAACCAGCACAGTATACCTCCCGCTATCCGAAAGTATAGATACTTTCTTCCAGTGTATTTGAACCCGCAGCGGTGAGTACAACGCAACGTCAATAACCTCTCGACCATGGAGGCACTTTAGCTATGTAAGTAGGACTATTAACCTATCAGCGTTTTACGTAATTCGTCATAAATTATACATCTCTCATATACATTGCTTCGTACCTATATTAGATATTAAATATATAGAAGATCTTACATGAGTAAACGAGTTGGCAAAATGATATAATGCTAGGCTCTTGCCGAGCATTATATCATTTTTGCTAATGAGTTTAATAAATTGCATTTTGCCTGTCGCTTTAACACGCGAAACCGACATAACCGTGGGAATTGGATCATAGTCATTATCGATTTTTTTGACAGCGCATACTAGGCTTATTTGCATACATATATAACTAGTGGTATATAGAAAATATAGAATGGTGTTATTCCACTCCCACAACCTAAGTTATGTGATAAAGTGATATATATATATTAGAAAAAAACTGTACAATGAACATTGGACCCAAGAGGAATGCTAAATCATGATTCAGTAATTTCTAAAACAAGCACAATGTGCAACACTATTATTTTACAGTGCTATAACAACAGAAATAACTTCGCTGGGAAAAAATAGTAACTTTCCACTCTTACCTTCCCCTCGGCCACACCCCATTTACAGAAGCTAAATTAGAGTCGTAATAGCACTTTTCCATCAGGTCCTCAATTAATGCTTGCAACAGCTGTAAGTAATTAAGAGCTTTAAGGGATTTGATCCTTATGTATTTAAGAAGGTGTATGAATATTGATATAAAAATCGAACAGAAAAAGCAGCATTCAAGGACGACAGTCAACCACACACAGACACAGAAACAAAGAACAATTTTAAAGATGAATAGGACATCACAAACACAAAAGGGTTGACACCAAGATAAATCGAAGACATTTCGTCTCACCCACTACCGGTATTACACCAACAGCCGGTATTACCGAACCATCCTGTGTAAGATGAAGGTCTTTATTTGATTTGGAAAACTTAAAACAATGCATGATAACAAACATATTATCATATCGGAAAAAAGTGCTTCACAAACTTCTCGGCGCGTCTACATAGTGTAATAGTTCAAACTGTCATTAGTAAAAGATCGCTATACAATTGTTACAGGCCAAATATGTTTTTTTTTCTCCAGAGAATGTTTTCTTAATGAGAGTAATAAGCTTTTTTTTTTGATAAGGTTGTGAAATAATAAATATTCACCGTCATATGCACGCCATATTCGTGATGGCTCAAATTTCCGACATTTTAAATATTGAGTCCTGCTAAATTCGGGGTAATGAAAGGTAGAGATCATTTTTTCACTACCGTTCATAAACAGTCCAAATAAACCGAGACTGCAATATTGTTTATATTTATCATGTTCGTCTGTTACCAAATTTCCCTTTTCATACTCTTTTACAGACATTTAATTTTGCTTGTTAATTTATTTGTGTGTGTTTGTTTACTTTGTAATTCCATGAAATTTCTATTTAGTTATTTTGTTTAGAATTTTCTTCAAGCACATAAATATCACATATTTCTTAATGTAAAATATTGATATTTATGCAGTTCTGTATGTACGAATACCGTGACCACTTTGAGCATGTTGTAAAATATCTCAGCGTGCTGTTTACTTTGCAAAGCTAAACTTCAGATCAACTTGTTTTTGTATCGTTTGATTAAGGCATTGTTGAAATATTCAACTTTGCTACACATGCATTACCTCATGAAATATGACGCCATTTTTACATAATTAATACCAGCTGTGGATTTATTGCTTGGGATATTTTAATATATATATAATATATTTTATTATATACACACATATTTCTTCAAACAGCTTGATTGTCAGAAAATATTCAAATTGATTAATCCTGATTTAATTTCAGCAAATGAGAAAACCATAATTTCCATCAGGCTAATGCGTAGATATAAAAAGCTATTAATGGTTTATTTCGAAATTAGATTCTGTCTCAAGGGGAGTGATGATGCATCAGGTTTCTTTTGTTTTACCATAGAAGATTGCTCCAATTATGAATTATGTCTATGTCTCAATTTTTACTACTAAATTGCTACCGAAATGACGTCACATCTGACCTGGAGGCTTTTTCGTCATGAAAATCCTATACTTGGAAATTAGGAATTTATTAAGTTGTATCAAAGATCTTCCAAATAGGCTCACGAAGTGTCTAAAAATAAATGAAACCCACGCTATTACGCGTCTGTTAAGGTATTATATGTATTACGCTATTGACACGATAGAAAACACCCATACAAATGCGTTTATTATACTTCAAGAATCAGACAGGCATTGGACAATACGTATTTTGCAATAAATTCTTACAAATGGATTTATCGGGAATGCGATTCATCCGAACTTTTCACAAGAATAAAGGATGATTCAAATCGGCAAAATATGCCTAAGAAAATTAATGGTTAGTTTGCCGAGTTGAAAAATGAGGAAAACATGTCAAATAGAAAACCACAGTAATCAAACGCAATGACACTGTAGGTCCGCACTGCACCACATACCGAAATAAATGAACATGTTTAAAATGTCAATGAAAAGGATAAACACATGACATAAATAGTGATGAAGACAGGTTACCGACGTTAACTATAAGTTCGTTAGTGTATATTTCTACTACTACTACTACTACTACTACTACTACTACTAAACAACAATACTAATAATTATTATAATAATAATAGTTACTTTTTACAGAGAGTAACACATAAGGTCATAAGCTAATCTTCAATGAGGCCCTCAATTATAAACACATTTACACAAAAAAAAAATAAAGCAGTAGTTGATCAATAAAGGCAGTATTTTTAGATATTAAATGTTACATTCAGACTAAACCTTCATTATTTGCTTACATGTTTACACAAACATGTACGTTTACCTTAAATGTGTAAAAACAACACTCTGTCCTGTTTTATTGGGATGACAGTATGGTAAGTGTGAGGTTTGGTGCACCCTAGAACTGGTTTAAACCCCCAGTGGCCTACTTTTCCACTGACCTATTGTGAACCCTTTTGTGTTTGTGATGTCGTTTGTATTTAATATTACGTTTGCCTTCTTGTTTGTCTGTTAGCGTGTTTGTTTCTGTGTTTTGTGGTTGACTGTCCTCTTTGAATGCTACTTTCGTTGTCCAATCTTTTTATATTTCTCTAAGATATATTACTATAATTACGATAACGATAAAGGAAAATAAGCAATCATTAGTAACAACAAAAAGACACTAAAACATAAAATCATAACATGGTAGGAAATAAAGCTTTGTCAATGTTCAAACAATCATACAGACAGCGTGAGGTGTTATTATTTCGGGGTCATCTTCGTGTGTTCGTGGAGACAGATAAAACCTCTAAGCTCTGTTTTACTAGTATAAAAGCTAATCGGTATACAAACGATTGACCTATTAACGGTGGGATCGGCTTAATTACAGTCAGTACATCATGCTCTTATAGTATTATTGAGACACAAGTTGTTTTCTATCAGTTAAAATATTTTGTTATAAAGTTTTTTATATCTGTCTTTATTACTGATTCGTGGCAAGTATATACATGCAGAACATTATGATCGAGAGGTGGATCAATACTCAGGTATAGAGGGAATTAACACATTTCAAATACGGGATTGCGAGATGTCTCGGTGGTTTCAAGTCCATTACAGAATCTAGTGCGTTTTGCACAAACTTATTAATTAGGAAGAATATCAGCTGAAGGAATCATATCACGTAATTTAAAACCAAAGATTATTAAATGATATTGTTATGCATCTGTCCTTATTATATTATCATAGAACAGCTAGTGTTACTGTCGCTGTGTATGTATTCACAGTGTAAGACTTGACGAAAAAACGGATCGTTAACTCTGTAGCGTTCATTTTACTTGGAAATGTGGTAACGCCATCACATGAACATATTGTAATAATAACTAGTCCACTCAAACAATAGTTATAAATAATCAAAAACTGGTAGGATATGTCCTTTGGAAGCGACAAACACAACCAAGAAATAGAAGTAACAGACTTCATTTTGATTAAAAGTAGATTTGGAAGTGAACAAGAAAGTTAGCATTTATGGAAAACAGTCAACTAAAAACACGCACAGAAACAAACAATGAATAAAAAGCAAGATATGACATCTCAAACATAAAAAGTTGACAATAGGGCTACCGCATTGGAACGGTCAGTAGTAAGAAAAGCCGATGAGGGTATAAATCAGGTGCAATGTGCACCAAACCTCACTCTTACCCTATTTTCATCCCAATATCACTGGAAAGTGTAAATAAAAATATCACAGCAAGGATGTATTCTCTAATATAAATGTTCATGCAACTATGAATATAAAAACAAAAGCCTAGAAATCCACAAAGCAGGTACACAATTACTCAACGCGGAAGACAGAGCAAAATTTCTGTTCATGAAAGGTAATGCAAGAAGCAACATCTCTGATGCACGCTTGCACACTTGCACCGATTTAAGCAGTATTCTACTCATAAGCCACATATTTATATTGAGCTCGTTGATACCAATGGACCAGTAAAAATATTGATAAATGAGTTGCGGCTGTAAAACGCCCTCCCTTGCAACGAAGTGGCGGCTGTAAAACGTCTCCCTGAGCTACTAAACAGTAGTGTTATGCATTGATTAATGCATGCGAGATGGAATGCACATTTTAAGCATTAATCTACCCGAGGGACATTGTGTCCTTTATGTAATCCGAATCCGAATATGAATGCATTGGTTGTGTTCTTTTGAATGTGTTTATTGGGAGCTAAGATTAGTTGGCATTGATGCTTTCTAGAATGAGCCACTCCTTGTTATGTTTGGCTTCAGTTACATATGGCAGATATCACATATTCGGTAATATTATTTTAAGCACTAAACATGTATGGTTCATTTGGTAAACATATTTAAATACAATTGTACTGTCATCACACACAACTAATTTAGAATAGTCTTAATATTTCTTAAGCATCATATGAATTAATATTAATGATGTGACAATAACAAGAAGACCACTTTAAAGGCATATGGTGGGTGTTTAATTGGCTAACATGGTCGTTTTTATAGTGAGTGGGTGAGGGAGTAGGGGGATGTTTAAGGCATGAGTAGTGGTAACCGTAGTACATTATAGTAATTCAACACTAATGATAAGAACATAATATCGTAAAGAATACTGATAGGGCAGCAATAGTGCCTTTTACCTGTTTATATCCAAAATGTTTTATGCAATTTTTTGACCGAAAAATTTAATAAACCATTGCAATGAGCACGATATTTTTTCTCTTCCGTTTCCAGTTTTTCATAAAAAGTCACGAAATTTACTTTCTCAGCATCATTCTCAACAAAAATCCTTGTTATCCAGCCAATGTTTGAGCATCATGTCGGGAAGAGGTGCCCCATGGAAGGACGCAAAACGTGTGAAAAGAAAAAGTGGGGCTGAAACGCAGATGACCGTAAAGAAACAAAAAACGGGAACAACTACGAGGTCGTCTGGAGCTGTTAAAATCGGAAAACAGCAAGGCGAAGGAAACCAGCAAAGAGACGAGGAAGGCGAGCACCACCAAACATACGATGGCGAGGACGAGCGAGTGACTTTATTTGGCGAGGAGTTGTTAGATAAGCAAACAAAACGAGGTGACGTATCGGGGTCGCTGGCGGTTGAAAATTATTTCAATATTGACAACATATTAAAAGAATACAACCAGGGGGCAGATGGCAATATCATTAAATGCAGTAATGACGATGTTTCGGCCCATGTCCCTATTCAATTAAAACGAAAGACATGGGCGAATGAGCATATTAATTTGGCCCTTTTTTTTTATTAAAGGGCACTGCTGACCTGAACGATATCTGTTCGGGGGTATTTTACACGTCAATCCAGTTGATGGGTATTTGGAAATGAGACCAAAGCAGATTAAAGATACAATTTACAATCTGGACCAATGGACCGATGCTTTTCTGATTTATATGAGTATTTATTTGGCTAAATTTTCTGACAAGGTAATACAATATATGGCACTGATACGTAAAACGGCCATTAAAAACCCACAGGCTTGGTTACAGTACGATGATCAGATTCGTATGCGCCAGTCAAAATCATGAGACAAACATGTCGCGACTTCATTGCCTGGCAATTGGATACTGCAGTCTCCAGCATGTTCCTTCATGTCTACTAGATCACTCTGATTGTTTGATTTTGCGTAACATTGCTCTGGTTTATTTATGCTCTTTAACATTTTACGTAGTTGATTGGTGTTTTTGTTTTTCAGAAGACGGTGTGGTTGCTTCAGTAATTGAGCTTTGATGTATTTTCCTTTTTCCTGATGTTTCTCGTACAACTTATATAGTCGCACTCGTCTCATTTTGCGTTTTTGTCGTCTCTCCATTGAACATATTCTTTCTTTCTGTTTTTCAGACTCTGATTGGACTTTATTGAGCGCTGATACCACCCTTCCGCTCGGAGTGAGAGAACATCCGACAGACTTGCATAGCTCCATTATTGAGTTGCCAGGACCATTGTTCACACTGTGAATAGCACTGTGTGCTCTGCCTGCATAGTTGCGAGAAAACGTCACAGTTTTAGGTAAAGACCTTTTTATTGAACGGTTTGTAGCCTCAACTTTCTGTGTGTTTAGGTTGAGTTTTGTTTTTCGTAACATGTCGTCACTGAGTCTGTACGATATGCAAGACACTAAGGTTTCATCGTGTTCTGGTTTGATAATGTTTATTTTAAAGTTCTTGGGCAAGAAGGCACTTTCTGCTATTTAGTTATCATTGTCAATTCCTTTGCATACATTTCAATATAGTCTACAAAGGCTGTGATCACCAGTATAGCAATGCTTAATTGCTTCCTTACATGAACCAATACGTGTTGAAACTCTATTAAAATTTCCCTGCTCTTGAGAGTGAATAGAGTTAAACTCCGCTTGATAGCGCACACTGAGTTCGACATTTTTGCTGTTTTTTATGAATTATCTGTGATTTTCTGACAAATGGCGTGCATCAATTTGATGTTCTGGCTCTGTTGTTGTGAGTTTGATGTCATAAAGTTCAGTGGCAGCTTGATATGCAGCTGTATCTGGATCAGTGATGATATATTTCACTTCAAGGCCATCATCTTTAAGATCAAGAAAGCACTGTTTGGCCCAGCTGGCTTCATCACCAATAGTTGTTTCCATACATGCTGTTGATGAACATTGGCCTGATTTTATGTCACAAACTTCATCCTCTGCAGAGTGAAATCCATGCTGTCAACACAGTTTGTTGACACATTCGACAGCAATTATTTGTTTCTTATGTGTAACATTTTCTACCACAGTAATACCCGAAATTGCATATGCACAACATGAATTAACTGTTATGTTTGTGGTGTCATACCTTGCATTTTATTCATCGATGTAATTACCGTTTATTTCAGTGCGTGTTTACGGTTTTAATATGTGTTGTCATTAAGGAGCTCATAATTGCATGTGTTGAATTTATGCTAACTTTAGCATTAGTAGTCAAACACCCTTTAATTGTACTGGTTATAGATAAATAGGTTTTAGAGTGAAAGTAGACATCCATGTGAAATCTAAATGGTCAATAGGTAGTTTTTAGTTAGTCTTGGAAAGAAAGTTGAAGTGTCAAGAAGTCTCTTGAAATGATATTTTGCATCCATCTTGTATCAGTTATTTTAATCAGTTTAATATAGTTGCAATATTTGCAATGTCTGTAATTTTGTATTCTTAAAGTTTCTAAGATATATAGAACAGATGTGTTTTAATAAATAATGGTGAAATTGTGTACCAGGATTTGGTCAAGTAAATGGAAATGGATATAGGACTTGGAAGATATATATAGACATGTTCTTTTTATATTTGGTGACGTATAGGCCCATTGGGCCGGGTGCTTATGTTGTTTTATACATATATGTATATATGATTGCTTGTATGCACATGTCACAATAATAAAAAAAATACTTACTTACTTATAGAGCTGTGTGGCGAGCTGGAGGATAGAAGCTGAGGAGAGGTGGATTGATGAATATAGTATTTGTACCATAAATATAGATGCTTTTATTTATTACCATCAATACATGATGTTTACGGAAGCTGGCGTCCGTTTCAATATATAATAACCCCTTGTTATGGCGTGTGGCAACACTATACACTATATCTAGCCGGGTCACGCTATAACAAAAGCTCTATGTTTACTGATACAAAAGAAAATCTGAGACAATGGATGGAAGGTTAGTACCCATAGTTTTACTATTAATTTAAAATTAATCCACATAGTCGGATTTTCTAACTCTTTTATGTTTTTGATGTCAAATCTTACCTTTTATTCATCTTTGTAGTTGTTTTTTTGTAAGTGTTTGTGGTTGACTGTGTTGCCGTAAATGTCTCCCCGCACATCCAATCAGTATTTTTTTTTTTACATCCCACAGGGATATTTTGCCTTTTCATAGATCCAGTTTCATCCTTAAAAAACATGTGTTACTTATACCATGTTGAACGTTTTGACCCATTTTAGTAGTATGATTTTCTTTATCTTTTCCTTCTTGTGATCTTGAATTAGACACTTGTGTTGAGATGTGGACCCCTATTAACCGTCCGTTTATTATTAATAACATATCTTTGATACGTAATAACGTTTTCCACAGAATGGTAATTCATTTAAATTTACATGAGTCTTTTGGTCTTTTGGAATCATCAAGCTCAATATTTGTGGCTTTAAAGAAGAAGGTGTGAGAGGTGTTTCACACTTCATTACCTCTCGTGAACAGACGCAATAAAACCGAATCTGCTACTTTAATCTCCTGTTTGTGTTTGTTGCTTCCAAGGGAAACATAAAACTGTTCGGTTTTAATCAGACTGAATATCTGTATTTCCTCACACGCTATTTTATATATCAAAGCTATATCTAGCTGAGTCCTTCCGGTACAGACCCTGCACTAATACTTCACTTCCGCGTTATATTGCAATCCCCTCATTAGCGGTTGCTATTCGTCCCGGTACCACACATACTTCCGGTGATGTAATTCACATGCGACGCCCACTCGCACGATCCTATCCGGCGATGGCCCAAATCCCGGTATTACACATCCGGTGACGTTATCTGCGTAGCTATCTGCGTAACCAGGACCTCTAGCCTAGCGTCTCCATAGATACCGTCTGGTCTGTCTCCCAAAAAGCAAATGCTGTCGCTCCCGACAAACGCTCTACATGCTCTATCTACGCTCCTAGCGTATACGGCTACAAAATATATACCCAGTCTTACAATGTTATCTCAACATGTATTTTATATACTGAACAAAAAAAAAAACTTCCGCATTTTAAGCTGTGATTTGCATAGAGTTGACTTTTTTACACTTTGTACACCAGTTAGTGTGTTGCTGCTTAAAAAATGTTTTATTCAAATTGGGACCCCAAACCTGGAAGGGATCATACGGACCCAATAAATTATCGCCCTATTGCTTCATTTCTTCATCTTTCATCAGTTTTCGCGCACAATATGACCTATTTATGTGTCGACGTGCCATAAAACACCATTCGTTCATTCATTTATTCATTCAAATTGCGAAATCACTATATTTGTATTATAAGGTAGGTAATCTGAAAGTATTCATTCTTGAAAGCTGTATGGCGCAAAAGTGAGTGATCAGGTCAGCTTACTTTCTCCGTGTTTTTGGTGCTGGGGTTATCTTCTATTTATTTCAATAGGACAAAACTGTGTTAAATCAAAGTTTAAACCACAAGACCCGGAAATACTGTTTAAACCAAAACAAGGGGAATAACTCTGCGTACATGTTTGATTCAAGGAAAATTGTTTTCATGACAGTGCTGGCCTTTTAACAAAGGTATTAACATATAAGACCAAACAATTTTACGCAAAGTTATTCCTCTTGTTTTGGTTTAAACAGCGTTTGTTTAGTGCTGTATGGCGGCAGTAAACTCTGTCGCCGGTGCTAGGAGGCGTGAGAGGTGTTGCAAACAACATTACCTCTCATGAACTTTTAACGAAAACACTTAAAATACATATTTCTCCTCTTCGGTTACACTCTGCGTCATCTTTACAAATTCCACATAATAACTCTACATTTCTTAGATCTAAGCCATTTCCTTCTAATAATTTTACCAGGATTTTTAAACGTTTCATTAACACCTCTTGGATCACCTGTTTTGAGAAAATATCAAGTAACGTCTCCATTCAGACATCTAGACGCAAAGTGTTTCCCTCTATAAGTAAGTGCAATGCTAAGAGGTGCATTTATCTAAACAAGTCCGCCATTAAATCCACTGATAATGCCGTATTAACTATACAGCCTCCTAGACCTAGGTTTTTATTTCGTAAAGCTGATAAAGCGTGTAAGAATATAATTATTGTTTGACGCCTCCATTACTTGAATTTTTTATTTCAGGAACTCGGAAGAACTAACTCGTATACTCAAGTGCAATCTAATAAAGATAATATTATTTCGACGCATATCAATTAGTGCAATATTTCCAAGACTGGAAAAGACGAATGAATGAATGAATGGTGTTTTACGTCGACACAAAATAGGTTATACTGTTCGCAAAAACTGATGAAAGATGAAGAAATGAAGTAGTAAAAATGAATGTATGCATAAAGATACAATTATTTTCAAATAAGGGATGTTATGGTAGTAATATAAACTGTAAATGTAAATATGTAAATCAATCAATGCCCGTCAACGGGTGTGTAAACAAGTAAATATATATAAGAACATAATATAACGATTTATAAAGTCTGATTTCTTTCAGAATATCTAAAACAAAACTAAAATCTATAGAATCAAATAACTCATAGTATTAACTCTGCCGCATAGGATCAAAGTCTACATATTCCAACAAGATATGTTTGACCATTAACGGTGCAAAACAGGGTATACATTCTGGTAATTGCTCACCTTGTAATAAATACGAATGAGTATAACGTACATGCCCTATCATGCACCGGGCTATGACAACTTCTTCTACTAGAAGAACGCCATTCTCCGAGCAACGGTTTAATTGAATGGACTTTATTGTTAACTGACAAATCCCAAACGGCCTGCCAAGAGTTACGAATATATATGTTAATACAACTTTTAAAATCAGTATAAGATAATTTGGCATTATATATATCTAAACCTAATGCTGCTTTAGCAGCACTAACAGCTCTATCATTACCACGTATTTCTACATGGCTTGAAAGTCAGCAAAACATAATAACATTATCAAATATAAGAGAATTGTACTTTTCTAAAAGTTGAAGCACAACTGGGTGTTCATGTTTCATATTACCCAGGGCTTGAAGAGATTAAAGGGAATCAGAACGGATTACGAAATGGTCATCATCAGATTACTGAATAATGTTTAAGGCAAGTTCAATTGCTTTAAGTTCAGCTGAAAAGACAGGCCCTGTCAGGCAGGCGGCTCTTTATGCTGTGTTTGTGAACAACAGCTGCTGCAGCTACCATATCTCCATCTTTAGAACCATCTGTGTATATATTTGAAGGTTACTGTATTTCGATTTAATTCCATTAAATTTGCATTGAAAGACAATCGGATATGTACTTGATTCGTTACTATTGCAAAGATCAAAAAAAATTGTTTCAGTGTCACTTAACTTTGGTTTGATACGAAGACCAACTGGTCGAATGACCTTCGGTTGTCGATCAAAAAGAGGTCAATAACTTGGATTAAAATCATTATCGAAAGACAAATAAAAATATCGGACAGGGAAAGCAGCATTCAAGGACGACAGTCAACCACAAAACACAAAAACAAACACGCACACAGACAAACGAGAAGACAAAAGTAATAAAAAATGCAAACGACATCACAAACACAAAAGGGTTGACAATAGGGCTACCGCCTTGGAACGGTCAGTGGCAACAAAGGCCACTGGGGGTTTAAACCGGTTCTAGGGTGCACCAAACCTCACACAAGTGTCATCCCATTAAAACAGGACAGTGTAAATAAAGAAATTCCCGCCATGATCTAATCTCTAACCAACAAGGCAGCATCAATAGGCAATATAAGTAAAACACAAATATGCTCGTGTAAATATAATACAAAAAAACAATAGCCTAGAAAGCCACAATGAAGGTACTAAATGACTTGGCAGAAGCCAGAGCAGTAAGAGAATAAACCATTAAGGGCTCGACAAGAAAGATCATAGACAAACATCAAACGCCAACGTCCCAATGGGCTTTAGGTAGGCGTCATCACAGGGTCCACAGCCTGTCCGGTCATCGTACAATTAAAGAGGAAAGCATAGTGGTCAACTGTAAAAGGGTCTACCACCAAGCATGAAGTACGTTGCAAAATGATAGGGTCTTTTGATAATCTTTTTAACAAGTTTAACAAAGATAGTATGAAAGTGATCATGACCAAGAATCTTACGAAGTTTATAAATCACATCACCATAGATGTCAGGTTGTGATAGTCCTTGTCGCAGAAGAGTACTTAAATTACTTTTGTATTTGGAAGAAGTTCAGTGTTACGATAATACAATTTTGCAAAGGTTTTACGAAGTTTATGGTAACGGTAACCGTGATTGAGTAACTTTTTAGTTATACAAAGATTACGAATATTAAAGTACTCAACTCGAGTACAAGCTCTAGAAAAACGAATAAGTTGAGACACATACACCCCATAAGAAATTGCTAGGGGAACATCCCCATCCAAGTGGGGATAATTAACAATGTCAAAATTAAAATCATCTCTCTTGTCATAGATTTTGCTGATTATTTTACCATTTTCAATCGAGAGATCTAAATCAAGAAAAGAAGCGTTATTATCAGATATATTAGCTTTATTAAGCTGAAGTTCTTTTGGATAAATATTGGGTTTGAAGGGTTAGATGTAATTTAATGGTATACTGAAGGGCTAATTTGTCCCGTCTATGAGACAGCGATCATTAGCTTCAACATATACACTTTCAGATCGTGATGTACGAAAGGCACCTAAGGCGAGTCGTCATCCTTGATTATGTATAGGATCAAGCTTCTGCAAGATGATGGTCTTCATGATGTTTACGTACTTGACAAAAGTGCATACAATTAGTGATCATGTTTTTGCACGATAACATATAACAAAGTCGTCAATATATACAAAACAATCAACTCCAGGATTGATACTTTTAACTATACTGTTAATTTTTATGTTAACATGAGTTACAGAGAGTATGCTGCCCTGTGACACACCCATCTCCTGCTCATGAATGTCAGAGAGGGTTGAATCCATTCCGACACAAAACTGTCTATCATTTAAGAAATTCTCTATACAAATTGGTAATCGGCCTCTAAGACCAAGGTCATACAGATCTTACATAATACCGTACTTCCATGTAATATCATAAGCTTTCTCCAAGTCAAAAAATACATCGACTATAGATGTTCTTTCTTTATGAAAGCTTCCCTAATAAATGATTTAAATCGAATGAGTTTGTCTGTTGTGCCGGAATCCACTTTGAAAATTTGTTATCAGTTGTGTTGGATTGCAGGTACCAAACGAGTCTTTCATTAGTCATTCAGGGGGCGTTTGTGGCCGAGTGGTTAGAGTCTCTGTTTTGCAATCACTTGCCCCTCACCGCTGTAGGTTCGATCCCTCAGGGGCCTAGGAATCTTTATGTGAGGAAGCTATCCAGCTGGCTTGCGGAACGTCGGTGGTTCTACCCAGGTGCCCGCCCGTGCACGAAAATTGCCCGGAGGGGCACCTGGGGTCTTCCTCCACCAGTGGAAGCTGGAAAGTCGCCATATGACCTTAGCTGTTAGTGCGACTATAAAATCCAATTCAATTCAATTCATTAGTCATTCGTTCCATGGTTTACTGGATTCCCAAATTACTAAAACAACCATATACAGCAAGTTTTATTTCCAATTCTAGTTGTTGCACCACTACAAATATCTCCAAACTTTTAACATCTTGTCTTACTGCCGTTAAAGATCACGTTATACAATTGTGTGCTAAAGCTTTTGAAAACTCTGGGATTAATTTATGTTTGTCCTTTAAAATTCAGGCGACGTTCTTGAAACAATTTGCAATAAACGTCAAGCTTCATCTATAAGTACGTATGGTTTTTCTACATTATATACAACTTTACCACACAACCGTATCAAAGACAAGATTATTGCTCTCATTGAAAAACTTGCCAAGAAGTGGGTCAATCACTTATTTTTCTATTATATAATATTCTCGTCATGTACCGTTTATAGACGCAATGTTGGTATTCCTATGGGTACGAACTGTGCACCCCTTGTCTCAGATTAAGATCCAAACAAGATTCTATTTTGAAAGTGAATGAGCAGATTATTAGGAAAGCAAAGGGTGTAAAAAAATATGTAGTCGAAAAACACATAAACTTTGAGAACTACAATGATGCATTTGAAAAAATACACCCATGAAATGAATATGATACGATCAATAAAGCATCAGACATTTGGCGTAACAGTAAACAAATCTACATTATCACCATTTTACTCAAAAAGATATATACGAGAAGATGGAATTACAATTGATGCACATGGTTTCTATAAAAACTTATGAATTTGGGTATCAGCAGGAACAATAAGTAATTCTTCTTTGACAAATCCTCTCTGTGGCGCTGGTGCTTTCAAATAATAAACTCTTATACCTTGCGTCACCATATAACTTTTAATCTTATGAATATCTACACTCCACATTGGATCAGTTGCTCTGCGTATTCCACCTTCTTGTTCCCCGGGTTGATATAACTATCTATCTTACACTTGCATTCATACAGATGGGATTACCTTTTAATATTTTTGTTTCAACAGGAGCAGGCTTTTTTGTTTCTGCATTTATTGCTTTAACAACTTCTGGTAATCTCTTTACCCAATCTCTGTTGCGTTTTTGGGAATCTATTTCCTTAGCATACTGATAACCAAACAATCTCTCAGCTAATGTTCTGTTAAATCTTTCCACTATAGCTTGGTCTCTGTGTATTTCTGTTCTGCCCCGTCTGATATTTACTTTGTGTTTCGCCATCAACTGTGATACTGCACCCATAAATTCTCTGCCTGGATCCACTTGTAATAATTTTGGATATTTTAAATGCCGACTGTATATTTGTTCAAATGCTTTAGCAACTTCTTTACTATCCTTGGAAGTCAGTGGCTCTGCTTCTTTGTATCTACCGGCAATATCAAGAACAGTCAATGCATATTTATATGTCTTGCGTCCGCGGCCAAAGCCAAAAGTATCATGCGGCAGAAATAACAAATCAGCTTGATGCACTCCATTCTTAGAAGAAACATCAAACCTGTGTCTAATTATTTTCTTTGGTGCGGGTAAATTAATCTGCCACACAGCTTGTTTCTTTGAAAATTATAATGCCTTTTTTTCACTGACACCAGCCTCTTTTGCCAATTGTTTAACTGCTGAGTAACCTCTCCAAAATCCTTTTGGGCTGAAATAAATCTTTTCCATTTTTTCTACTAAAGATTAAACTTTATATAACTATAAAAAAAAAATGGAAATCACAACTGCACGATTTGATGGACTGCTCGAAGAGCAATATCAAAATAGCACAAAGAAATGGACAGACTTGGAAATAAATAAAATATATACTATTACAGATACGAAAATAGTGGATACTGAATATGGTCAATCTATGGTATTGACATTATTAGACAATGGTGAAGTATGGGCGCCTGGTCATCTCAAAGATAAATTAGAGAAGAGTGCTAAACCACCATATTATATGCGACCACTTGGATTGAAACCATGTAAGAACAACAAAAAAAATAGGTATCATGCATATGACTTAGTCTTTTCAAAGTAAACATACTTAGTCATTCCAAATCCAAAAAAAAAGTAATTATAGTTTTAAACTATTTTTTTTTTATGAACTCAATTTGTACGCCACAAATCCAGTTGCAGCCATGCCCACCACAATAAACGTAATTTCTCTATTCTGTTGATCCGGAGATGGTGTATAAAAATCACTCAACTTGGGCTCCGGTTCTAAAAGCAAATGTTTGCCAGTTGTGTAATAATACTGTTTCATAGCTTGGTCCACATCATCAAAAGTCTGCTCTGCATGATGTTCTTTTTGCAGTTGCTTATTAATAAAATCTAATCTCTCTGTTCTTTTTTTTATTCCACTCCACTTGTGCTGCGTTTAATTGTTCCACTGCTTTGTCATGCCTTTGTCTTTCCTCATCTGAATGACTTCCCATTTTTGAAAAGAAATCATTTGAACCGCTAAACGCCAATGCGTTTGTTAATGCGCCACCTATCATCATTGCTACTGCACTTGCCATTTTTTTATATATATTTTTTAAAATTATTTCATAATATCTTCAGGAATAATACCTTGCTTAATCAACATATCCCTCGTAGCCATTGCTAACATTATATCCACAGACAGCATCCCAAAATCTGTCATATTAAAATCCACTTTAGGTGCTGGTCTTTTTAGTAGTTTTCTGCCAATCTCAGAATATCCAACAGTTAGAAGTGTTTCCACTCCTGCATGATACATCATATTTACAATTTGTTTTCCGTCAATACTTGCTGCCATTTTTGTATATTATTTTTTATATTATTTTTTTAAATAAATTATTAAAAACAATCAAACGGGTCTTTTGGTGCAACACGAACAGCAGCAGGTTGCACAGGTCGCGTAGCAGATTTCTTGTTATAAGTATACAAACCCAACCCAGCAATGCCTAATAAAACCAGACACGGTGGAATATAATTTTTGTATACGTTTATTTTGATTTCTGGTTTCTCTTCATCTATTGTTATTTTTGTTATTTGATTTGCAGCATCCTGCTTTGCAGCATCTTGCTTTGCAGCATCTTGCTTTGCATCCTGAAGCAAACGCTTTGCCTTTCTTGCCGCTGCTCCTTTTTTTCCAGCTTCTATTCTTTTTGGATTTTTTACTTTTTGTTGTTCAACCTCAACAGGTATAACTTCACTCTCTTGGTTCTCCATTTATATTATCTATATTTTTATTTTTATTAAAATCAATATGTCTAACAGTTGTCAGTATTGCTGTAAATGGTGCTAAGCACATTACATACCTGTAATACAACTCACAACAAGCACTTGTCAAAGCATGATTAATAAATGGGTCTTCCTCCAAATCTTCTATCAGCTTTGGTGGATTTGTCACATTGAAATATTTTGATACTCCCATCACAAACAAGTTAATAAAAGAATTGCCTAAAGTCTTTTTGGTCATACTTGCCCCAAGCCTTGCTTCATATCTGCAGTAAAGTTTGTTAATTTCATCTGGTGGCATGCCATCTATATTCGTGAGTTGTATGTCTTTACCCAAATACTGACGACTACCACCGCCAGCCACTATGGCTGATAATCTTTCTTTTTTTGTTTCTTGTTGCTTTGATTCATCACGTTCTGTGAAACCTTCCGATATGTCTTGAAATAAACATAAAACATAAAACAACCAGCTGCGATATTCATGCAAGTAGTAATTGTTAGTATTGTTAATAGCATTGTTATTAATATTGCTATTTTTTTATTAGCATTGTTAATTTTCTGCATTCATTGCTATTAACATTGCTACTTTGCTATGAGCAATGCTATAAGCATTACTATATTTTTTGATATTTTCATTATATTTTCATTATATTTTCATTATATTTTCATGTCAGTATTGCTATTGACATTGCTACTTTGCTGTTAGTATTACTATTAGCAACAAAGCAATGCTGTTAGAAAAAAAGAATTGCTGGTAGAATTTATTCAACCCAATAACCAGTTGGTTGGTCAGTCCTCAAAATTAACTTAGAATATTTAGTCTTTGCTAAAGCTTTTCTTATTCTGGTTCTCTCTTCCAGCGTCGGAATAACATCATTTTATCTCAAACAATTTTTATAACTATCTCTGTCCTTGGTGTAAAACATACACAACCATTTTGCTTGCTCCCTCAAATCTTTCAATACAGAAGTATATCTCTGTGAAATAACCCACACTGATTGTTTGGCGTGGCGACCAGAGAATGCCAACTCTGATAACATATCTTTTTTCTTTGTTAATTCTTTTGTGGCGGAGCAATCATCAATGATGTATAGTGTGGGCTTGCCAGCATATTGTTTGAAAAATAAACGCAACAGTTCTTGTAACATTTCTTTGCCTTTGCTAACGGGATTGGCAATTATTATTTTTTTATCTCTCGGGTTTTTCACATCTCCTATCCAGGATCTATTTTTATAAGCCTCGTTCCACTCTATGGTTGGACACAATATAATTATATGTTCAAAAACTCCAACATACTCTTGTTCAAGTATGTCAAGAACAAACTCTGTTTTGCCGCAGCCTGTCTGACCGCAGATAATGGCACTTTGTGGATATTTAGGATATTTTTGTTGCAAACTAGTATCCTGCTTCTTTGAATCTTCCAACTTCGAAATTGATTTGCGCATCTTGTATTATATATATATAAATATTTAAAGTTTGATCTGCATCTGCTTTTTTATTTATTAGTATCGTTATACCTTCACTGCCGTTTTCTATTCTTCTTCCACTGCCGTATAATAAATTGTCATCACATGTTCTAAGGTCAAGCCACAAAGCATATGATTTTGTTAGATAGGTCTCAAGAGAAACATTGGTAAAGTATAAGTCCCTCGCTACTATTTATGTCTCTTTGTTTCTTTTTGAGGTCAAGGCAAAATATTTGTTGATTTCATCCCAATGTTGATATGCCTTCATGCCCTGACTATACAACTGATTTGGTACTCCCTCTATTGTCATTTCAACCTTTTCAATCTTTGGGTTGTAAAAGGATTCTGTGTCTGTTCTTTCTGGGTCTTCAAACAGCATTAAAATACCTTTCATGCTCCGTGATGGTACATTAATGTTGATGTTCCAAAGGGTTTCAGATTTGTTTGCTATTATTTTTCTATGTCGCAAGATACGATCATACATAAATGACATCTTACCATTGATTTGCTGTCTTATTTGTCTGGCTAATTCAACATCACTAACTGTATCAAATTCCAAGCAGATATTTTTTATTACATAAGATGCATCAGCATCAGTGCTTTTGATAACTTTGTTATAATCGTTAAACGTTAATTCATATTCTAACCTATCGCCAAGCCCCGCTTGATAAAATGGCATATGACTTTCTAACATTTCAAAGTCCAGCGGAATACAAAATCTATTTCCATAAGCTGCTGCTATAGCTTCATCTTTGGTGTCTGAGGAAGCATCTCCCGCACCAACTCTATGTTTTAACATGTTTGCTTTAACAATACCTTGGTAAGCTGTGTTTAATCGTTCGGTAGGGCTTTTCCATAAATCTACATAACAATGACATATATCACTGTCATCTATTGACATGACTTCATTGCCACTTATTCTTATTGTCATTTTTTTCACAATTGTTCTACCCAGATTCTGGAATAGAGTAGCGTTGGCGTCTGTTCTGCTTTTAAGTTCTATTTCAAAGGCAAGACTAGCAGTACGAGGAACTATTACATCATTAGTACTTAGATTGGGAAATCTCACAAGTAGTTGCTGGTTTTGGTCTATTGTTGATGGATTATTAGTTATTACTACACTTGTGCGGATGCCCTTGGCACCATGAGGTTCTCTTAGTTTTCTATGAGGGCTGAGTTTGTTTCCGTAAGCCGACATTGTTTTTATTTTTTAAATATATTTTTTAAAATTAAATAAAATAAACAATGGCTGAGGGTGGATTTGACAATCCTGTGTACGATCCAGGTGTTGAAGATATGTATGAAGATGACTGGAATGAATCACCTGATGACAAATTTATACAACCTGGCTCAGAATTTCAGAGACAAATTGTAAATGAAAATAACCATATTGATCAGCTTCAAGGGGAAGATAAAACAGAAGAACAACTAACATAAAAAAGGTTGTTAGTAGATCAATTTTTTACTGAAGTTAATGCTGAGATCAGCGGAATTGATTATAAAAATGATTTCAGAGTGGCTAAGGACGAAATTGGTAGAACAATGTTATATGCAGTTCAGTTGGGAACAGATGATGTTCCACTTACCTATTATAAAGGAAATAATCCAAACGAACCAATCAAGTTTTATGCGCTGGACACTCTACTTAGAAAACATGGCATTGACTTCATAAAAAATAATTTACAAATATATGATTATTTAGCCCAACGTGAAAGAAAGGCTCAGGGAAGGGCAGAATTAGCATCCTTGGCAAAAACAAGAGATACCCTCACAAAAGAAGGAGAAAATATACCAATGCAAACTTTTTCAACAACTGAAGATGTACAAAATACAGTAGATGCTGTAAATATAATTGAAAGTAATTTGAGTAATATAGATGAAACTCATCCTAAAACTGCTGTTCAACCAGAAGATCTAACACTGCGAGAAATACGAGGTTTAGATAAGAGATTGCAAAGCTTTCGTGGAGAACTTACTAATAATCTTTCAAAGCTCACTGAGCTTGATAAAGACATAACAAAAGAAAAACAAAAATTAGAACAGGTTAGCACCCCCGGGCAGGAGGATGAGTTTCAACAAGAGCGCAAACGTGACAGAATAAAAAACTTAGAAGATGAAAGAAGTGCACGACTTGAAGCGGCAAGTGAAAACAAAGAAGCATCACGCAGTCAAATAAACAGGATAAAAGAAACTATAAATAAGGTGTTAAAAGAAGACACAACATTGGGTGAGAGAATCAAAACCTTGTTTAAGGAGCAAGGTATTACTATTATTAGTATTTTGACTGCCTTTGGTATGATTATTGGGGTATTAGTTGAGGCCATTATTCCTACAACAGGAGGAGGGACTGCACCTGTTCCAACTCCAAAGCCTGATCCATCAAGTGTAAAAGATTGGATAAAAAAACAACTGTTTAATCTTGGTAAACTTCTTGCCAACCTAGCTGGTAAAGCTGCTGCAGCACTTCCAGGAGTTATTGGTGCAATAGTATCATGGCTTTTATCTGCAACAGGTAAAGTTATTAATTGGCTTGGTAACAATCTATGGGCGTTGCTTGTGTTTGTTTCCGTGTTGTTGTATGTGGCAGCCAAAGAGTGGTTTAGTAAATCTCGTAAATAAGTAATGCAGCAAGACCTATTACTATAGTACCAACAATTATAGTTGTTTTGTTATCTTCGTGTTCAATCGCTATTTTTTGTATTTCTGGTGGGTTATGTTCCACAGTTTTATGTATTGATTTATCAAAGTCAGAATGTTCCGGTAAAAATTTCTTTGTTGTGGTGCCTTGAAAAGGTTGAATAATTTTTGGTGGCACTGGTTTTACATTTACATCATTATTCAATCCTAATGCTTGTGCATCGGTTGCTATTACAATTTCATTATTGTAGTCTTGTATTATTCCGATTCTTAATTCCATGTCGCTTGGAGACATATACAATCCACTTCCATAAACAAAATTTACTTTACTTTTATATTTTAGGGTGTTTTCATATCTTGAAATTTGACTGGGCAAGTCGATGGGACTATTTATTGCGTCCTCTACATTTGCTAAAAATTGTTTCTGTGCATCAAATCTGTTCCAGTTCCAAGTATATCTGTTCTTGTTTGTGATTGTGAACCAAGAATTAACCAGCAGTATGTTCTTATGCTGTCATTGATTCTTTCTACTCCAGCTCTTGTAAATCCAAATGAACAATCTAGTATAAAAGTAGACCAGCTGTTGTCAGCCTCAAATCCTTGTGCAATGTAATCAATGTGGTATGTTTTATCACTCTCATAGACTGTGAAACTCATCGTTTTGTTGTCGTATACAGTATTTATCAAAGGATGATAACCAATATTTGTCCAGTAATTATAAATTGTTCCTAGACCATTATTATAGCATTGTTTCTGTCTCCAGTCCGAATTTAAGTCAATGTTAAACTCCTTGCATATTCTCTCGTATGCGTTTCGGTTATATGTGTTATTAAACGCATTCCAATTTGAGTCTTGCGGCATTGCTACACTCATTTCAAATAATATTCTTCTGACTTGGTAGTAGACATGAAATCAAAATAACGAACCAACCAGGGTATCAGCTTTTAGATGGTTGTTAAAATCAATGCCACATCCAGCTGTCGCACACCAAATAGCAAAATTCAACTGATTCTGCCAAAATAACATCCAATCTGTTCCCCAGCGTTGGACTATAGCATCTGATTTAACGTATGGAAGTTTGTATTTTTCAAAGACATTGGGAAATGATGCTTTAAAGCATTTACCGTCTGATGTAATAACTATGTTTTGATTTATTATATCTATCACTTTCTTGCTAAAAGTATTTGAATAGTGAGCATCTGGGTTATATTTGAATTCTTTAGAAATCATTTTTATTTATGTTTTTATATATATATATATTAAAAAAATGTTTCATACAATTTCAAACAAAGACAACTCTATTAATTTACAACAGTATATCGATAATAGAGATGGAACTAAGCGCGTTGGATTAAACAGTTTTACATACACTATCGGTTGGCAAAATATTATTCATGAAACCATAAAGACGCGAAACCCAGATAAAATAGAACATTTACCAGGTGGACTCTATAACTTTCAAGACTTGGTAGAAAAGTTTAAAAATCTAAATGAAAAGATTATTCTGGACAATATTGTCCAAATTGGTGCAGCCATTATACATACGCCAATAGAGACACGAATATCAAGCGGTCTTTCAAAAATGCTGGGATTCAAGGACAGAAAATGGTTGACAGGTACTAATATAGGAGATTACCCAATTGATTTAGCTCCTTATAAACTGCTATATGTTCATCTGGAACAAGTTAATACGAGTAGTAATTATTTCAATGGTAAGCCAAGCACTATTATAGGTGTTGTACCTGTAGTAAATAAGCAGTTTGGAGATATAGTATATACAAGTTTTTATCCTGAATATCACTGTCTTATGAATGGTGCAATTACTGAATTGAAAATAGAAGTTAGAGATGAGTATGGCAACAAGATATTTAATCACGGTTTGCCTATAAGTTGTGTTTTAGAAATTATTTAAAAAATATATTTTTATAAAAAAAACAATGAGTATATTTGGACCACCAAGCCCTAAAAAAACAAAAGACTTAGAGGCTTTAATAAATGATGTTCAAAATTTATATAGGCGAGTTGTGACTTTTGTTGACCAGTTTAATCATTTAAAAAATAGAGTTGATAATCTTAAATATGGAATTATAACAATATTTGCTGAGGCTAAGGGCCCACTTGTGTTGAATAGAATACTCTCATTTGGAAATGGTGGGGCAGAATCAAATGTGGGGCATGTAATGACACGCCGTGGACGGATTATGGGAATAGGTTTAGCATGTGCACGATTAGTTGGTGACGTAACTGTAATAGTTTCTGTCAATGGTGTTGAACAACCAAATTATGGCATAACGCTTCACATCATTCCACGCAATCATGATAACTTTGATAAACCTTTAGAAATTGGTGCTGGTTCTGTTGTTAACTTTGTATGCAAGATTGCCAACGCTACCGCTGTAAATACGGTGGCATCATTATTAATTGAATTAATTTAATTTTTTATTTATTAATAAAAAAATGAAGCAACTAACAGCACCAAGTATATATCCTGAGTTGCCAGTGGAAGACGGACACAATTATAGATTACAAAAGATTTCAGAAATTGAAAAAAAGTTAATTACAGAACGAGATATACGTCAGTCACTTTATAAAAAATTGACACTACCTTGATATCTGCAGGTGTTATTATGGCTGGGATTGGATTTGTTGTTAAAGTTTTGTTACCTTTATAAATAGCAGCAATAGTATGTGGAGCTACAGGTGTTTGTATTAATTTTACCAGACGCAAGCTTAACGCAAAAGCTCAAAAACATCATGAAATAAAAACTTTGGCGGAGTCTAAGTTAAATAGTATAAAGCAGTTAATATCAAAAGCGTTGAGTGATGCACAAATATCTGATCGAGAGTTCAAGTTGATTTTGGATGAGTTAGATAAATATTATAGTTTAAAACAGGACACAAAACAAAAAAAGGCTGAAATAAGTGAAGTTCAAAAAAAAGAACTAGTAGAGCAGGGAAGAAAGGAAGCAATGGCAACCTTACAAAATGTCTAAAAAGTGTGTGATAAATTGTTTTAGTAATGTGTATGAGTACGATCCACCACCTTTGTATTCAAGGTCGGAAAATTGTTGATTTGAGTAAAATGTTAATAACAAATCAACAAATTTGTTTTGTATTAAATAAACATTTTATATTTTTGGGGGTGTAATTTTGATAACTTATAAAAAAAATTAAACTTGCAATCTTCACTACCCCTATTTTTAAAAAGTTTTACATTTGCATTGTAATACCTGTTGGAGTGACTGTATTCTGTGAATGCTACTCTTCCTGTTGGATTTATTAACCCTTTTTTTTGAGGACTTTTGTATAATTAAAGCTGTCCCTCCAAGACTGCCATTAAAAACTTTTACAAAATCGTATTATCCTTACCATGATCTACTTTTAAAATATAAAATAATTTAAGAACTCTTCACTGACAAGGACTATCACAACCTGATTTCTATGGTGAAGATGGTGAAGTGATTTACGATCTTCGCAAGATCCTTGGTCATGATCACTTTCATACAGTCTTTATGAAACTTGCCAACCATTTATCAAAAGGGGTTATGAATGTTGTAAATCACATAACCATATGCGTCGCAGAAGCTTTCCTAACTGATATTTTGTAAAAGTAGATCAGGGTTACGATAATAAAATGTATAAAACGATTTTTCGAAGTAACGTACTACATTACTAATATTAAAGGCCTAGACTAGAAGACTACAAGCTCTAGAAAAACGAATCAGTTTGGAAACATAGACCAAATGAGAAGTTGCTCGAAGAACGCTCCAATTTAAGAGGAGATAATTTACAATATCGACATTAAAATCATCTGTCCTGTCATAGATTTTAATAACAGAATCTCCATGATAATCGGGGACAGAAACGACAGTATCAACATTTTTAGTGTTGTTGAAGTTTTTTAGAATAGATAGTATTAACCATAGTAGAAAAAAATGAATGGTTTATTCTCTTGTTGCTCTGACTTCTGCCAAGTCATTGAGTGCCTTCATTGTGGTTTTCTAGTCTATTGCTTTTTTGTATTATAATTACACGAGCATATTTTGTGTTTTACTTATAATTGCTTATTGATGCTGCCTTGTTGGTTAGAGATTAGATTTCTTTATTTACACTGTCCTGTTTTAATGGAATGACAGTAGCGTAAGTGTGACGTTTGTTGCACCCTAGAACCGGTTTAAACCCCCAGTGACCTACTTTGCCACTGACCGTTCCAAGGCGGTAGCCCTATTGTCAACCCCTTTGTGTTTGTGATGTTCTTTGCTTTTATTATTACTTTTGCCTTCTTGTTTGACTGTTTGCGTGTTTGATTCTGTGTGTTGTGGTAGACTGTCGTCCTTGAATGCTACTTTCCCTGTCCGATCTTTTTATATTTCTTCCCATGAAATGGTTTGAAAATACCAGATTGAAGGAATCATGTTCACCATCATACACACCATTTTCGGGATGGCTAAAATGTTCGTACTACAGACATTTTTAATATTACGTTTTCAAACCGGGGCTAAAGAGCGTGAACGGTAGCAATCATTTTTCACTGCCGTTTGTGAACTCAATCAAACCGAGATTGCAATAATTTTATATGTATCGTGCTCGGCGATTTCCAACTGTCCTCTTCCTTTCATTATCTTTTTTCAATCAGCTCACAAGTATTATTCTTGTATACCGGATAAGGTTATCTACGTTTACCACACAAACACATACACATATCATTTACACATATATGCGCATAGGAGTTTTCTAGGGTGTTGTAGGCACTTTGTATGTCCATGATGATGCTGTCGTAACCGAACGGATATGTATGGATTACTTGTTTTGGAAAGAAAAATGATGTGAAAAAAGGGTTAATAGAAAACATTTTATATAACAAATATACACATCAAAAATGAAGAAAATTGTACAGAAAAGGATTGAGAAGTAAAACAATAGTGTTTTACTATGTCGATTGTTATAGTGTCCTTGCATTTTGGAGCATTTCGTTGAGGTCAGTAATATCAAATAAGTCTGTATCTATAGAAATAAGTATAAAAGTCGAACAGGAAAGGCAGCTTTCACAGAACACAGTAAACCCATAAAACACGCAAACAGACAAACATGAATGGCAATAATAATAAAGAATATTGGCATATGTCACAAACACAAAAGTGGTTGACAATAGGGCTACCGCCTTGGAACGGTCAGTGGCAAGAAAGGCCGCTGGGGATTAAACCAGATTCTAGGGTGCACCACACGTCACACTTACCCTACTGTCGTCCCAATAAAACGGGATAGTGTACATAAAGAAATCCCCGCCATGAAATATTCTCTAACCAGGAGGCAGCATTAATAGGCAATATAAGTAAAACACAAAGTTACTCGAGTATATATAAATATATACTTATATATCTTTTGATTACCTTTTAACAATTTTAACAAAGATAGTTTGAAAGCGGTCATGACCAAGTATCTATCGAAGTTTGTAAATCACGACATCAGAGAAGTCAAATTGTGATAGTCCTTGTCGCAGAAAAGTTCTTTAATTAATTTTATATTTGGAAAGAAGATCAGCGTTACGATGATAACATTTTGCAAAGGTTTCACGAAGTCTATGGTAACGGTAGCCCTGATGGAGTAGCTTTTTAGTTATAAAAATATTGCGAATATTAAAGTCCTCAACTCGAGCACAAGCTCTAGAAAAAAAGAATAAGTTTGAGACCCATAGACCCCATAATAAGTTGCTCGGGGAACATCCCAATCTAATTGGGGATAATTAACAATATCAAAATTAAAAGCATCTGTCTTGTCATAGATTTTGCTAATTATTTTCAATAGGGAGATGTTAATCGCGGAAAGAAGTGTTAATATCAGAAATATTCGCTTTGTTAAGTTGAAGTTATTTAGGATATATATTATTAACCATAGTAGAAAAGAAAAGGTTTTCAATGTTCAATATATCATCCAGATACAGAAAGTGTCATTAAAGTTTTCAGTAACATCTGCATGTGTATCTGGTGAAAGACTCAACATGAAATCTATTTCATAGCAATATAAAAACAAATCTGCGACATGGGGTGCACAGTTCGTACCAATAGTAATACCAACAATTAATCTGTAAAAGGTAGTTCCATAACTGACGAAAATATTGGCTAATAGAATAATAAGAGATTCAAAAACTTCATTGCAAATCTTTTAAATTTATACATGCTATTCACTTTTCCACTTTGTATAAAGGTATAAAGTTATAATTTATTTCTTAAAATTATTTAACAATTTAATTTGTTTTCGCAGTTTTTGTTGAAAAATGTCGGTAAATGAAAAATTTGGCCTGCAGGAGTATTTTGCTCAAAATGATATCAAATTAATTATTTCCAAATAGAATATCTGTTTCTGGTGTTTTCCGTGGGTGATAGAACGCCTGATCTTACACATGAGGGAAGATAATTGTCGCACGCTGATATCGACAATGACTGTAACATGACGTCATTGTGTAAATCAACATGCAAAACGTTATTAGTTGGCGACGTCAATGCGCAGAATGTAAATGACATGCAAAAGTTGTATCAACTATGGGTGTCCTGTTCAGCATTCAGGAATTCCAACCCTCGGTACAAACTCGAGTTAAATTCGTATAACTGTTTTAATCGGAACCTCGGTTCCGATAGAAACAATTATACCTCGTGCTGGAATTCACTGTCTTTACCGTATACCCATGAACGATTCTTATATTGTATGACCTGAACGCATGGCTAGAGTTTGGACGAACGGTTTTATACGGAAATGTTGGCCTTTTGCCTTGCTCTATAACGCGTCTTCAAAAAGCTCCGTATCAGGAATGTTTTGTAAACCAAACCATTTATATGGGTGATCTCGAACGAATACTAAATATAATACCTTAAAGGGACACATGGCAATCTTGATTTTTCAAAAACTAGTAGCGTCCCGTTAGTTTTTCTACATAAATTGCATTTGTTTATTCATTAATGTTAATTATTAGAATTGTATTAAGCCATTTGTTTTTGCATATTATTATTTTTTGATATTATTGCACCAATAATATATTAAAACTTATAGTATAATAAGACGAAATAGTGAATACTTAAAATTAGATTTATTTAAACGTTACCAGGGTAAAAGTAAAAATATACTGGATATACAAATCGAGACACGCATTTCAAATAGTTCAAGATTGCCGTGTGCCCCTTTAACACATGCGTAATACCGTGGGGTCCATTTATTTACTATGTTTTCAGCTTTCAGATAAGATCTTTGATACATATTAATCAGTTCCCATAATCTCCAAGTATACGATTGCCAAGTAAAAGAACGCTATTATAGAGAGTTTGTACTAAAAACTCTTATTCCAAATTTCTTGCCCCACTTCCGGTTAGGTATAATTAATGGTTAGGACACTTTTTCATATATACGGAAAGCTAGCTTGATGCAGAATAACTCCATTTGAGAGAGTAGCTAATCATAAACTGCGCATTCAGAAGACAGATTTGTCAAATAAAGTTATGAAAGGTCGAACAGGAAATATCTTTTATTTAATGACACAATTTGCTAGATATGGAATTACTAGTGAGTCAATAACTTCACATACATCTTGTTTTATTATTTCCTTTTCCGTTTTTCAATAATCGATATATAACAAAAGTTGGTTGGAATTAAACGGCCACAACTTTATTAATCTGTTTATATAGGCGGAATCCGAACAGCCAACAGTTACATACCCATGCGGCACTTTTGTCCTCGGCATATCAGCCTTATATCTTTTGCGGTATTTTAACCTGAGCATATCAGCCTTAAAATCGTTTGCGGCACATCAGGCCTCGGCATATCAGCCTTAAAATCTTTTGCGGAACATTGGCCTCGGCATATCAGCCTAAAATCTTTTACGGCACTTTGGCCTCGGCATATCAGCCTAAATTCTTTTTCGGCACTTTGGCCTCGGAATGTTAGCCAGTGGCAGTGCTTATATATCCAGCATCAATATGCATGGGTCATTGTTGGTGCATACCACAATTACATGGTTTGTTTGCGGGCATTGCTCATGACCATCAGATGCAATCAGAATCCCCCAACAAGGAACAAAATCCCCCAGTGAAGTCAAGTCCATTTAATTATGGACTGCACTGAAGAAATAATTCCCGGCTGAGAAACCCCGACCGCTATTACATCAAAAACATATTAATGCCAAGCAGAAAATCCTACCAAACCGACAGTCCGTAAAACAAATCCTGTCTGAAGACAAAATAATTGATGATGCAGACATTGATAATGCAGACAAGATTTCCAAATTGCCAGAATTGCAAAATTTCCGCTTTTGGTGATTATAAATATAACTCTTGACCGTTAGAATTACGCCACCAAGAAAGTAAGTATAACCAGGTTATAATAAATTTTGACCCTCCAATTCTATACGGACAAGCCAAATATAACTAAGTCGACCCACAGACCTTATTGTCAGATGTCAAAAAACATTCATTGCCACTCTGAAGAGAACTACAAAACAAATCATTGCCAACATCTGACAAGTGACAGCCATCTGCATAGAAAAAAACCCGTTCATCAGCAGTTATTTCATATTTTAGTTCCCGACCCATTTCGAAAAGCCTTAAAACCATCCTGGCGAGCATATTAAAGCGTTTACGCTTATTATCAATTGCTTTCAAATCAGAACTTGGTAATGCAAACTTCCAGTTCAGTCGATGCAAAATGTTGGACCATGCAATAAGAGTTTTTTCAAAATTCGTAAACAGATATCTAAAATCCTTGTGCATTATACGCTTCATTTTTTGCATTGATGTGTCAATAACATCATTTCCGCCTAAATGAATTAAGAGTATGGATGGAGTTTGATAAAGAGAAATCTATTGCAACTCAAACGGTAAATCAGTCCATTTCATGCCTCTCTTGCCACGCCATATAACGTTAACATTGAGCTTTTCTAAACCTAAATATTTTCTTCCCCTTCTCGTCTGCCAGCCCAGTAAACTAAAGAGTCGCCAACAATCCAAATATCTGAAAAAAACAAGATAGTTGCCTTGACTGGCACGTTACATATTAAACCTAGCCAATCCATGCATAAACCTAAATCTAGCTATATCCATTCTGATATATTTTGTGTAGGCATTTGACTTCCATCTACCCAATGCCTAAATCTTATCACATGAAATTCCTGCCATGGATAAACTAGTTGCACGACCTATTCGAAAAGATTGACTCTTAAATCTACTGACAAACTCACATGACTTACTGACCTGGATAAAACTGCGCTGAACTGATTCCTAGTTAAAGGCTTTCCATTTACATGCCAAAATAAAAGACCAGACTGGGCTGGTCTTATCTTCATAAAGTTATCTAGAGAATGCACGGACAAATACTTATCTGAGACTCAGCTTTAATGTACAGAAAAATTGTCTTGCCACTCTGATTATGTTTTGATATACGCAAGCGAATGACACAAGAGGACAAATCTTCAACAATGCTGACATCATCATAATTCAAAGCATAATCAGCTTGTCTCTCATCCGTGTTTACTAACTCACCTATACGAAATAAACCAAAATAAGCCAAACTATACACAGCTCTAAATAAAATAGCCTCATACTGACTGTAACAAACAATAGGTAAGAGCTTCACTTATTTTTATCAAAATTTGTGATTGGCGCTCAAACATCTTTTCTGCCCTTTATCCTTATAAATCCCCCAAGCATCTACTTAATGACGAATGATGCAGAGCTATCTGGGATATTTCTAACTTTATGCATATAACCAATAGCAGAAATATAAGTTCTCACAGAAGCAGGTGAGTAACCCTTCTTAAAACAATATGATATAAACCACGCGATATGAGAAACAGGAACTGGCCATGTATTATTCAATTGATACAAACACCGAAACTCATTGACATTTTTCACAGCTTTTGAGTAAACTACGTTAGTGTTTTCAGAAAAACTAGCAGCCAATAGTTTCACTGATCCTGCTCGAGATGGGTCGGAACACCTTCTAGTTTTTTCTGCGCGCATGAGGCCAACTGACGGAACTTTTCTACCTGCAAACGAGATAAATCATCTGTTAACACATTTGTCAATCCAGTTATTTGCCTTGCCTTCAACACAATATTATAATACAAACAATGCCATGCTAATGCTCTGACAATGTCCATTACCCTATCAGATTTTGACTTCATTGAGTTTAATATGTAAACTACCGATTTATCACAGTGAAGAAGTACTTTCTTATTGCTCAAAATATCGCCCCAAATGACTATGCTCACCAATATTGGAAATGTTTTCGAAATAGTTATATCATCAGTCAACCCCATGGTATGCCAAGAGCCCGGCCATACACCATAAGTCCATTTACCGATAAAATAGGCACCGAAACCTAAACCTACACCCGCTGCACTATCGGTGTATAATTCAACATCTTCATTGCTAACCCAAAAACGATCATGAAAAACAGAGACACCGTTGAATTTGTCAAAAAATGTCAACCACATAGTTATGCAAATCCTGTTTCAAGCTATGAGTTATTCTCAAATGATGGTATGGCTTTGTCAGACCCCTTGTTGCATTTATTAACCTTCTCAGAAATGGTCTACCAGGTAAAATGGCCCTAGCTGCAAAATTCAGAACACCTATTAATTGCTGCATAACTCTTAATGTGATTTTATTCTTTGTCAAAACTTCAGCAATCCTCAATTTGATTTCATTTATTTTATCCATCGGCATCCGCACTACCAACTCAATTGAGTCCAATTCAAGACCCAAGAAAACTATAACTGTTTTTGGCCACTCTGTTTTTTCACCTGCAGTTGGAATTCCCAGTTGTTTACAACAATCGAAGAATACCTGCATAATGGTTATGCAGTCACTGGTAGACCGTTTCCCGGCAAAAAGGAAATCATCTACATAATGTTCCAAATCCCCACATGGTGTTGTTTGTCTAACCAAAAATTCAATAAAAGTTGAAAACTTTTCAAAAGTGGCACAACTTATGGAACACCCCATAGCCATACATTTGTCAAAATAATAAAAACCGTCAATCTTACTACCAAGTTGATCAAAATCGGACAGCGAAACCGCAAGTAGACGAAATGCCGATTTAATATCAGATTTTCCCATCAAACAACCAACACCAGCATCCTGTACCATATGGACAGCCTCACAAAAGCTTGTATACTGGACTGAGCACAAATCAGGGTCTATTGAATCATTCACAGAACTACCATCGGGATAAGAAAGATGATGTATCAATCGAAATTCACCCGGATTTGTCTTTGGTACCAACCCCAATGGTGAAATTTTCAAATTGTGAATTGGTCTATCAACAAATGGACCACAAATTCTGCCATGTTTTAATTAATTTTGAATTTTCTCGTTGGCAACAAGGGGATGTTCTATCACAGACTAAGTTATTTGCTTCAACTGGTAACCTTAAACCTATATTATGCAGAGGAAAGTCAAATTCAAACCCATATGCCAGTTCCGTGGCAACCTCTTTGTTTGGGTATGTTGGTAATTATTTCTTAAGTTCAATGACATTAATGGGAGATCTACCTAAACAGTATAAATTGGACGCATTTTCTTCATTCCAATTAGTCACCACCCCTTCCTGCATAGGAACCTCTGCCTCCTCTATTTCTTTGATTCCCTCGAAAAGAATGCAATGACTGGTTTGAGTTACTTCTATTGAAACTATTTGTTGGAGACTTCCCCTTCAGGCACCTAATCATGCCATGCTGGAAACTACCACATAACTCACATGAATGTCTATACCGACATCTGGCAAATTTACAAAAGCCCTTATTGAAATCCCGACAGGGACGAGTTATGTCCCTTTGAGAAAACTGAGACACGGGCCTGGGTGGGTTTTGTGTGTACGCACCACTATTTGGTGTCATCATCACACAAATATACAGCTCGGAATTTATTTTCCCAAATTCTGCAATACATTTGACTGGCGCATACGAATCTGATCATCGTACTGTAACCACGCCTGTGGGTTTTTAATGGCCGTTTCAGGTATCAGTGCCATATATTGTATAAGCTCAAATACCTCGGCAGGAAATTTGGCCAAATAAATACTCATAAAAATCAGAAAAGCATCGGTCCATTGGTCCAGATTGTAAATTTTATCTTTAATCTGCTTTGGTCTCGTTTCCAAATACCCATCAACCGGATTGACGTGTAAAATACTCCCCGAACAGATATCGTTCAGGTCAGCATTGCCCTTTAATAAAAGGGCCAAATGAATATGCTCATTCGTTTTAATTGAATAGGGACATGGGCCGAAACATCGTCATTACTGCATTTAATGATATTGCAATCTTCACCCTGGTTGTATTCTTTTAATATGTTGTCAATATTGAAATAATTCTCAACCGACAACGACCCCGATACGTCACCTCGTTTTGTTTGCTTATATAACGACTCCTCGCCAAATAAAGTCACTAGCTCGTCCTCGCCATCGTCTGTTTGGGGGTCCTCGCCTTCCTCGTCTCTTTGCTGATTTCCTTCGCTTTGCTGTTTTCCTCTTTTAACAGCTCAAGACGACCTCGTAGTTGTTCCCGTTGTTTGTTTCTTTACGGTCATCTGCGTTTCAGCCCCACTTTTTATTTTCACACATTTTGCGTCCATCCATGGGGCACCTCTTCCCGACATGAGGCTCAAAATGGCTGGATATACGAAGTAAATTTTGTGACTTTTTATGAAAAACTGGAAACGGAAGAGACACAATTATCGTGTTCATTGCTATGGTTTATTAAATTGTTCGGTCCTTCCGGCGAACCAAAAAAACGTACGCAAAACGAACCGAAATTTGATTGCAAAAATAAATTGGAGCTATTGGGAAAAACAATAGCTCGCCTAATTTAGAAATGATGTCTAGTCTACTCTCGCTGGATATATGAACTATTCTAACGACCGATTTATTTCACATAAACACAAAACGACTTTGAGCAAAATTGCATAGAACATTTTGAATATAAACAGATAAAAGGCAAAATTGCTGCCCTATCAGTATTTTTTATGATATTATGTTTGTATCATTAGTGTTGAATTACTATAATGTACTACGGTTACCACTACTCTTGCCTAAAACTTACCCTAACTCCCTCAACCACTCACTATAAAAATGACCATGTTAGCCAATAGAACACCCACCATATGCCTTTAAAGTGGTCTTCTTGTTATTGTCACATCATTAATATTAATTTATTAAGACTATTCTAAATTATTTGTGTGTGATCACAGTATAATTGTATTTAAATATGTTTACCAAATGCACAATACATGTTTAGTGCTTAAAATAATATTACCGAATATGTGATGTCTGCCATATGTAACTTAAGCCAAACATAACAACGAGTGGCTCATTCTAGATAGCATCAATGCAAACTAATCTTAGCTCCCAATAAACACATTCAAAAGAACACAACCAATGCTTTCATACTCGGATTCTGATTACTAAAAGGACACAATGTCCCTCAGGTAGATTAATGCGTAAAATGTGCATTTCATCTCGGCATGCATTAATCAATGCATAACACTACTGTTTCGTAGCACGGGGAGACGTTTTACAGCCGCCATTTCGTAGCAAGTGGGACGTTTTACAGCCGCCACTCATTTATCAATATTTTTACCGGTCCTTTGGTATCATCGACCTCAATATAATTATGTGGCTTATGAGTAGAATACTGCTTAAATCGGTGAAAGTGTGCAAGCGTGTATGATAGATGTTGCTTTTTGCATTACCTTTCATGAATAGAATTTTTTCTCTGTCTTCCGCGTTGAGTAATTGTGTACTTGCTTTGTGGATTTCTAAGCTTTTGTTTTTATATTCATAGTTGCATGAACATTTATATTAGAGAATACAACCTTGCTGTGATATTTGTATTTACACCTTCCAGTGATATTGGGATGAAAATAGGGTAAGAGTGAGGTTTGGTGCACATTGAACCTGATTTAAACCCTCATCGGCTTTTCTTACGACTCATCGTTCCAATGCGGTAGCCCTATTGTCAACTTTTTAAGTTTGAGATATCTTATCTTGCTTTTTTTTCATTGTTTGTTTCTGTGCGTGTTTTTGGTTAACTGTTGTCCATGAATGCTAACTTTCTTGTTCACTTCCAAATCTACTTTTAATAAAAATCAAGTCTGTTACTTCTATTACTTGGTTGTGTTTGTCGCTTCCAAAGGATATCTCCTACCAGTTTTTGATTATTTATAACTATTGTTTGAGTGGACTAGTTATTATTGCAATATGTTCATGTGATGGCGTTACCACATTTCCAAGTAAAATGAACGCTACAGAGTTAACGATCCGTTTTTTCGTCAAGTCTTACACTGTGAATACACAGCGACAGGAACACTAGCTGTTCTATGATCATACAATAAGGACGGATGCATAACAATAACATTTAATAATCTTTGGTCTTAAATTACGTGATATGATTCCTTCAGCTGATATTCTTCCTAATTAGTAAGATGTGCAACACGCACTAGATTATGTAATGGACTTGTAACCACCGAGACATCTCGCAATCCCGTATTTGAAATGTGTTAATTCCATCTATAGCTGAGTATTGATCCACCTCTCGATCATAATGTTCTGCATGTATATACTTGCCACGAATCAGTAATAAAGACAGATATATTTTGTTTATAACAAAACACTTTTAGCTGAGAGAAAACAACTTGTGTCTGAATAATACTATAAGAGCATGATGTATTGACGACAATTAAGCCGATCCCACCGTTAATAGGTCATTAATTTCCTACCATGCTATGATTTTATGTGTTATTGTCTTGTTGTTGTTACTAATGATTGCTTATTTTCCTTTATCGTTATCGTTATTATAGTAATATATCTTAGAGAAATATAAAAAGTTCGGACAGGGAAATTAGCATTCAAAGAGGACAGTCAACCACACAGAAACAAACACGCAAACAAACAAACAAGAAGGCAAAAGTAATATTAAATACAAACGACATCACAAAAACAAAAACGGTTGACAATAGGTCAGTGGCAAAGTAGACCACTGGGGGTTTAAACCGGTTCTAGTGTGCACCACTTACCCTACTGTCATCCCATTAAAACAGGACAGCGTGTTGTGTTTACACATTTAAGGTAAACGTACATGTGTAAACATGTAAGCAAATAATGAAAGTTTAGTCTGAATGTAACATTTAATATTTGAAAATATTGCCTTTATTGATCAACTACTGCTTTATTTTATTTTTATGTAAATGTGTCTATAATAGAGGGCCTCATGGAAGATTAGCTTATGACCTTATGTGTTACTCTTTGTAAAAAGTAACTATTATTATTATTATAATTATTAGTATTGTTGTTAGTAGTAGTAGTAGTAGTTGACATTTTAAACATGCTCATGTGGTGCAGTGCGGACCTACAGTGTCATTGCGTTTGATTACTGTGGTTTTCTATTTGACATGTTTTCCTCATTGTTCAACTCGGCAAACTAACCATTAAATTCCTTAGGCATATTTTGTCGATTTGAATCATCTTTTATTCTTGTGAAAAGTTCGGATGAATCGCATTCCCGATAAATCCATTTGTAAGAGTTTATTGCAAAATACGTATTGTCCAATGCCTGTCTGATACTTGAAGTATAATAAACGCATTTGTATGGGTTTTCTCTATCGTGTCAATAGCATAATACATATAATACCTTAACAGACGCGTAATAGCGTGGGTTTCATTTATTTTCAGACACTTTGTGAGCCTATTTGGAAGATCTTTGATAAACTTAATCAATTCCTAATTTCCAAGTATAGGATTGTCATGACAAAAAAGCCTCCAGGTCAGATGTGACGTCATTTCCGTAGCAATTTAGTATTACAAATTGAAACATAGACATAATTCCTAATTGGAGCAATCTTCTTTGGTAAAACAAAAGAAACCTCATGCATCATCACTCCCCTTGAGACAGACTCTAAATTCGAAATAAACCAGTAAAAGCTTTTTATATTAACGCATTAGCCTGATGAAAATTACGGTTTTCTCATTTGCTGAAATTAAATCAGGATTAATCAATTTGAACATTTTCTGACAATCAAGCTGTTTGAAGAAATATGTGCGTATATAACAAATATATTATATATATATTAAAATATCCCAAAAAATAAATCCACAGCTGGTATTAATTATGTAAAAATGGCATCATATTTCATGAGGTAATGCATGTGTAGAAAAGTTGAATATTTCAACAATGTCTTAATCAAACGATACAAAAACATGTTGATCTGAAGTGTAGCTTTTCAAAGTAAACAGCACGCTGAGATATTTCACAACATGCTCAAAGTGGTCACGGTACAGAACTGCATAAATATCAATATTTTATATTAAGAAATATGTGATATTTATGTGCTTGAAGAAAATTCTAAACACAATAACTAATTATAGACATTTCATGGAATTACAAAGTAAACAAACACACACAAATAAGTTAACAAGCAAAATTACATGTCTGTAAAAGAGTATGAAAAGGGAAATTTGGCAACAGACAAACACGATAAATATAAACAATATTGCAGTCTCGGTTTAATTGGACTGTTTATGAACGGTAGTGAAACAATGATCTCTACCTTTCATAGCCCCGGATTTAGCAGGACTCAATATTTAAAATGTCGGCAATTTGAGCCATCACGAATATGGCGTGCATATGACGGTGAATATTTATTACTTCACAACCTTGTTATCATGCATTGTTTTAAGTTTTCCAAATCCAATAAAGACCTTCATCTTACACAGGATGGTTCAGTAATACCGGCTGTAGGTGTAATACCGGTAGTGGGTGAGACGAAATGTCTTCGATTTATCTTATTGTCAACCCGTTTGTGTTTGCGATGTCCTATTCATCTTTAAATTTGTTCTTTGTTTCTGTGTCTTGTGTGGTTGACTTTCGTCCTTGAATGCTGATTTTCCTGTTCGATTTTTATATCAATATTCATACACCTCCTTAAATACATAAGGGTCAAATCCTTTAAAGTTATTATTACTTACAGCTATTGCAAGCATTAATTGAGGACCTGATGGAAAAGTGCTATTACGACTCTAATTTAATTTTTGTAAATTTGGGCCAAAAAAATCTTTTTCTGCATGCTTCTTACAAAATATGAGATCTTGAATAATATCCATTTCCATCAAAAAATAAAAATTGTGTGATTTTAATGAAAACTGTATAGGATGTGAGGACATTTCGTAAACAAAATGCGCTAAACTACATGTCGTGACAAGACTTACAGAAAATAAATTCTTTGATTTTAAACAATACTTTATTTCCGTAAAAACAAATAATAAATTATGGACCAGACAAGTGGATAACTCATCCAAAGAAATGTGCTTTTGTTAAGGGGAATATTTTGAAGGAATGAAATACATTGTTTGATTATCCATGTATTATTTATTGTTTAATAGATCCAGTCTCAAAACGTTTTGAATGCCCCTCGTATGCGATTATTATTAGAACTTTCTTTAGCAATAAAATGTAACACCTTATATTCTTCTTGTGCATTGCCATTGACCGGCAGCATACATAGCGATGTACCCGTGTACTCATAGGCCTACAGGTCTTTGTATTTCAAATTAATTAAATTATCTTACATACTTTAGCTGCAGTACACATACACTTGTGCCAGAACGTACATCGACCTTATACATGTATATAACTGCTGAACGCGAACCTTTGCAAAATTTATTATCGTAACCCTGATCTTCTTTCCAAATATAAATGGTAATTTAGGAACTCTTCTGCGACAAGGACTATCACAACCTGACTTCTATGGTGACGTTATTTACAAACTTTGTAAGATCCTTGGTCACGATCACTTTCATACTATCTTTGTTAAACTTGTTAAAATGTTTATCAAAATAGGTTATGACCTCATCATTTTGAAACGCACCGCATGCCTGCTGGTAGACCCATTTACAGTTCGCCACTATGCTATCCCCTTTGATTGTGCGATGACCGGACAGGCTGTGGACCCTATGATGACGTATACCTAAAGCCGAAAGGGACGGTGATGTTTAATGTTTGTCTGCAGTCTTGTCTTGTCGTGCCCTCAATGGTTTATTCTCTAGTTGCTCTGGCTTCTGCCAAGTCATTGAGTACCTTCTTTGTGGCTTTCTAGGCTATTTTTGTTTTTGTATTTATATATACACGAGCATCTTTATGTTCTACTTATATTGCCTATTAATGCTGCTTTGTTGGCTAGAGAATAGTTCATGGCGGGGATTTCTTTATTTACACTGTCCGGTTTTAATGGGTTGACAGTAGGGCAAGTGTGAGGTTTGGTGCACCATAAAACCTGGTTTAAACCCCCAGCGGCCTTTTTTGCCACTGACCGTTTCAAAGCGGTATCCCTATTGTCAACCCTTTTGTGTTTGTGATGTCTTATTTGGTCTTTTCATCTTTAAGTTTGTTCTTTGTTTCTGTGTGTGATTTTGGTTGACTGTCGTCCGTGAATGTTGCTTTTCCTGTTCGATTTTTATATCTATATTTACATAAACACGCTATTATTATTATATATTCTGGTGTCTACGTTTTTTGCTGACCTTTTCGTGCAATAAAAAGCAATATCAGTACAATTTCATTATATATGTACAATTGTTTTTTATTACAGTCGTTGTTTAGATGAGATTCTTATAGATGTTATATGTTTTTGTACTTCTGAAGAAGGCGTAAAGCCGAAAGCGCTCAAATATCAATATAGAGATGGCAGAGAAGTATGGAAAGCCGCAGGGGACCCTGCGATTATTATTTACTATATGTTTAATTGAATTATTATCATGATTATAATCACAATTTGTGTACGATTTCGGTAAGTTATGATTATATTAAAATCTCTGCAGTCACATTATCATTATTACAATAGCATCAAAATAATAACAACCTCACTACGATTTTATTTATTAAAACCCACACATTATTTTCATAATATGTCCAAAATAATAACAACCTCCCTACTATTGTATTTATTAACACCCACACGTGTAATCTCACTTTCCATACTGTACTCGTAATTATTATAACCCGCAAAATCCCCGGATGCTTCTGTGTCAGCGATTATCATTATTCAGAAAATCGTCGACACATTTTATTTTTAGCTCTGTCGGAGATATTTATTTTTATAATCAATACATGCTATTTTAGCTGTGTCGGTTATAGTTTTAAATCTCACGAGACAATTTAAAATGATTATCTCCGTGAGACTTGGCAAATTGGTGTAGATTATAATAATAATAACCACAGCATAGGTCTTTGAACAGGAGGATTAATGGATGAGGACTGGCAAGAGGATTAAGATGAGATGAGGATGGGCAGGAGGATTAATGGATGGGAATGGGCTGGACGTTTAATATATGAAATGAGTGTGTTGGAGTTTCGGGGTGCAGGAAGATTAAGGGATGCGGGTGGACAGGCGGTTTAAGAGAAGAAATCTGTGTGTGGTGTGTGGAGCTAGAAACTTAAGGGATACGGGTGTGCAGGTGGTTTAAGAGAAGAAATGGGTATGAGTGGGAGAGAGGAGCAGGAGGCTTAATGGATGCGGGAGCATGGGCAGGAGGTTTAACAGAAGAAATGTGAGTGTGTATGAGTGGGGAGCATGAAGTTTAAGGGATGCGGGCGTTCATGAGGTTTAAGAGAAGAAATATATGCGTGTGTGAGTGGGGAGGGTTGCAGGAAGCTAACGTGGCATACTCCTTTACTCCCGGCAGTAACTTGGAAAAGTAAAACGAACTGAAATAAAAATTCTTAAACAGTTTAAAATGCAATAAAAATCACAGTGGGCATGACAGGGTGTGACCGAGGGGAAGGGTAAGAGTGGCAAGTTACTATTTTTTGCCAGCGAAGTTATTTCTGTTTTTATAGCACTGTAAACTAATAGTGTTGCACATTGTGCTTGTTTTAGAAATTACTGAATCATGATTTAGCATTCCTCTTGGATCCAATGGTCTTTTCATTGTACAGTTTTTTTTCTAATGTATATATATCGCTTTATCACTTAACTTACGGTGTGGGAGTGGAATAACACCTTTCTATATTTTCGATATGCCACTAGTTATATAAGTATGCAAATAAGCCTAGTATGAGCTGACAAAAAAAAACGATAATGACTATGATCCAATTCCCATGTTTTTTTTCGGTTTTGCGTTTTAAAGCGACATGCAAAATGCAATTTATTAAACTCGTTAGCAAGAATGATATAATGCTCGGCTAGAGCCTAGCATTATATAAGTTTGCAAACTCGTTTAATAAATTCAATAATGAATGAGTACTCATGTAAGATCCTCTATTTCTTGCATGCCGGACAAGGATATCCGCCATTTTACCGGGGCTAGATATTTCCATCTCACCCTAGGGTCGAGATAAAATTCAAGCGCGCCAACATCCGGTACGCAGGAAAACATGCAAAACATTAGTAGCTGGCAGTGTCAACGCACAACATGTCTCTGATATGCAAGAAAAATAATTATCGTGGGTATTAGGTTCAGATAGGTACTTCCAACCTCGCAGAGTCTCGGTTCCGATAAATACACGTATACCTCGGGTTGGAATTCCGTATCTGAACCGGATACCCATGAAAGTTCTTATAATATTTAATATCTAATATAGGTACGAAGCAGTGTATATGAGAGATGGATAATTTATTACGACTTACGTAAAACGCTGATAGCTTAGTGTTCCTACGTACATAGCTAAATACTCACCATGGTCGAGAGGTTATTGACGTTGTGTTGTATTCATCGCTTCGGGTTCAAATACACTGGAAGAAAGTGTCTATTTTTACGAATAGCGGGAGGTATACAGTACTGGTTCTACCCAGGAATAAGCTGGTGACCTGCCTCCACCATAAACAATCGACCGGCATGTGTGGACAATGACGTTAAACATCATACACAAAATACATAGCTTACTTTCATTTAAAGAAAATAATATCCCGGTGTAGAGTGACACTTTCAGAATGTGTGGTGGCAGTGGACAACTCCGGTATTCGATTTGTTTGTTTGTTTGGTTGTTTGGTGTTTTACGTCATTTTGAACACATGTACGGTTATATACTAGTCAAAGTACTCACCTTAAATAGATGTCAATAATATGCTCACTAGTTTGTGTTTTTTGCATTGATTAGAGGTACGGTTAAATTTTAAATCATTTGCTCTGATTGTTTGACATATTCTAAAGCTTTCAAGTCGATGTGTTTTCTCAGATATAAGTTATAACACTTATACAACTGGGTATACAGTCTTCGAATGAGTATAGCCTTCGATTTTCTTAATTTTAAATTCTGCCAGCTAAAATGCGTTTACAAAATAAATTTTAGAAATATTTTATGTTAACGCTGAATTACAGTTACTTGAATTTCAAACGATATTAAATTAATAGGCAGGTAATTTAGGATTATCCATGTTGTATTTTTTACAGACGGAGAATCTGCAATAAATGAATCATATTTGTATGTTTTTGATTTTATTTCATACCAATTTCAAAAAGTTTATATCTTTAAGCGGACTTCGATTTATGTAATGTGTTTCATCAGCATATTTCATATTTTCATATAAAGCGAGGGTAACTCTCAAAAGATATAACCATTTAAAAAAAAAAAAATAAGCGTTTTAACAAACCATAAGTCAAAACAAAATACTTATCACAAACTGTTCTAAAATAAATTTAAAATAAGAAAATTAGATACAAAAGTGAGTAATTAGGAATTGTGTTCAGTATATAATTATGACGGTCGATTTGTTTGTGTTCGAGGCAGACCACCCACTTTCCCTGGGTAGAATAAGTACATCTCCCGCCATCCGTAAGAATCGACACTTCCTCACTTACAAGACGAACTCCCAATGGGATTCGAACCCTACATCGGTGAGAGGCGAGAAACGTTATAACACAACGTCGTTAACCGGACTCAGAAGTATTCGAATAAAACGCCGTCAAATAATAACGACAAATTCGGAGCAATATCATTACAACCAAATCCTAATTACGCTTTGATACTCTCCACTTCTAGGATCTGACAAGACTGCCTTGGAGGTCACATCAGATCGACTGTTCATCTAATCAATATGCATGAGAAGATCAACTAAATTCAACCAATGAAAGCGTTTCATATGCACTTCAGATGATGTTCGATTGAACTGAACAAACGCCTAAAACACATATATCCGAAAAACAGATAAAGACGCATGCCTTATTGCCGTGGATTGCACGATAAACTCAAATAAATGCATTAAATGGCATGTTTTACATCAAGAATACTAAGAAATTAATTTTGCAAACATTCGAAACATTCTATTTGTCTTCAAAAATATATATTCTACTGAGATTATTGCGAAGTTACGTTTTCTATAACTATGTCTTGCTTAATGCGTCGGATCGTTTAGCTCAGTCGGTAGCGAGATCGACTATTGCAACTTTCTATTATTATTACCCGCGAGTGTAATGTTAGTTTTGGTTACGAATTCAACCCCACGAAGCGGTACTTCTATTTGTTTGTACAGTTATTGAATTCCGTCGGTACATATTCAATAACGGTTGATGTGTTATGTTTGTCTCAACGCAATTATTCGTGTTTAATAAACTCAAAGTTACGGACATTGTCCCTTTCAATACCGAGCGTAGACTGCTCCACAGCGTTTGACTGAAACTTGACATTCACAGTGAAAAAGTCTATACCGAGCGATTGTGTAGGCTGAACTCTAATTGGCTAATCGTAAGGTCAATCTGACGTGACCTCCAAAGCAGTGTTGTCAGATCTATGTAGCTAGAGTTTCGTAGCGTGATAAAGGGTCTGATTTTAATAAGATTGAATTTGGAGAGCACGTCAGTAGAATTATATGCTTGTTACGTAAACGTTTTTTATGAGGATGTAGTCAGGTTTGAATGCAGTTGCAGAAAATATTTGAAAAATCTCTTGTAATGTTTTAACTCTGTTGCAATAATCGTTTAGAATGCAAAACGAATGTAATTGTCTTTTGTGAATGTTTTTGGCTGATCTCGTTTTATAAACGCTCCTTCTTCTGTTCGACATGAACAGTCTCAATCAAACCGAGACTGCAATATTTCGTATGTGTCGTGCTCGGCCGTTTCCAAAGGTCCATTATCATACTCTCTTTTATATGTAAGTACTTTTATTAATAACATGCATGTGCTGATTTTACACTGCTTAAAAATAAACAGCTATACTACCGCCTGCAACTGTAATAAACAAGACATTGGATACCAAAATATGTATGGAAGGAATCGTGCGCCATGCTGTTTCGGTATTAAAAACATTCTACCACTGCGATCTAAACTGCTTTAGGTCATGAAACAAATCAAACAAAGTGCCCAGTATAACGGTAAATGTATGCTTTTTAAAAGTAAGAAAAGGTCATACATCTTTGAAATAGAGCCAAAAATACAGAAAAATAGTATAAGATTATTATACAGGACGTCATAAAGTTATTGCGTCAGAGACGCCAGAATCGTTAAAACTGGAAGAAAATCGTCAACAATACAAATCTCCTATCGATCATGTAAAAAATGTGTTGATGACGTCTTCAAATATGGCGGCCATATTATTTTAATTGTAAATAGGCTAAACAAGAAACTTCTAGATATATTTGAAAAAACGAACCAGCCAGCACCGTCTGTGTTCTTATATATGTGCCAATCTGTGACCTTGACCATGTCAGGGGAAATCAGGTGACCAGGACAAAGATCTAGGTCATAGGTAAGCGATATGTGTAAACACCAATAACCACCTATATCTCAGTAACGGTTGAACTTGTTATAGACACATATGTACCATTTGTAAGGCCTTTCAATTATCTTTTCAAAAATAAAGACCATTCAAAAGGCTACGTGGGTAAATGGTTGCCATAGGAACTAGAATACGATGACGTCAATGACCTAATATTTGAAAAATTGACGTAGACACGTAAAATTTGGCAAGTATGTAGAACTTTTGATTGCAAATACGAACGTAAAGTTTATGTTTATTTGACGTCATTATTGACGTCACAGTAATGTTGAAACGACAGAAGATTAAAATCGCTTCTGCTCAAGAACTGCCTGATCCTTCTTTATGAATCTTTGTCAAAATAATGTACTTATCTTGTAGTTGTGCATTGCAATGTTTTGGGTCTTGACGTCACTCAGTATGGCTGCCAGTGGATATCTAAGAGAAACCTGGTTCACGCTTCTCTTCCTAAAGATTTCCAGTCTGATAATGATGAAACTTTGCAAAATGATGGGTGGAACGTGGGGCAGACGAATGTATACACGCGAACATGGTACATAACTCAGACCTAAATATTCAGTGTCGGGCGCAAAGCAGTTCCCATATTGCACGTACTTACAGATCTATACACGAAACCATTATTAGGGCTAAAATAGAAACTTCTAAGTATATTTAAAAAACAGAACAAGCCAGCACCATCAATGTTTTCATATATGTGCTACTATGTGACCTTGACCAAGTCTGGGAATATTATCCTCATCCTCCACTTACATCAAGATAAAATATGCAGAATTGGCCTAGAACCTTCTTAACTGCAGAGTTGCTGCCATTTACGCTGGAGCCACGTTTCCACGTTTGCGTACGCGGTGTCATGACCTTGAATGAGAATGGTAAAAAATGAATAAATGCATATGAATGGGGTGTGAGGGTGTGGGGTCCTATCTCTGCATGTGATGGTGCGTTTGCAGTGGTTGTATTCTACCCCGGCAACCTCACGGGGATCCGCGTATTACATAGTGGATGGATGCAAGAATATTCATAATCGCTAATTATTAAATTAATAACTAACTCAGAACACAATAATAACTAACGTTGCGACGTAATAACTAACGTTGCGACGTTGAGTGATGGCGTCAGTAAACTGACTTAAAATGTAATAAATAGATTAGTTATCTGCCCGAATCGATTATTGGGTAATCCTTCACTCGATGGTAGACGAGTTGTGTTTTTTCACTCATTCTCATCCGCTCGTTCGTGAAAAGATCCACACGTCTATACCACTTTTGAAGGATTTTCCTATAATCCATCCCAGCATTTAAATAATCTCTATATATCGATGGTCTAGAATTATAACGTCGTAAGTGAAAAATCATAGTTTTCGGGAAAGTGAAAAAAAACGGACTGACAGTAACTGTGTGAATTCTCTTTACAATCTCATATGACATAAGCTGTAGTTTGCTTTCTCATAAAACAAAGTATTTGTTATATCCCAAAAAAAATATTTGACTTTGTAATCTGAGCAATTGCACGACCTTATGTTATTAAATATTCGGAAAGGAAGATGTTCATAAAAAAGTTGTATCTGGCAGTTAGACGCTTTAAAATATGGTAAAAGCGATTATTAAACCACTGTAAGTGTCTTATAACAGTTTGCTAGTTCATGCTACACAGTTGGTCGAAATGCAGAATGCATATGGGACATTACAACATTACAATATATGGAAGCACTTTATTTCAAAATCAGTAAGCCATAGGCCCATGTGATCATACAATATTATACATATACATTATAACAGACGTAGCAAGATCCGTACATATATGGTAATAACAAATATCAGATGCAAAAATAAACACAGTTATACTGTTTACTTCTGTTTTAGAGAACACAAACAGAAAACAAAAATAGAAACAAACACATGAACACGTCAGTGTTTCCATTTAAAATTTCACGGAGAAGGTGACTAAACATATATAAGTATATCAATGTTATGGTTGATGTATTATACTTAATCGTATCCATGTCATAAACATATAAGCACATACACATACGTTTCAAACACAATAACAAAATTGCTCTATTTGAATTTTCAAGCGTGACAAAACCAACACACACAAATATGCATGACTATGTGAAAATAAAATATTACAATATTAAAATAATACAAAACATTACAATTGAGAAGGAGAAAATGAGACATGGAATTACAATTACATCAAATCAATTCATTAGCGTTTTCCTCATTTCAAATGCTTTAAAAATATACACACTTAAATTTTTAATTTCTTTTTCATTTTTGCTGTAAAAAAGTTCTTTTAATTTAAACATGCTCGGTCGATTCCAAAAATATTAATATATATTTTTCGGATGTCTTTAAACAGATCGCAATCTAAAATGAAATGAAACTCGTCTTCAAGTTTATTGCAAATTAAACATATTCTATCTGCTAATGGTATACTTCTAGGTCTATGCCACCTACCAGTCTCTATAGCAAGGCTATGGGACGAGACAATTAACTTGGTCATCGATATTCTAAATTTTGGTATGTTTATGCACTTAAGAAATAATTGAAAATCAAAATTAACAATTTCTTTAAAAAATATTGCTCTTGGTGAACTTTCTAAACGTTCATGCCAAGACTGTATTTTATTATCATGAAGTCGTTGTTTAATTATACCTAAGAAAAGATTCCCATCTCCGACACTCTGGTTTAGCCACACGTAGTAAAAACCCATTGACGATAATAAATCGCGAACTAGGGTTACCCATGATACTTTGTTTTGGTAAATATCAGCATCTGCTTTTAGAACATTATGAATAACTTTACAATACTTGTTTTCACTGCTGTTTAAAATCTTCAACCAATATTTAATAATTCTATAAAATATGTTATTGATAAGACTAAACCTGCCCAGAATACCATACACAAAGTCATTTTGCGTTGTACGTTTTACTTTCAATATACGTTTGCAATAAAGTGTATGTATTCTTTCAATATTGTTTGCACTGTGGAAACCCAACACTTCACAAGAATAATTTAAAATGGGCAATATAAGCTTATCAAATAGTTCAAGTCTATGAGATATAGAAATGTCTGTAAAGTTTAGAAGATACTTATTCAATTTGAATATTGCTTTTTGTGCTTTACCCGCTAACGTTAATTGCGTTACACTGAAAGAACCGCCTTGGGTAAAAACAATTCCAAGGTAAGTAAGTGAATTCACAATTTCAATTTGTACACCATTGAAAAGAAAATTTAAATTACGTGGTAACAATCCAGCTTTTCTGAAAACAATTATTTTAGTTTTTTTAACATTCACTTTCAACTTCCATCTCTCGCAGTAATCACATAGAATATCAAGACCTTTTTGAAGACCTTCAGCGCTTTCTGCGAAAATAACAATATCATCAGCATATAGCAAGAGAAATAGTTTTGTCATGTATACCTCGATACCGTCAAATTCATTTAAAATTAAATATTCCTCAATATCATTTAAGAACATTGAGAAAAGAAAAGGAGATAAACATTCTCCTTGACGCACTCCGAGCATGCATGAAAACTCGTTGCTTAACGTATTATTGTATTTGACTCGTGACTTAATACTATTATACATACTTTTAACTACATTGAAAAGTTTACCTCTTACTCCCAATTGTATTAATTTATACCACATACTGTTTCTGTCTATATAATCAAAAGCTTTGCTAAAATCAATAAAACTACAATACATCTTCTTACCACTATGTATCATATGTGTAATAAGTCCATGAAGAACAAATATGTTGTCTGTTGTACTCATACCACTGCGAAAGCCTGCCTGTGCTTCAATATATACATTGTAATTTTCAGCCCAATAGCTTAAACGAGTATTTAATAGTCTCGTAAATAGTTTACCCAACATACTTAATAATGTAATTCCTCTATAGTTATCTGTGTCATTAATAGAACCATTCTTATGTAGTGGGACGATATATCCCTGTGAACAAGACTCAGGAAAAATACCTGTGTTCAATATAGTGTTAAATAATGTGTATAAATACGGTAATAATTGCTGAGCACCATGTACAAAGTATTCATTTAAAAGAAAAACTGGACCAGCACTTTTACCATTTTTTAGCTGTCTAATAGCTTTTAATATTTCCCCATTACTAATAACTACATCAAGTTCACTGAACATAACTTGGAACTCGCCCTTTAAAAAACGTTCATTAAAATACAAAACATCTTCATCGGGTTGAAAAAAAGAATCAGCAGGATTATTGACAGATTTAAAATATTGTTTAAAAGCAGACAACGATATATTTGGACATTTTACATGCGAAGCCTCTCTTAACATTTTCCAATATAGTTTCGCATTCTTATGCCTGTATGTTTCCAATTTTTTTGGTTTGTTCATTATTATAATCTCTTTTACAGCTTTTTAACATAGATTTATATTCAGAGCGCGATCTAACAAGTAAAACTCTGTTTTCGTCTGACTGACAGTGTCTATAACAATTTAAATGAAAATGAAAAATAGTTCTCAGGTCTTCACAACTTTCATTAAACCAGTCATTATTTTGTTTACGCTTACTTGTATCTGTACCATTATTGTGTCTAAGTGTTTTTTTAAATAAAGGGTTTGTAACACTATTCAATAAATTGGAAAATTCCTGTAAACTAGATTCAATACCATTCATGTCAACACATGAACCCGTAGTTTGAGTTAAATTATTTAATTGCTCAACAAATACATCGCAGTTCAAATATATATTAGAAAATGTTCTATTTTTTTGAGTTAAATCAAACGGGTATAAAAAAACATGCTCTTATTATTATAAATTTAATTAAATAGTAATAGTCACTTAACATACAAATAGTATTAATTTAATTAAATAGTAATGGTAACGTAACATACAAATAGAGACACGAATTATGTTTCAAATTAGTTGTTGTAACAATTATAACATTTAATAACAGAGAACTGGGAGTTGTATGCACTAATGAAAAGAAAACTAATCAATCACGAACAAACACTAACACATGGTTATATACCCTCTGTAGTATTTAGCGTTACAATGTATTTCACGTACCATTTATATCCTTACATATTAGGTCCCCATACCCTATATATTCGTACATACTATGTTCCCTTGTCCTATTTATCTTGACATAGTGTGACCCCGCTACCTATGTATCCCTACACATTATGACCTCTTATCCTATATATCCTTACATATTATGTCGTCATAACCTCTATATTCTTACATTGTATGTCCCCGTACTCTCTATAACCTTACATATTATGTCCCCATACCTATATACTAGTATTCTTATTTTTCATATCCCCATACCCTACATATCTTTAAATATTATGTCCCAATACTCTATATATTCTTACATATTACGTCCCCATACCCTCTATATCATTACATAATATGTCCCCGTACCCTATATTATATCCTTACATACTATGTCCCCATACCCTCTATATAGTTACATATTATGTCCCCATAGCCTATACATAGTATGTCCCATACCCTCTATAGCATTACATATTATGTCGCCATACCCTCTATATCCTTATGTGCCCATACAGGCGCGTAGCTACCCGTAGGCCCTGTAGGCCCAGGACTGCATATAGTTGAATGATTTAACATTTTGAAACAATTTTTGAGAATGTAATAAAATATGAGAGGATGGTTGGGATGCGGAGGGCATACTGTATGCAACATTTAAAATATAATAGCATTTCAGTTCTATAATAATTAATAACGTTCACATCTGTAACAACAGCGTGTCGGCAAAACATTGTTTGTTTGGAATTTTACATATCGAGACCAAAAATAATTCGAAAGGCATGTGTTCTTTTTAAAGAGCTATGCGCCCCACCCCCACGCCCACTGGATGACAAATATTGATCGTAACTCATTCTTAACTGTTTTCCTAAGAGTATATATAAGAGTTGATGCATAATAGTAACACCATAATTAAGACATTGTAGTAAGCTGCGACTAAATGGAGATGGACAGACATAAACACATACAGACGTTCTCATGGGTGGATGTTCGGATGAATGTATAGACAGACATGTATACATGCTTCTTATTTAACACTTAAATAGTTCAATTTTTTACAAAATTTATATTAACAGCCTGTCGCAACGGGTTTACAATATCAACACCATACACAATGGGTGCGATTCAGTCATAGTGAATTTTAAAACATGGCTGTAAAGTGATAAATACTAGACGGTAAACTATATCAGCTGTTTATGTTCTTAAAACATTAAGATCGAAAATAAATAAGCCTTATATCATACAAATGTCTAATCCTGAATGTGTACGGCAAAAACGTATGTAATCATAACATCTCCAATATATATATCACAATTATTAAAATGTGATATATTAGTTAACTAAAACAGAGCTTTATTTCAACTAGTTCATAATGCAACCTCCACTGAGGAAGAGAAATGCCTACTATTCAAACTGCGTAGATGAACTATTGTAAAATATCAATTTACCGACTATCTTTTGAAAATGTTAAACTATTCAATTCGTAACCAGACATTTAATTTGATATGTCTGGCTTTAAATTAGCAGAGCGACGTTAATAATGCATATCTTTTAGTGCATTTTGAAAGCCCCATTTTGAAAATATCTGAATGCAAGAGATTGTATTACCATCAAAATAATGGCACAGGTTACATATCCACAAAAGCAAACACTTGTCACTTTAACGAGATTATATCATAATTATCATAAATATTTTCAGTTCCCAAAATAATAAATGTGACTAAAATATTTCGCAAGTAGCTTAAGTCATATTAAATAGTTTGAAAACTTAAAATTGAAGACCAGAATAAGACCGATGTCTCTCTTGTGTTAGGCAACTGCGTGGAGACAACAGTCAGAACTCGAATTGACTCTACTGAGTTATGTGGGTGAGAAAGCTCTGTATGTACATTGTGCATTCCATATCTCATATGTATATCCTTATATAATTTGTCAACGCACTCTCTATATACTTATCATAATATATGTTATCCCCATACCCTATATATCCTTACATATCATATCCCCATACCTTATATATCCTTATGTAATATATCACCATACCCTCTATATAAATATCACATCCCATGGAGGGTGATAGAACATATTGTCAACCCGAGATTGGTAATGTCCACCGAGGCTTTAGCCGAGGTGGACATTACCACATCGAGGGTTGACAATATGTTCTATCACCCCCCATGGGATGTGATATTTATTTTATTATACCAAACATCAAAATTCATTTAATCAGCAATTATTTTTTATTAACAACAATAAAGAACTTGAAAACATTTTTGCCATGAAACATTACCATGAAACATTACCAATTGTTGACTGATCGGGAATGGGGAAATTACATAGAGAATTTTGAGTGAGGTATAATAATATATAATATAGAGGGTATGGGAACATATTATACAGGGATATATAGGGTATGTGGATATTATACTTACATAATAAATATATCCCCATACGATATATGCCCATGCATACTATGTGTCATACCCTCTGTATCCTTACATAATATGTTCCCGTACTCTCTATATACTTATATATTATAACCCCATGAATACCTCTTATATCCTTACATAATATGTCCCCGTACTCTCTAGAGGCTTTCGTTATATGCCTACGTATCTCTCTATATCCTTCATATCATGCCATATCCTTTATATATTTACATAGTATATCTACATAGGTTATATTTTGCAGAAAAATCGACGAAAGATGAAGAAGTGAAATAGTAATTTAGAAAATAACGTGAAAATGGGCTGATTATACCGTGTTCTAAGTGTTAGCATTAACATTACATCAATAATGTAGCTTTCGTATGAAACAATATTCGTAGTGCACTAAATATGTTAAATATGTTTAAATATATTTCGAAATACATGCAACATTAAACAATATCGTATAACATTTCATAATTATATTCAACATTAATATCATTACGTCGCCGGAAATTAACTGTCATAACCCGTAAACCTTAATTTCGGTTTAAAAACCTGCATATTGTAAAATTTAAACATTTAACTTATAATTTTAAACAGGTTATCGATTTTTGTTTCAGTAAAACATGTTTTATGTATATTTATATTGTCGAAATTATTCATTGTCAAACTGACTAATAAAAGCTTCCCCATGGCTTAAAGGAATTAATGCATGACCATGTAATGTAATAATAGTTAAATACAACGTTCGATTAACAGTCCTTTAGTCAATTTATATATGATTGGTATATAATGGACCAAACTAAACAAACTTCACACTGTTAAGAGAGTGTGTGCGTAATGGTGAACAAAGGTGTGAAGGAGTCCACGCGCCGCTTAGTCACGCTTCCAATTACTTGTGGCCCTGAGACATGTTGGTCAATCATATTGTTTAAATGCAATGAGATACGCCCTTTTATTTGATTAGCCAATCACAATAAAAGAAATGAAAAATGAAATGTGTTTAAATCAAACATAATTATTTCGCCATAATTTATTGACGTATACTAACATATTGGAATCGGTGAAAGTTAATTATTTAAGATGGGTTACAAATAAAACAAAATGTTACTAGTTTATATTTATTGGAATAAGCTGGCAATGGCTTCAACATAGTGTAAAATAAAATGTGTAGTTAATCAAACTGGAACAGTTCAGGTACCTCCAATGTATATAGTCCAAACTAAGTTTAAATTTTAATTGACCACTGTACAGTGTAAACCCTGGGAACAGATGTTCAAAAAGACAAGTCTTAAAATTAAAAATTTCTTGCACAGTGTAAACCCTGGGAACAGATGTTCACAAAGACACAAGTCTTAAAATTAAAAACATTTTGCGTAGAAAATAACAAAGTTCTTAGAATATTTTAACTACACTATGCTGTGTCCGCGAAATACCGCCACATGCCACTCGGCATGTGTATGCCACATGCCGCGTGGCACCGCCAAACATGGGGGAAGCGGAACACAGCTTAGATAATAAAAAACCTCCAAAGACGTATGACAGACGTACTTCAACCAATGAAGCGATTATGTCATGTCATATACAAAATAAAATGAAACCCAAATAGGTGTAACAGACATACTTCAACCAATGAAGCGATTGTGTCATGCCACACGCCGCGTGGCACCGCCAAAATGGGGGAAGCGGAACACAGCTTAGATAATAAAAACCTCCAAAGAGGTATGACAAACGTACTTCAACCAATGAAGCGATTGTGTTATGTCATATACATAAACACAATCGAAAATCTTTAAAAATCAACCAAAAAACCTCCAAAGAGGTATAACAGACATACTTCAACCAATGAAGCGATTGTGTCATGTCATATACAAAAAGCTACAAAAAGCACAAACAAAAACCTCCAAAGAGGTATAACAGACATACTTCAACCAATGAAGCGATTGTGTCATGTCATAATTTATAAATAATTTATAAAAGTTACAAAAAAGGCTCAACAACAGTCTGTTGCGATAAAATAGCTACGGAGAGCTAAAATAACCCAAATAGGGTAAATATAAAAATTATCTATACGATTGCCAAGCCACAGCCAAGCTTAAAGGTTGAATGTATAATTTCTTCAAATTAACTTATAAAACATTGAATTCCTTGTTGTAAACCATTCACAAACAAGGCTTGCCTTGATAAAATAAGTGTACATCATCCCAATAAAGCATTGTCTTAAAAACAACAAACAAATGAACTTTTATAAGATTTCAATATTTAACATAAAAAACATTGACTTTTGCTTCGTTAGGATTAATTTAAAAAACCCAAGTTAAAATAATGTTTGGGCAGGCCCCACTATTTATCATCCTGGCTATCATTTATACATGCAAATTGTAAACGGAGAGCTTAACATATGATACCAACTACTGAAGGTTTCTATGGTACGTCTCGCGACCCAGTTATTCGACATAGGAACATTGTCGATTGGCCTTTCGACATCGTGATGGCGACACAAACTGAAGTGCAAGGTATGGCGTAAAATAACCTATAACACAGATATCTACTTATAATTAAAATAGCATCAGCCACCAGTCTGTATAAAAACAACAGCCACTGAATGAAAAGATCATTGTACGCAAACAGAATAAATGTGTAAATCTGAATGCTAGACGAAAAAAATTAGGACATTATACTGTTATAGCAGCAGCAGACACAGCAGTAAGTAAAAAATATCTGTAATAAGCAAAACAAACTGTGACATATATCTATCATCAATTTGACAAAAGAACAATAGCATAGACCTGCAACCAACACGCCGCCAGTTGTCAATAATAAAGCACATGCAGTTATATTATAACCTATTGTCAATATACTTTGAAATAAACACTAGGGCGGAGATATCAAAGTACTGGCGACATGTTAATTACATGCTCATCGACATACTCACACTCTTGGTGTAAAATAACATAACGGGTAGTATATACCGTTTTCATCCATTTTTAGATTCCTGGTGTAAAGTTAGTATATTCATTAACCAACATTCTTGCATTTGCATACTCAAAGTGTAAAAAGTGACAATTTATACCGGTTTGTTATAACTGCGACAACAAAAAGCGCACCACTTAATATGGTTCACTTTAATTCATTCCTGTTAGGCGCCATATAACCTTTAATTTGTTGGTGCATTATGTTAGGCTATGACCCAACAATTGACATCCACACTTTCCTTTAATACAATATTGTAATATTGTCGACTTGTTGTCGACTTGTGACAGAAGAATCGAAATAAACACTTCTGTTTTAAAACTGTTATTATCCACTTAAACACCTGTCTGATATTATTTAAAAATAATATTACACATACTTATAATTGTTCTATGTATAAAGAAGTTCACAGCCTTGGCAAACGTCATCTCCCATCCTGCACGACTCCAAATTCCAATCAATAACCAGAGTTGTCGTTCCTTTTGCATTCTCCGATCTGTCAACATCGTAGCACAATACGTCCGTTGCGAACATAAACAGGGTATACCGACATGTAACAAGCATTCAACACTAATATTTGATGCGTATTATCAACAAGTAGTATGGAGATAACAATTAAATACAGATTTTTAGAATACAAACACAGATCGATACTGAGCAAATGGCGGTCACTGCAAAGAGGTGTATGCGTTAGAATTACACGTTCATAATAACCTCGGATTTCCACCCCCTGAAATAATTAGTATCTGTTCCCTAGTAGAACAAATCCCAATAATTTAACTAGCTAGATAATGTTAAATATATTTTATCATATTATAAGTTGTGTGCTTTTTTCATACTTAATGACGACAATATATGCGTATTTCGAAATATTTAATTTATAGTTGGAAATGCTAAACATGTTTAGTTCGCGGTGTATTCGGTTTTTTTTTGTTGTGTTTTTTTTTTTACATATTTGCAATTTATTATTATTAATTATTATAATGTTAACCTATAACAACGCTAAAGAATAAAACACAACTGTAATAAAGCGAAAAGAAGTTCAATTAATTGTTCAATATACAGGCCTTTAAAACCGAAATTACGGTTTATTTCATACCCCAGCCAACCCCGTTTTCGCTTCTTGGAGAACATTTACATGTTTAAAACTATCACTTAAATCTATTTTTTCTTTCTTTTTTTAATATCAGATTAACGCATGAAAAGACACACAAGCAATAAGTGGTCTATAAAATGGACGCACGAGCGTTTTCCATAAAATGCATATATTAAAGTTTGCATTATTCTTTCCTTTCTATGATTTTCTTGGTTTCCTCTTCCTATGTCGAGGTTGTGTGAAGACATTATAAATATGCCGAGAATTATTGTCATTGTTTTCTCTTCATCGATATCTAAATAATGTTGCAAGTCAAAGTCGCGTTTTAAAACGACAGCTATATCTATACCAACTTGTTTTTTTCATGAAAAGCCAATGAAAGAGTGATTTTCGATTCAACAGATAGAACCGTCTTACTTAATTATTCCGGCATATTAGGTAGTATTACATAGTTTTCTTTGATAAGCAGAAACTTTTACCATACTCACGGCCTGTGTAGGCGAAACGTAATTAAATGGGCAAATAATGTACTTTTAATAAAGTGCATTGTCATGCAACCTCGTTGAAATAATTAAAAATAGTTCAATTGAATTTTCTTACCAAGTATTATGGAACCTGGAAAGTATTGTTGAAGTTAAGGACTTCAAATTGTTTTGTAAATAATTAAGTTTATGTTAATCATACGCGATACTTAACTGTAAATTATCTGTTCGTCGCAGATGTGTGAAGCAAAATAAGCATATTAAAATGAAGTATAAGTAGGTTTAAAAGTAGCATCTTCCTATACACATCATAACACAAATTCTTACTTTGCGCAAAATATTCTCAAATTGTGCAAAGAGACACTTAATGCGTGGTTTATACATTTAACCCCTTGCGCAATTCCGGAATAGTCCTGCGCAATTCCGGAATCGTTGCGCATTTTAAAAATTCTTACTTTGCGCAGAGCAATTCCGGAATCGTCCATATTCTTACTTTGCGTAGAAGATATGTTCGCTGGTTTGTTCAAGTTATGCACTAGTTTGTCGATGGCATATTTGTTATAAGCGCTAGTTTTTCGATGTTGTCGGTGACATTTTAAAACTGCAACTGTTCTTATTTTCCCGTAGTATATTCATAGTTTTATATATATATAGACATTAACTGCCAAACAACAGAGAAAGGAACGCATATATTAATAAGATAAATATAGCAGAAAAGTCGAGTAAGAATATCGAGTTCAAGGTAGGGGACGCAGCTTACTTAAACAACACGTAAGAAAGAGTAAATTAGACTCAAGATGGTTACCTTTTTGACGAATAATAGAAGAAATGTCACCTCTAATTTACGTCATAACAAGCCAGCTCGATGGTAAAAGTAGAGAGACGCATGTCCGAAACATAAGTCTAACAAATCTTAAAAATTGGGACATCCCACTTCATGAAAGGGGGCGACTTCTACGCCAGGCCGCTTACGCAACCTCACCTTAACGTAGAGACGTATACAGGACAAATAGCTATTCGGAGGGTGAACCCATAGCCAAGTTGGCCCGGAAGTATCAAAAAGCCAGATCGGACTCATCAGGAGAAAGTGATGCCCCTTTAATGGATTTGGCGCGGCGTATAAAACCCCGTAATAATAAGTTAAGAACAGAAAATTGGTCGATAGGTGATTCAGAATTAGAAACTGACGCGAAGTCAGTTAATCTTAAAATTCTATTAATTCTGAAATGTCGGACGAATTAAGGATGGCTAGTGGCAATCAATCGTGTGGTGAAAATGAATTCGCGGGTGTATCAGGTCCACCCAGTTATGGGTGTGGGGGCGAGCAAATGGAAATATACCACGTAGTTAAAGAGAAAAGTATTAAAGAAGCAGAAATGTGGTGTAATTCAAACCCAAACAGAGTCCCGATCTCTGCGGTTTAAGATTGAATGAGTAATTGGTTGGGTATAATATCGCTGAGAAATAATGAAAAATAATTGTGATAGATAATTCCCCTATTATTTCAGTAATTAATATATTTAGTTGTGGACGAGATAAAATCAATGATACAAAATGGTGTTTCTTTTTATATGCAACTCGAAATTAAACTAAATATTCTGACGATGCAGAGATTAAGTGCTAACATTGTTATATGACTTTGGTTTAAACATATTTTATTTCAATATTATACAACATGCATATCTAAATAGATATATGACTAACGTTTATGAAAAAAATATAATAATTAATTATACTTTTTGTCTTTCATTGGGGCTAATGCGTCAGTCATTTAAATCATCATTAGCTTTTTTGTATATTGATTATAAAATGGGGAATAAGACGTTCATTCCAGTTATCGATAAAGTTAGCCACACCAGTGATAAAGTTAGACACACCAGCGCGAGTGCTTTTTTTAAAAATGTAGCTTCCTCGAGCTCATACTAATTACACTATCGAACCAGACATCATTTAGTCTGTTGATTTGACCTTCTTTTAAATATACTATAAACTGCACAAAAGTAGCACTGACATTTGGTGTGAACTAGAGATGACTATATGACCGGATTCACTAATTGAATTGGGGTGATTTATATACTTAATAACTCGGCCATGTTTATAAAGCGGCCACAGTCGTTATTTGAGTTGTGGGGACATGATGTGGCGTGATGTGGAATTCTAGGATGGATATTTTTAGAGGCAAAGGCTTGATGACAAAAGGTTAATGTTATTTAATTAAAGTTCATAGATACCCCCTCTATTTTGAAAATGGTTAAGGGATATTTCAGTGATTATTTTATTGACGAGTTTGCCATTTTTAAAGCCACGTCATATTTGGAGTACATTTTGGTGACAGATAAAATGTTTATAAATATACGGACTGAGACAATAAAAAGCAAAATCTTATCTGGGAGAGCCTCGTCCACCTGTGAATAAAACGTGTTGTCATTTTTACATATGCTCTCTGCTGATTGTTTTTATAATAAGGGAATACGTGAACTTGATCGTCATTGATTGTTGTTCAGGCGGCAGGAGCCAAGCACATATAGTTGTGATTAAGAGAGTTAATTATTGGGGTAAACTTTTATTTTGTGGTTTACTATTTCAGCAAATGCCCGGTATGGTATTGACATTGAAATACATGTTTTTTTTCGGGCGTCGTGTATCAAACGGGTCATTCGATGAGAAGGGAAAACAATACCATTTAACCCATGAAATTATACGTTCTTAACAAAGATCAAGTACTAATCGGTTTTCGGTGCACTTGTAATTATGCTTGAATATTAACCGTGCTTTCAACATTTGCTTAAATGCTAATCAGAAAAGTTGCTTTCGTAGTGAACATTTAATTTGGTTCACATGTATTTATGTCCTCAATATTGTAATATTCAGTTTGTTTTATTGCTTAATGCTTTCTACTGTAAGGGCTTGCCATAATGGTATTTTGTGCTTACCGGCAGCCCATTTGTTAAGCCCCATGCATGGGGCTTGTTTTTCAATCTATGCCTCGCCCAGTTTATTTGCCAAAGCTATTAAAATAAAGTTTTCAAAATATTTGTATGTGTTTTTTTTACAGTGTTCTCCACTAATACTGACTATAATCTATATTATAGTCAAGGTTATTGGAGGAAACGTATTGGGGTGTTTGCTTGATTGAGGAATTCTCAAAACGCCTACTTTCTCTTTATATTCTTCTTGTAACAGATTTGGTAAGAGTTGCTTTTTTAAAAACTTAAATTCCTGCTCTCCCTCAGGATCATTGATTTGAATAGATAATAATGTCGTCAATTTGTATAAATATAATAAGTGAATTTAAGACATTTCATTATCTGTCAATACTTGTATACGAAAGATAGTTTTTTATGTTGCAAGATCCTGTTGCTCTGTTGGAGTTATATTTTGTTAGTTGAGGTCTTCATCTGTATCAACTTAATTAGACAACAAAGGTCTTGGTCTGGATCCCGTTACCTAGACAACAATGCCTGGCGTGGCATGGACTTGAACGGCACCTGCATTGTCGAGTGATGGATCTTTTGGATGACAACTATTAGATGTGTTTAACTGTTGTAGTGTTTAATTATCGGCGGGCAACGAAGGTGTGAAATGAAGGACATATACGTTTCAGGTTAACTTTATTCATCTCATGAAAACCCAGAGACTGACTTGTAATCTAAACATATTTAAACAGGTGTTTATATCTCTCTTAATTTACTTATAAAGAACAATTCTTTCCAGCTTGCCAGTGTACTTTGTAAGAAGACAGTGTGCCTTTAAAGATGGAATCAATATTATTATAACCTTGATCTTGCTTTAGTTGTAGTCAGACTAAAGCCTATTGTTATATTATTGCACCTATTTATCATGTATTAAAGGGTGTGCGCTTGTTTGAGTGAGTTGTGGCAAGTGTCATAAGTGAGTGAGATGATTTGCATGACTGAGTGCATGCTTTCTTGCTAACTAACCTGCCCTGGGCTTACTTTCTCTATCACTCTATGCACTGCATTCATTAAATAAAAATGTAACAATAGTTTGATCATCACTGATCCTATAGTCTATCAAGTTTCGCCACTTGGATAGAAATGTCTACAACCTACAGCCTGGTTAGTTTAATCTTGTAATATGAATTATTGTACGCGTCGATTGTGCAGTATATCATATATGAATTATTGTACGTGTCGATTGTGCAGTAAGAACAAATCTGATATTCATACTATTGTCTTATATTTTGTCTAACTGTTGTATTTTGTATCCTTTCAGACTTTCGTTTGTGTATATTAAAATTATGAAGAACCCGCAAACTCTTGGAGTTATTATAACCCGGGCTCAAATGGCGACCACGACGATTTCACAGAAAGTCGAGCTAGGAATTATCCATAAGGACCAATCGTATCTAGGTTACTGTAGATGTAAGAAGATCCGACTGTATTTATTTTTCCGAGAGGATGGACGTAAATTAGTAGGCCTACGTGAGTGATTAAAGAGCACTGTGACTGTTGTTTGTGTTATGTGGCATCCCTTATTTGTGTTCTTTTCCGTGGACTTTATAGTCGCACCAACAGCTAAGGTCTAATGGCAACTTTCCAGCTTCCACTGGTAGAGGAAGACCCCAGGTGCCCTTCCGGGCAATGTTCGTGCACGGGCGGGCACCTGGGTAGAACCCCCGACGTTCCGTAAGCCTGCTGGATAGCTTCCTCACATAAAGATTCCTAGGCCTCTGAGGGATCGAACCTACAGCGGTGAGCGGCAAGTGATTGCAAGTCAGAGACGCTAACCACTCGGCCATGGACGTCTCGTTTCACAATGGAAAGTGCGCGCGTGTTACGTGGATGTTCATTAATGCAGCCAGCAAGACAGAAACTGAAGTGATAAACAAGAGTGACTCGGATTGAGGAGCATGTTTTATGTTTTGGACGCGTGTGAATTTTTATGTTGAAAATGGATGTTCCACTTTTTGGAAGGACTGAATGAACTGTGAGTAAATATAAATATAAAAATCGAACAGAACAAGCCGCATTCAGAACGTCAGTCACCCATAACCAAACACAGAAACATAGAACATATTTAAAGATGAATAAAAGGCCAAATAAGACATCACAACACAAACGGGTTGACAATAAGCCTCAAGGCTACCGCCTTGGAACGGTCAGTGGCAAAAAAGGCCGCTGGGGGTTTAAAGTTTTATTGCTTTATGCATTCTTAATATTTGCCATCCAAATTATGACCACTGTTTGATATTTGCACTAATTTGTAGGGGAGATCTAGTTTTAGAACACGGTTGTGTAAGAATTTGTCAGTAGGACATCGGTTTTCCATAGAGTTCAAAAGGTCAATAACAAGTTCATCACTTTGTTTACATTCAGTCAGATGTTTTCAAGCTGCAATTAAGGTCCCATGTATAGGAAGCTAGTTGATCATACATTTGTAAACTATGCACATAATTACAACTGTGTAATTGAGTATTGAATGAAAAGAATATCAGTAGATATTGTGTGCGGTTTTTTGTGTAGTCGACTTTATACATATTGAAGTCAATATAATTATTATGTTATTATCACTGACACCTGTGGTTACATTGATATATTGATATGCGATTTAGGCAGATTTAGGCAGATATAGCAGATATAGTAAGATATATAATTAAGATATTCAACATGTTTAAGCTAAACTTACTGTGAAATTTGGGGTGTTAAACCACTTAGAAGCTGGTTTATACAGATCTTAGGAATCGTTTTTATTGCTTGTTCTTTCTACTGGTCTGCATTAATCAACCCCTATCACATTTTACCCTGAGCGACCTCGATGAATGTAAAGGAATGCAAGGTACGTGATAGTGTATTGATAGTGAATTTATTGGCACCATATATTTGATTAATTATGATATTTTTGAAGGTTTACCAATACAATTTGTTTACTTGCGCTATGATATCTTAGTTTCAGATTTTTTTTTTAGGTGCGGTAAAGTTTTGCAGTAATTTGTTTACTTTGCAGCAAATAACTTTGTGTTTGTTGGTGTAAATATGATTAGTTATAAGGTTGCATGAATTTATAAATCCTACAGTGAAATTTGAATATTACATCGTCATCTGACACTGCTACGGGTATTAGATCCAAGACATTGTTTAGTAATGTGCCTTCTGACAATGATATGAGTACTAAACCTAAGACACCAGTTGGTAATGTGCCGGCTGAGAAAGATACGGGCATTACACCCAAGACGTTGGTCTGTGATGTTGCGTCAGGTGTTTCTCATGAACATGTACGACATGAAGAAACAATAATACACCATTCTTACCATACCATTCCTAGAATGCATTTTTCTCGGGTGATGAGCCTCCACAGAAAGGGGATGTCACATACGAAGAATGGCGATAATTATTATGAACTCCGCTGTTTTTATTCAGATCCTGACTAAGTCACACAACCTAGTTTGTTGAGACAGGCCATCAGGAGGTACCCGAGGGAATGGCCTATAGGATGTTGATTCCCTTAGGAGCGAACGCTTCTGTTGATGATATTATCAACAAGCTAGATGCTCTCTATGGCTGCACATCATCACATGGCATGGTGATGCAGGAATTGTTTAATTCTTCGCAATTACCACATGAATCTGTAACAAACTTTGCTACAGACTGCTATAGACTATACCACTTTGCATATTAATGCTAAGAATGACTTATTAAGTCACATGTTTTGGTGATCCCTTTATTTGGATTATCTCCGTGCTGAAACACGGCATAAGTATGACTCGATAACGGATTGCAATGTACTGTTGCGTGAAATACGGATGGTTAAGAAAGAGGTAGCTATAAAACAGCAAGCTTTTCGATCAACTGTACATGTTGCGAGCACCTCCAGAACTACTGCTTCTCACCACCCAGTGGTTGGCAGTACTATGGATACTTCCAATGAGTTGAAGGAGTTTGACAGGAAATTTGATGCTCGCATGAGTAGCATGTTGCAACAAATTAGTCACCTTTTGGAGTTGGTGAAAAGAAAGGAAGAGAACCCCACTTTTCAGCCAAAAACATTCAATGACTTTAGGGGCAGAGGTAGAGTTAATCGTGGTTACCACAGAGTCAGAGGTAGAGGTTATGGTGGTAACCAGGGTAACCATAATGGAGGTAACCCGGATAACCAAAACAATAATTACCAAGATGGCTTCTCTTCTCCTCATCCATCCAATCCCCAACCCAAACAAAGCAATTACCAGCAGCCAAACTAGTGACCGCCTCTGTCTCTGGTCAAACAGAGGCTGATGAAACACGTGACCAGAAAGTCAAGGACAGTTTGCTGGGACCAGTAAATGAGGGCTCGAGTGTAATAAATGGTAAAGAGGTAATCTTAGTGATCGACAGCGGCTCGATGATTACCACGGTGTCTAATGAGTACTACCAAGATACGGAGGCAAACCCCAAGCTTCATGACTTAAATGAACTTGGCCTTAAAATCTCAATTGCTTATGGCTCATTATTGAAATATAGTGTGATATATGTCTACCATTATTATCGGATGTCATTTACACTATTCCATTGTTAGTGGTACCAGATACTGAAAACAATTTTAAGTGTCAGCTGATAATGTGTACCAATGTCATTTGTCTCTGTAGATATTTGTTAGACGGACATAGTTCCATACCGACAGAATGGAAACTTGCAATTGACTGCATGAATTGCCGTTACATGTTAAGAACATTGCCATTGGTCTATACGAGACTACCACTATAACTGGAGTAGCTCGTAATTCTGACCATTTTTTATCTGAAGTGCTAACAGAAAACTCAGATGTGATCTCTGACTTAGGCAAATGGTCACGTATCTTTTTTTTAATTGATTTTACTGACTTGGGGAAAACAGACTTAGTAGAGCATATAATTTAATTGGAAGAAAATAAGCCTTTCAAGCAGCCTTAAGAGCATACCTCCGGTATGTACGAGGAGATACGACAACATCTCAAGGAGATGCTGGCTGCTGACGTTATTACAGAATAACGAGGTTCCAGTACGAAAACGTGATAATTATTTACGGTTTTGTATCGACTATAGAACGTTAAATAACAAAACACGTAAAGATGCATAGATTTTACCACGATTTGATGATACCGTGGATTGTCGCTATGGTTCCAAGTACTTTTCAAAGCTCGATCTCAGGTGTGGCTACTGGTGAGTGTCTGTTGCGGAATAAGATATCCCCAAGACAGCATTTTCAGTAGGACATCTTGGATTTTACGAGAGTTCCGGGATGAGTTACGTACTCTCAAACGCTCCGGCTACATTTCAAAGTGTAATGGAGAAATGTATGGGAGATTTGCATTTGCGCGAATGTCTTATTTTTCTGGACTACATACTCATATTTTATAATACTTTGAAGAACACATCCAAAGATGGGAGGCGGTCTTCCAATGATTAGAGCAGCATGGTCTTAAGTTTAAGCCATCAAAATGTGAGTTATTTATGACATCTGTCAAATATACTGGGCATACTATATTAGAGAAAGGAATTCATACCGATCCTCAAGCTATTGAGACATGGCCGGAACATAAAAACATACAAGAGCTGCGTCAGTTCTTGGGTTTTGCAGGTTATTATAGACGTTATGTCAAAGGCTATTCTAAAATTGCACAACCTTTGAACTGTATGCTGGAAGGCCATAGTACCACGAAGACAAAGCGTAAATGGAAACTTCCAGCCGCATAACAGTGGGGAGTTCTGCAGCAAAGACCGTTTGATACCCTCAAGGAGAAGTTATGAAATCCACCCATTCAATGTTTTTCTGAGTTTTCTCTGCCTTTTATATTACATACCGATGCAAGCGTACGTGGGCTCGGTGCTGTATTGTACCAGGTACAGGAGGGGGCAGATAAAGTCATAGCATATGCCATTACATGTCTCCTTTTTAGTGAGCGTAAATATCTAGCTCACAAACTGGAATGTTTGGCATTAAAATGGGCTGTAAATGAAGTTAAATGATTACCTATATGGAAGTACCAGTCCTTTTACTGTCATTACAGACAATAATCCGCTCACTTATGTTCAGACATCAGCAAAGCTGGATCCTACCGGACAAAGGTAGGTAGCAACCCTAGCTAATTACAATGTTTCCTTGGTCTACCGAGTTGGGAGACATTGGTAAATATCGGGAGACATTTTCACCAAATAGGGGAATATGTAAACAGGTGTTTATATCTCTCTTAATTTACTTATAACGAACAATTCTTTCCAGCTTGCCAGTGTACTTTGTAAAAAGACATCGTGCCTTTAAAGATGAAATCAATATTATTATTATAATAACCTTGACCTTGCTTTAGTTGTAGTCAGACTAAAGCCTATTGTTATATTATTGCACCCATTTATCATGTATTAAAGGGTGAGTGCTTGTTTTAGTGCGTTGTGTCAAGTGTCATATGTGAGTGAGATGATTTGCATGAATGAATGCATGCTTTTCCTGCTAACTAACTTACTTTCTCTATCACTCTCTGCATTTCATTCATAGAATAAAGATGTAACAATAGTTTGATCATCACTGATCCTATAGTCGTATCAAGTTTCGCGCCTTGAATAGAAATGTCTACAACCTACAGCCTGGTTAGTGTATTATTTATTCTTGTAAATTCAGAAATACAATTATGCTATTTATATCAGACTTTCTTTTGTGTATATTACAATTATCAAGAACTCGCAAACTCATGGAGTTACTATAACCCGGGCTGCACATAATTTATATATAAATTTGCTGTCCGTACAAATTGCTAAAAAAAAATTGAATTGATTGAATTCGGTCCACTTGTAATTATTCTTGAATATTAACCAAGCTTTCAACATTTGCTTAAATGCTTATCAGAAAAGTTGATTTAATTTGGTGCACATGTATTTATTAGTTCAATAATATTTAACGTCGGGATTATAACCATCAATGTCCAACTTTTTTATGCTGTTTTTTTTTTTTTTTTTTTCAATTTATCCCGACGTTAAATTGCTATACTATATTTCCCGTTAGCAAATTCCGCCCTGATTTCAGGTCGGAACCAAAATCGTTAAATTCGTAGTTTTACATAAAAATGTTTTGCAAATAATGTATATATAATGAACGATGAACATAAAAGTCACTGAAAGGTGACCTACCTGTGATTAAATCAATCCAATTACTGTTTTAATACCATATTTAAACTTCTCTTCCGATCACATACAATGTAAAGAAAAGTTGAACCGGCCGCCTAGAGGGTTGTGTTGAATGTACGGATTACAAATGAACGAAATCGACTTTAATTTAATATTATTCGTACCACAGATGTTTCGTACCCATATCGGTACATGTCGTAATTTCCGAATTGTTGTGTGAAAAACATAAGTATTTCATCGAAATAAATGTGGAGCGTAGGTTTACACCCACCCCTAAAAAAAGTCCGTATCTAATGGTGTGCAGAGCCGCCGCACGCACCCACATGCAAGAAAAAATAATAAAGAAAGGCCATTTCTTGTGGGCGTACATTTACGCTAGAAATGCCTACGCCCCACTCAGAATTTCACAAACTTTGGGCATGTTTATTTATTTTTTGCTGTGTGTGTTTGTGTGTGGGCGCTCTCCCATTCCCGTCCGCTTATAATAGGCAGGCCTACGCCGCACTAAGAATTGACAAAAAAAAATTGGCCAATTTGTTTGTTGACTTTGTTGACTTTTTTGTTTTGTGTGTGTCGGGGTGGGGGCTGAGGTGGAAGGGTAGTTCTGGGGGTAGTTGGGGGGGGGGGAAGGGCGGGGAGGGAAAGGGCATAGAGTATGGATGGGCCGTGATTTGAGCGGGAAAAAATACAAGCCGTAGGCTGGAGTAGGGTGCGGAGGTGGAATGGCAAGGGCGGATCCACTTGGTGTGCGCAGCCGGCGCGCGCTCCCCCCCCCACCTAAAACCTACGCTTATGACATTAATAAAGACCTACGCCCCACTAAGAATTGGCAAAAACCATGTCCCCCTCTTTCTCTCTCTCTCTCTCTCTCTCTCTCTCTCTCTCTCTCTCACTCTCTCTCTCTCTCTCTCTCTCTCTCTCTCTCTCTATGTAGGTTTGGTTAGTGGGAGTGGGGTTGGGGGTTCAGGCGGAAGGGATGGTGGGTGGCATGGGGTGTGGTGAATGGGGCCGGGATTTCAGCGATGTATATCACAATAAAAAAGGACATGTTAAAAAGGTATTTTCGGATTATTTCTACGCTCCATATCCTCTAAAACCGATAATACCCATATTACATATATTTATAATTGTTATAGCCCAATTAATGCGCCGTTCATTGCTAAATAGGTAGAACACTTATTTGATTTTATAAACCACTCGATCTATACTTCTATATTCTTTCATATACGTAATAAACGCACATCTTTCCTTTTGGTTTACCACCACTAATTACATGTAAACCTCAGAGACGTAGTCGAGACGTAGTCGAATGTAGTTCCTATACTATAAAGTAATCTCTCCTTTTTTGATGAAAATGGGCATTATAAGTAGGTGGAAACTGCCTATTTCTATTCGATTTTGTGGTTATATGTATAAGAAGCGTATTAATAGGTTGTTCTGGATCACTGATGAACATTTTCGTAATTTCGACACTATGCTTACACTTTGTGAGCAATGAAAACAGTCGATCAATAAAAACAGCTGTACCCTTGACCTGTTTAGTAAGCAAAGACAATAACTTTCTTACACGTCTTGTGAACCCACGTTTTCTGGAGATTTTTCAAGTTGAAAAATAGTTTTCTATATGAACATTGCACTGCTGCATAATCCTAGCTTGAGTTGAATTTGCAGCAAATCATTAATATGTGACACTTTAACATTGGTGTCTATGGGGAAAATAATTAGTGCTTTAATACCTTTTCGTACTAGAAAATAATCATTAAATCCGTTTCGTCTAAAATATTTCTACTATTTTACAAACCCACGTCTGTCAAAACCAACTTGTCTGCCGCAACATTGTTTTTGTTAAGACGATTTTTATTTTAAACGACAGTGACGATTACTGGTGAATATCACACAATATACAAGTAGAATGCTTTTTTACTGTTTATTTTATCATTTAGCAACAACAAACACCACGAAATACTTCTGGTTTGATTTCTGAATTTGCAAACGGGAAATAATCTACACCGATAAAACGTCACACTATTGAATAAGTAAACAAACAAAAAATGTAAAAAATCAAAATTGATATAAATTAAATGTCTCCATGAAAAAAATAAATATTGTGTGACGTTTTATGTTGTAGAACTAATGTATTTATGTCCTTAATATTTCTAATATTAAATTTGCTTTATTGCGTAATGCTTTCTACTGTAAGGGTTTGTCATTATGGTATTGTGTGCTTCCCGGCAGCCCAGTTGTTAAGCCCCCCTGCTTAGTGCTTGTTTTTCACGCCCATTTTTTATGCTAAAGCTATTAAAACAAAGTTTAAAAATATTTGTATTTGTTGTTATTACAGTGGTCTCCAATAACTTGGAATAATTGTTGACCGTATCAAGACAAACGACAGAACTAAAACGAGGTGTGTTGACTTCAGGTCAAGGTCACACTGAGAGGGTAAACATTTCACCTCCAAATCAATATAAAGCTGCCCCTAATATGCTTAAAGCCCTATTCCATACCGGATGACTAAAATATAACCATATATCATTAGAAAGAGAATGACTTAAGCATGCTAGAATTTGACATATTACTTGAAAAAAATGTCTTAGTAGTGAGAAACTCGAAAAAGAAAAAAAGAAGTTGTTTCTATTAATAGCGGAAATGCTCATAATTATTCATGAGATGACGTCATTTCCACGGCCTCATTTGCACGAAAGTCGGTAACCGGATCAGAAATAAACAACAAGGCGATACTAAAATGGTTCGGGAAGGCAAATCACCGGCAAATCCTAGGAAACATTATTCGTAGCGTTTACACGCGTTTGGTTGAGTCAGAAAATAGCGATGTCTGTTAAATTCGACTAAATGTTGCACTCTGAAATCGATAGTGTCATCCATTTTACCACTATTGACCATAATTGCGATGAAAATCACACAGAGGCACCTGAAGGGCAAATGTGTTTAGCAATTGATAATGAACACATATGAGTAAATCTTACTCTAAAGTTAGATCTTGTTGCAATTAAACTACAAATAAAGTTGTGTGGAGTGACAACTGAATTTTTTTTTTTTAATTTAATATACATGATATAATTTTCGATAAATTTATAACGTGTTTGGTTTGCTTGTCACTGACAATGTCAGACAATTTTGTACTTTTGACAATTTGTATTCACTGTGTCGAAAAAATTGAAAAAGTTGATTTTTTTTAAGATTTGGTTGTCGATTGCTTTTCAAATGTTTGGCAAGAATAGAGCCACTGGCATTACAGATGCAAAGAGGTTAATCACACAGAATTCTTGTTCATTTTGTCATTTCATTACAGGTCTTCATCTATTCCGAGCCTTCTCTGACCTTACCAACCCTTTTTACGATTTTTGATATTTCATCTGGCTGTGTATCTATAAAGCCGCAATAAAAAAAAAAAAAAAAAAAGGCTTTAGGGTCAGAGAAGGCTCAGATTAGTCTTAATCATCCTCCCTGTATTGTTTCAAGTATAACTTAACTGGTGATAAAAAACAATGATCATGGCTCCAGCAAGAAATGAGGTGTTAGCGGAGTGCGTGATTTAGTGGTAGAATGTCAGACATTAAGGTTGTGGATTTGATCCTCGTCATAGCCAGGAAACCTGTACATAATGTTCGAAAGAGGGTGTTACTGTATCAGTAGATACATGTAGATAGTTACAGAAACTAACCCGCCAAATAACAGAAAAATTATGGACTAAAGAAAACGTTCAAAACTCTGTTCAGGTGGTATAATTTTAAATGTGGATTAAAAGTATAGGTTTATTGACGTTTTTTTAAAATACCTGTGATTGAATATGCATAAAATGAATTATCAGTTGGTATCTCTTAATTCGACACACCGGATTGGGGGTTTTCCCTGGCTGGTTAAAGCCGTTTATATTGTGTCTATTGGTGGAGTGCGTGGTCCAGGGGTAGAGCGCCGAACTCCAGATCGAGAGGTCGTGGGTTCGATCCTCGCCGCGGCCACGTTATTTATCCTTGAGCAAGATAATTAATCCACATTGCTTATTACTGGTTCAACCCAGGAAGCCATCGAGAGTAATTAATCTAAGTTGCAATAAATTGTTCCGCAATCGATGTAAAATACATATGTTTAAACTATTGTGTCTACAGAGTTTATGTTTAGATTCTCAAAATATGTAAGTTATATATTTACCTCGTTGTCGGTACGCTTAGAAACGACATTCTGTTCTTAAATGTGGCTGTTGTTGGCGGGATAAATACTTTAACAGATTTTGTAAGTGAGAAGGTTCATAAGCACTGCGCTTTTTTTTTTATCTCGGAGTACATTGACGGTGTAATTCCTGTTGACGCCATATAACCTTTTAGTGTTGGTGAGCCGCAAAACCGTATTTAAATTGGGGATTATATATTCTAGCCTAGCAATTTGCATGATGCCTTTTTTCAGTATCCGCGCATGATGGAGGACATATTGGAAGATACAAAGCAGTGCGATTAGAACCGAGACATTAAGGAAGAAAAAAAAGGTTGTTTCTGGTCTTTTTTTTAGGCTCTGACCCGAAACCTTTTTTGGGGTTCCCAAAAAAACAAAAACAAATATAAATAAAAAGATCGTTTAATTGTTTGAAGGTGTGTCAAGTTTTATAGTGGACCATCCGTATTATGTTCAAGAAACATGCTTTGATGCTCTTGATGTGTTTTTAGTATAGTAAGAAATAATTCTAAAAAAAATCCTACCTATCCTAATTTACGGGATTTTTTGTCCAATGAAAAAAATATCTCCATATTCAAAATTTGTAGTGGTAAAATTTAATTTCAGCTTATTTCATTTAATGCCTGGGGACATCCGGAGCAAGTTCAACGGTAATACTATATATTACACACTAATACTCGACTCGAAACATTGAACAAAAACAAACTTTGTTTTTTAGATCATACACATTCTACTACTAACTTTAGTATATCCATTTAGGCGCCATATAACCTTTCATGTGTTGGTGTGCCTTAAAACCCCAATTCAATTATCAAATGACTCAGATTTTATGTAGTTTAATAAAATAATTTAATATTTTTTATTTTGGACATCACGGTGAAATTACTTATATTTAAAAATGTTTTATATATAACTGGTGTTTGTTTTTCTACACGACTTGCATAAAATTGGTTCAATCATTAATTATAAGAATAGTTTAAAGCAATTTGTTTTCGTATAGTATTAAATGTTAATTATATTGCATCAATAATATATTAAACCTGTGGTAGAATAAGACGAAAGCAAGGAAACTCACAATTTTATTTAATTATATATATGCAAGCAGGTTTAAAATCAAAATGATACTGGATAAATAATACATTGAGACACTTATTTCAGCTTTTGATTATTGATTCAAAATTGCCATATGTCCCTTATTGCAATTGAAATTTTTTACTCTGATTTGTTCTGAACAATGAATTATAAAGTAACTTACAGTATGGGATTGGGAGTAAAAAATAACATCATTCTATATTTTCGGTAATCCACTGGGCACAGGTGGTCGATCTGGAGTTCGGCGCTCTACCCTTGAACCACGCACTCCACCAATAGACACAGTATAAACAGCTTTAACCAGCCAGGGAAAACACCCAATTACAAATTAATAACGAATTACACAGCAAAAGTGTAATAAATTTAAATACTGAAAAGGTATTCCCTTGGATACAACAAATACAAACAAGAGAGAAAAGTAGCAGACTCGGGGTTTTATTGAGTCTGTTTATGAGAGGTAATAATAAGATGCAACACTGTCACCTCTCATGCCTCCTAGTACCGCCTTAAAGATGAATGGCCACGCATTTTGTAGTATTATCAATTAAAAAATTTAACTCTTAAACATCATTTGAACATGTCTTGATAGTCCCGGAAACATATATATTTAAAAACGCTACTAAGTTGTATTATGTGCATGATGTACCACTGTGTGACTGCACAGGGATAAGAGGTAAATCTGAATTGTATAGCTGCACAGCTATTGCCAGATAATTGATAAATACATTTACCTGTGGATTAATTTACCTGTTCAAAGTTTGTTATGTCATCAAATAAAAACCTTATTCTTGCTTTTCACAGATATTGCAATGTTTGAATTGTAAATATCTACATGTATTGATTTCAATTTAAATAAACATGTTCATGAAACAAAACATGGCCGGAGAACTTTAAGCGATGTTCTACTTAAAAGCAACACAGAATAGACTTGATGATCTCAAAGCCTAGTTGTGCAAATCGTCATGTTCCAGTCAAATGATTTTTGGTAGATTTATTACCTTTCCCCTTTGCGGGGAGACATCTTCTTTCCTAAAACAACCTCTAGTTCTCTGTGTTGATAGTTTGTAAAACAAATAATCAAACAATAATGGCCTTGTGGGAACATTTTTTATACGCCCGTCTTGATGGGACGTATTATGTGATCACGCACGACGGACGGTCCAGTTTTAATCCAGTCTTGATGAAACTTGGACACAATGTTTATGGCCACAATAGCTTGCTGAAGTTATGGCCCTTGGATTGTTAAAAATTGACTGTGTCCGCTCCATAATTGGAAACAATGTTCATGCCACAATAGCTCGGTCAAGTTTGATAACCAACGCTCTTGCTCAGTAAACACCAGAGTTATGGCCCTTTTGATTTTTTAAAGTTAAAGATTTTTGCCGTTTCCGCTCAATACATAACTTTAACATTTATAATTCGATGTTGATGAAACTTGGGGACAATGTTTATGGGCATATCTGTATCAAGTTCGATGACCAGCCACATTGAACCCATAATGCGAGAGTTTCATTTTTGAAAATTTATGATTTTAGCGGTCATAATCAGATCTTGGTGAATTTGATGAAACTTGAGGATAATGCTTTATATGGGCATATTGTCAAATTTGCACTCTTGCTTTTTTTGTGTGAAGTACTACTGAAGTACTATTTTTAAAAATATCCTGGTATGGTATTAAATTGTTTGCATGAAACGTTGCCTGTGTGCATGTTGCAAGTGTATTATTGTAAATAATGATTACTCTGAAGTTAATGTTGAAAAAAAACCAGCAAGTTGTCATCGAATTTAATGTAGCATGTATTTCCCGCTTTTTAATTATATATATATATATAAAACGTAATGTGGGCGTCATGTATTAAACGAGTGAATCAGTGAGTTAGGTAACCAATCATTTTGGTGGAAAAACTATGTGGCACCACCAAGTTCAGAAACCAACTACTGCTTCCATCTTCAACTGAACATTTGGGGATGTTTTCAGAAAACACTCTGCAGTATAGACTTGTTAGATAAAGATATATATGTACGAGTCCTTTAGCTGTCTGCACGAAATACCGTAAATATTATATGAAAAGGGCGATATTGGATTTTTATATTTAGTTAGTTTAAAGGCTATTGCTGAAAGTGGCTGTTGTACAACCATTTTAATTCATGATTTATTTTTCAGGAATGCATTCGCCACTCTACAGCTGATTGGGCAATTTCGCTTGACTGAAAACAAAACCTGTAATACGTCGGAGCAAAAGAAGAAAATATAAAGAGGCTATGCAGAAGGCATTGTAAGCTCGCTCTGGAGAATTCTTTGTCAAGAAGAAGGATATATAGATGCCAGTTTGTCTGAAACAGACAGAACTAGAACTATCACTTCACTGAAGGTCATAAATACACCTTCAAATATGTACCCCCATGACAAGATGTGCATCAAAACACTTCATACTGATGCTTCTGAGAAAGTTTGGTAAAATTCCATCATGGGGTTATGGAGAAATAGCACGAACAACATAGTAAATATTCAAGCGGCCAGAACTCCAATCATAAAACCGAAACACCATGACGATATGCGCATCTGCACTTAACACTGATGCTTCTCACAAAGGACTATATCTGTAAAAAATCATGGAACCTGAAGGAGATGACGATATGTGAATATGTCATACTGAAGCTTCTCACAAACTTTGGTAAAAACCCATGAATATGTTATGGAGAATAGTGCAAACAAGATTTGTGTGTGAAAATATTCAAAGGGTCATAACTCTGTTAAAACAATGAACCGGAACGAACGATGATAAGCGAATCTCCACTTCATATTGAAGCTAATCACAAAGTTTTGTTAAAATCTATCAAGGGGTGATGGAGAAATAGCAGGAACAATGTTTGTATGAAAATATTCGAAGGGACATAACTCAAAATTCAATGAACTGGAACGAGACCACGATATATACATCTCCACTTCATACTGACATTTCTCACGAAGGGGTTTATGGAGAATTTGTACGGACAAGAATATTCAAAGGGCCATAACTCTGTCAGAATCATTGAACTGGAACAAGAATATGCTATGTGCATCTCCACTTTATAAGAACGCTTCTCACAAAGTTTGGTGAAAATCTATCAAGCGATTATGAAGAAATAGTGAGACAGAATTTTTGTCTAAAAATATTGAAAGGACCATAACACGGTGAACATTCATCGAACAAGAACACTTTGATGATGTGCACATCTCCACTTCATACTCGCAAAGTTTCGTGAAAATTCATCTAGGGGGTAAAGGGGTATGTAAAAATAGCGCGGATTTTGAACAGACAGTCTGACCGACCAACCAAAAACGTTATTTGCGGAGTTATAAGAAGTATGCCTTACTAGTTAGGTTCTACAGTTATGCTGGATCACCATCACAACCAATCCAAGGAACATGTTCAACTGTTTGACCTGTGTTACTGTATAAATGCAATGTATCCATGACTGACAGAATTAATAAATTACTCTGAGCTGGAGGCGTTTGATGCCAATGGTATTTAGGAAACATTTGTTCTGAAATCAGCTCAATGCATGCGCCTTCCAAATCGTCATCAAATATACAAGTATGGATACTTGGAGTGACTCCTCTTTTTTTGTAAATCAAGTATATATGCAGACTGTCTGTTGTACTCTTGTAAAGAGTTTTCGGAATTCAAGAAAGGAAAGTCTAAGCTGTCCGCTCAAGAAATGGAGGAAACGGAAACAAAAGAAATGATCGATCTTGGCAAGCACTTTGAGAAGGTTATTGATCTATTGCAAACCAACACCATTTACCCTTTGATTACATAAACACTGAAGTATTGTGACCATATATATTATACTGTGTTTTGACGAAATTATTTAACTTATATTAAACACTGCTTTTATATACTGCACATATATATATATTAAATATAACTTAAAAAGTTATTTATCTAAGCAATTGTTCTTTTCAGCTCTACTGTTCAAAGATCAGCAGAGCTTATGCCGTGGTGCGTTGTACGTCTGTCTGTAAACCTTTTGTTGTAGCGACTACTCCGCTGAAACTTTACAGAAATGTTGCCCATGAGCTTGTTGATCGTAGCAAAAATTCATGTTGATGTGAAATCCAAGATGGCCACTAAGGCTAAAAATAGATTTTTTAAAAACAAATTTGTAGTGACTACTTTTTGAAAACTACAAGTGCTATTGACTTTTTCTAAAATGATCAGCATGACATGAAACCATTTGACGGATTTTGATAGAATTTCACAGGAATGTTGCTCTTGATGTCTAGTTTATCCTAGCAAAATTTCAGGTCAGCTGGAAATTCAAGATGGCCACCACAGCTAAAAATAGAGTTTTAAACAAGAGGTCAATGACCTTGAAGCTCTACTGATAGGTTTTTGATAGCTAGATCAGCATTCCTGTGCAGTTTCATAAAAATACGTCGAGTAGTTACAGAGGAGTAGTCGCTACAAGTTTTACTAGATACATCGATGTGAACAAGGATGGCCGCTGACAGCCATGTTTAACATCGAATCAAAACGATTTTCGACAAGGACCAACATGATGTCATGCTGATAATTTCAGGAAAAGTCCCATATCAATATCACTTATAGTTTTCAAGAAGTAGTCGCTACAAACTTGTTTTTTGAAAATCTATTTTTAGCCGTGGCGGCCATCTTGAATTTCCGGCCGACCTGAAGTTTTGCTAGAATTATTTGACATTAAGAGCAACATTCGTGTGTAGTTTCATGAAAATCCGTCGAGTAGTTTCAGAGGAGTAGTCGCTACAAGTTTTCATTATATAACTATGTAAACAAAGATGGCCGCCTGCAGCCATGTTTAACGTCGAATCAAAATAATTTTAAACAAGGATCAATATCATGTCATACTGATCATTTCAGGAAAAGACGCATATCAATATCACCTGTAGTTTTCAAGAAGTAGTCGCTACAAACTTGTTTTTTGAAAATTTATTTTTAGCCGTGGCGGCCATCTTGAATTTCCGGCCGACCTGAAATTTTGCTAGAATCAATAAGACATCAAGAGCAACATTCCTGTGAAGTTTCATGAAAATCTATCGGGTAGTTCCAGAGTAGTCGCTACAAGTTTTCATTATATAACTATGTAAACAAAGATGGCCGCTGGCGGCCATGTTTAACGTCGCATCAAAATAATTTTCGACAAGGATCAACATCATTCCATACTGATCATTTTAGAAAAAGTCCCATATCAATATCACCTACAGTTTTCAAGAAGTAGTCGCTACAAACTTGTTTTTTGAAAATATATTTTTAGCCGTGGCGGCCATCTTGAATTTTCGGCCGACCTGTAATTTTGCTAGGATCAATTAGACATCAAGATCAACATTCCTGTGAAGTTTCATGAAAATCCGTCGGGTAGTTCCAGAGGAGTAGTCGCTACAATTTTTCATTATATAACTCTATGTAAACAAAGATGGCCGCTGGCGGCCATGTTTAACGTCGCATCAAAATAATTTTCGACAAGGATCCACATCATTCCATACTGATCATTTTAAAAAAAGTCCCATATCAATATCACTTATAGTTTTCAAGAAGTACTCGCTCCAAACTTGTTTCTTGAAAATTTATTTTTAGCTGTGGCGGCCATCTTGACTTTCCGACAAACCTGAAATGTTGCTAGGATCATTTAGACATCAAGAGCATCATTCCTGTGAAGTTTCATGGAAATCCGTAGAATGGTTTCACTAAACTCTATGTAAACAAAGATGGCCGCTGGCAGCCATGTTTAACATCGAATCAAAACCATTTTCTACAAGGACCAACATCATGTCATGCTGATCATTTTAGAACAAGAAATGTCACAGTAAGTGACAAATGCCCCCGAAGTGACTTGTAAGTGTGACCTTGACCTTGGAGCAATATGAAACCAACAGATATATTTAAAAAAAAATCAAAAAAATCAAATTCAAACAAACAATAAAAATCAAAATAAATAAATAAAAAAATCAAAAAAAAAAAATCAAAAATCAAAAAAAAAAAAAAAAATTAAAAAAAAAAAATCAAAAAAAAAAAAAATATAATAAAAAAATTATAAATTATTTTTTATTTTTATTTTTATCGCGACACGACGTCTTGTTGTGGTGAGCAATTGTGCGAAGTTATTTGAAAATCCGTTGATTCTTGTCCGAGTTGAGAAGCGGAGACGATTGTACAGCCGAACGGATTTTGACCTTTGACCTCTGAGTGTGACCTTGACCTTGGATCCACGGACCTGGATTTTGTGCGCGACACGTCGTCTTGTTGTGGTGAGCAATTGTGCAAAGTTATTTGAAAATCAAGTCATTATTGTCAGAGTTATGAAGCGGACACGAGTGTACACGCTAACGGACAGACAGTGCGATTGCTATATGCCACCCTTCGGGGGCATAAAAAAAAAAATTAATCAAACAAACAATAAAAATAAAATAAAATAAAATTTAAAAAAAAACATTTAAAAAAAATTAAATAAAAAAATATTATTTTTTTTTTCGCGACACAACGTCTTGTTGTGGTGAGCAATTGTGCGAAGTTATTTGAAAATCAGTCGATTATGGTCCGAGTTATGAAGCGGAGACGATTGTATAGACGAACGGATTTTGAACTTTGATCTCTAAGTGTGACCTTGACCTTGGAGCCACGGACCTGAATTTTGTGTGCGACACGTTGCCCTGTTGTGGTGAGCAATTGTCCGAAGTTATTTGAAAATCCATCCATTATTGTCAGTGTTATGAAGCGGACACCAGTGTATAGACGAACGGATTTTGACCTTTGATCTCTAAGTGTGACCTTGACCTTGGAGCCACGGACCTGGATTTTGTTCGCGACACGTTGCCCTATTCTGGTGAGCAATTGTGCGAAGTTATTTGAAAATCCATCCATTATTGTCAGAGTTATGAAGCGGACACGAGTGTATAGACGAACGGATTTTGACCTTTGATCTCTAAGTGTGACCTTGCCCTGGAGCCACGGACCTGGATTTTGTTCGCGACACGTTGCCCTGTTGTGGTGAGCGATTGTGCGAAGTTATTTGAAAATCCATCCATTTATGTCAGAGTTATGAAGCGGACACGAGTGTAGTCATGAACGGATTTTGACCTTTGACCTCTAAATGTGACCTTAACTTTGGAGCCACGGACCTGGTTTTTGTGCGCGACACGTCGTCTTGTTGTGCAAAGTTATTTGAAAATCCGTCCATTATTGTCAGAGTTATGAAGCGGACACGAGTGTACACGCGAACGGACAGACAGTGCGATTACTTTATGCCACCCTTCGGGGGCATAAAAAGTCCCATATCAATATTGCCATTTTTAGATTTGGTGGCCATCTTGGATTAAGCTCTGATCAGTAGAGCTAAATACAGACGGACTGACCCACTGTCTGACTTGGGGCAGAGGGCTGGCGTGGCGCAGTCGGTAGCGCGGAGGATTAGTAACCGGAGGCCCCGGGTTCAATCCTCCGTGATGCCACTGAGTTCCATCGGTGTGTTCTTGGGCAAGACACTTTTCCATAGCCTCGTCCGTCGGATGGGGACGTAAACTGGGCGGTCCCGTGTATCGGTCTATCCTCCGAGCACGTTAAAGAACCATAGGAATCTATTCGATAATAAGAGTAGAGCAGGTTCCCGGATTCCTATGTATCTTTCCCCTCTATCTGGGGCGGCTCTAAATAACCTGTACTGTGTTGATGAGCCGTTAAAAAAAAATTAATTCAATTCTGACAAACCTAAAGTCCAAACCGGTGACCTTTAACCTCAAACTGTTACCTTGACCTTTGAGCTACGGACCTGGATCTTGCGCGCGACACGCCGTCTCATTATGGTTAACATTTGTGCCAAGTTATTTTAAAATCCGACGATGTATGACAAAGTAAGAGTCGGGACAAAAAAACAGACCGACTGACCGGGGGGCAAACCTAAAGTCCCCTCCAGTCCGGACCGGTGACCTTTAATCTCCAGCTGTGACCTTGACCTTTGAGCTACGGACCTGGATCTTTCGCGAAATACGCCGTCTTATTATGGTCAACATTTGTGCCAGCTTATTTCAAAATCCCACGATGCATGACAAAGTTACAGTCCGGACAAAAAAACAGACTGACTGACGGGGGGGGGGGGGGGGGGGCGGAGGGGGGAGGCAAACCTAAAGTCCCCTCCGGTCCGGAACTAATAAAAGCATGAGTTGTAGAATCTGGGGCTATGATGTTGTTTAATGATGATGTTAATACATCTGTGAAGTTTCAATCCATTATGTAAAGCAGTTTTATAGAAACGAGCTTACATACAAAACCTAAACCAAATTGTGTACATGTAAGTATCAAAGAGGCCATAATTTTGTTAAAATAAAAGCAATATATGTAGAACCTGGCTATATGATAGTGTCTAAATATGCTGACATTTGTGAAGTTTAAATCCACTATGTAAAATAGTTTTCGAGATACAAGCTTACATATACTTAACCAGACGCAAACATTGCCAGACAACGATGATCAAGTGATGACAATAGCTCTTTTTTCTTCGAAAAACGTGAGCTAAAAAAGCCCCATACATGTAGGTAACAGCTATTAGTGTAGCTGCTTAACGGTTGTCGTGCGATGATGTCGAATGTGTGTATGATTTATGTTGACTCGGGTCTTCTCTGTACTATGCCGAACAACGGAACGAACTAGCCGATTTCCGTAATCCGGTATTTTAACGGTTACAGAAATTCAGGAGACAATTCAGACAAACTCCGAGGTGAACAGAAAATACCAAACAAAGATTCTACTGCATATTTATTTCACTAGTGTAACATGACAATATATCACGCTTTATTACACTCCCAAACTGAAAGTTATGCCATAAATTAAGTTACTGACAACATTATGGTTGAGATCAAATTAACTAAAAGGGTGTTCCACGTAATACTTGTGTTGTCTGCCCTGTGTTTATTTTAGCAAGGACAATCTAACTGGCGTGGCACAGTCGGTAGTGCTGCAGATTTGTAACCGGAGGCCCCGGGTTCAATCCTCTGTGGTGCTACTTAGTTTCGTCGGTGTGTTCTTGAGCAAGACACTTTTCCTTAGCCTCGTCCGTCGGATGGGGACGTAAGCCGGAATGTATCAATCTATCCTCCGAGCACGAGAAAGAACTGTAGGAATCTATTCGAGAACAGTAGGACACGGTTCCCGGATTCCATTCTCTCTGGGGCAGCTCTAAATAACCTATACTGCATTGATGAGCCTTTCAACAACATTCAGTTCAATACTAAGTGCAACGTTTGAATTATGGAGCAGATTTTTACATTGCTCTACATTGGCACTGCTCTACATTGGATAATTGATATTAAAGGAGGAACTGTATAAAGTTTCATAACAATACATGTCAATATTTTGCTAATTTATGAGCTAGGTTAGCTTCCAGGTTAAAGTTTTTTGAAAAGAGGCATAACTCTGCCGAAATAAAATTCAGCGATAATGGACATGTTACCTGGCGATAAGACATGTGTTCATGAACATAGATCAAATACTTTTTAGGTTATGGACAGTTATAAGCTTGCAGGTTATTGTTTTATTTTTAGGAAGCATAACTCTGCCAAAATGAGTCCGAGTTATTGGACTTGTGTAACGACATTCCATGACATAAGGTGAAGCTGTGTGTGAAGTTTTATAAACTTAAGTCACTTTACAAGTTCTGGCCAAGTTTAGGTGACAGGTAAACGTGCGATGGAAGACGGACAAAGTGATACCTAACTTAAACTAAGTATCTGTCATGCTATGCAGGCGACACAATAATGTGTTATGAGACAGGAAGTGTGATTCCTATAAAGTCCCCACTTCACTTTGAAGCTACTGGGCAATAACTATCGTGTTACTAATCTGATCTGGCTGTAGTTTAGTTTCAAACTTGTCCAAGCCTTCAATGATATAAAGACACCGACAAAGTCTGGTTAAGAACAAATTAAAACTCATGTCCATACCGTGTTCACAAGGCAAAGGTTAACTGACGACTCGCCATCCCGTAAGCTCTGCTAAAGACTAGTTTAATGAATATGAAGAGACACATGGCAACCTTGATACAAGTATGTTTAAAACTAACGACCTGTTACATATGACTATGTAAAGTTTGTCTACCTAAGTCACATATTTGCTCCTTATAATTGAACACTATTTGAATATTTTAAGGCAAATTACTAATTCCTGATCATGTTACACCAACGTTATATATTAAAGGTAATGTAGAATAATGAAAGAAAAATCTGAATTAGTAATACATTTTGTTATAAAATTATATCGTGAATGCAACCAGATTTAAAGTCAAAAATGATATTATAAACGGAAACATAACATTGGGGTGCTAATTTTGATGTTTGATTACTGGTACTGCAAGATTGCCATGTGACCCTCTAAATTGTGAAGTTAACCCTTCTGTATTGAACACATGCCTGTCTTTATATTCCCTCAGACCTGCAAATATATCCAGTGTATAGAACCACCAGGTAAACATTTCTATCTCAGAGTCGATTTTAACAGTAATATGTGTCTTGTAAAATGACATTTATGAGAAATAGTGTGCCTGATCTGTATGAAAATTCAAATATTAACTCTTTCAACACTGTGCATTGTTCTCATTGTGAAAAGTTATGTATGCAGTAAGGAATGTGAGTGGAACCAGGAACCTGCTTTCGTGGTCTTTAGTTAAGTGAAGATGCACCTCTACCGCCTGGGTCTTGCACAAGCTCAATATTGGTGTACAATGCAATATATCACGATAGCTTTTTGAATTAGTTCCTGGAGGTCTTCCCATCACAAGTTGGACTGCTCCTTTCTTGATGTTTGAATTCATAGACGACTCGTAAACAATTGATGCACATTCCATTTGTGGCCATAAAAAGTATTGAAGAATAATGCTTCAAATGTTATGGTATTTGTAATTTGTTAGAAGACTACGGCATCAATGTTAACACCATAGACTATTTATTTTCACTAATCCAATTTGAAGTATGATAGATGTTGCTTTTGCTGAATATTTGAGCCTAATATCTGCGACTAAAGCTGTGTTACATGTATCTATGTCCAGCCAGATATATACTGATACTGTACTCCATTTGGCACCCATCAAACAACTGGAGAAATCAAAAGAATGAATGTAATTACTCATAAACCAGTAATCTACATGCATATATACATAATACTTTTATAAAATAACATGCAACAAAGCAAATATATCAGAACAAGTATCTAATAAGTACATGAAGATTGTCCAGATTATGATTTGTCTTCTTTATAATTTAACTCAAGCCGTTTTTTATCCAGCGCTCATTATCAAGGACTGGTTTATCAAGACAGTTCTAAGTTACTGAGAGTAAGATGGACTATATTAACATTGAAACATTTACCTCTTTAAGACAGAAACACATCAATGTTTGGCTGAGATTCCCAAAGTGATGAAAATAATGCTGATCCTGTTGTCTTTGTGTTGTCAGTTGTTCTATCGAGGACAGCTACTGATTCAGAGATGGGCTGATATTCTCTTTTTGAATACGAAGTGTACTATGGTGGTGGATGCTGGCTGTCATTATTTCCCTGTAACAAATAAGACAAGTCTTACTGACAAGTACATCATTTCAAGTATAATAGTCGACAAAAAATATTCAACCAGAATTATTTTATTAGCATGAAGGACTTGAATGAATGGTGTTTTACGGCACGTCGACACATAAATAGGTCATATTGTGCACACAAACTCATGACAGATGAAGAAATGAAGCAGTAACGGGGGTGTGAACTTAGTAGCACTGGTGAGGCTTGAACCCAGGTTCCTTGAATTTCAAGTCCACCACACTATCCACTGGCCATGTCAGCGCCCTTCTTGTGAACGATGACCACAGTGGTTTCTATGGATTTGGAAAATAACCCATACCGTCACAACTCGGAACATTAGCGGATGCTCAGATTAAAGTCAGGTGTTTTCCCTGGGTTCCATTATAATGCTTTTATCCATGCCACTGAGAGTAATTTACATTTTAATCATCCATTTGTAGTACTTGCATGTAGTAATTTATGTAAACTAATTAAAGAATCTACTTGTACTTCTTTTGAACAATTTTAAGATGACCATCTTTAAAAGATATTTTGTTCGCTGTCACTTTTATTAACCCATCATGTAATCAGCACGTAATATTAAAACTTGTAGCATGGTCGGTGAAATTTCCTTTCATGAATGCAAAGCATTAAATCGTTTAATTTCGGGTTACTAAAGGGGCGTGGCTATACCGTACTCCGTGTTTCTGCAGGTCTCAATATTTTAGGGGTCATCCTTGACCCCCTATGGAATAAACTTGGGGTCATTTTGTAAATATAGGGGTCAAATTTTTTGGACATGCCTTTTGATGAATAGACCATGTGATGTCAGATAGACATGCATTATAAGTTGATTAGACATCTTCGGTGGATTGGTCAGCAAAAAAAGGTAGTTTCAATAGGAAAGAAAGCGCTATTTTTGAGTTAAAGGGGAAAAAACAATGCAATTTCGAAATATAGGGGGAACAGTGTATTAGGCAGAAATTGAAGATCTGGGTGTGCAAATATGCAAAAGAGGTACATTTTAGATAAACTGTCTTCTATAAATGTATCCCATACATAATAATGTTGAAAACGTTAGAGAGGTAAATAATGCTAAGCAAAAAATAGGGCATTTTTTTCAGCCAAACAGGGAGGAAAAAAGCCCCTGCGATAAACTAGGCATGCTAGGTAATGCTTGTTACAGTAAACTATTGCCGTAACAAACAGGCAAACTGACAATAACAGTATCACCTTCGAGAAGATGTTGAAAATATTCAGCCTGTTTTGGTTTGTGTGTAAGGTAAAAAAAAAATAAGTGTGTTTCCTATAGCATGCTCTAAACAAGAAATGTCACAGTATTAAGTAACAAATGCCCCCCGAAGTGACCTGTAAGTGTGACCTTGACCTTGGAGCAATATGAAACCAACAGATATATATAAAAAATATTTAAAAAAATAAATTATTAGAAAAAAATGAAATAAAATTTAAACAAAAAAATATTATTAAAAAATAAGAAAATTAAGAAATAAATGAAAAAAAAATAATGGAAAAAACATTTATTTGAAAATCCATCCAGGAATGCCAGAGTTATTGTCTCAGACAATTTGACCTTTGACCTCTAGGTGTGACCTTGACCTTGATTTGTGCTCGACACATCGTCTTATTGTGGTGAGCACTTGTGCCAAGTAATTTGAAAATCTGGCCAGGAATGCCAGAGTTATTTACCGGACATGATTTGACCTTTGACCTCGAAGTGTGACCTTGGAGCGACGGACCTGGATTGTTGTGCGCGACATGTCGTCTGGTTGTGGTGAGCAATTGTGCCAAGTTATTTGAAAATCTGTCCATGAATGTCAGAGTTATTAACCTGACACGAAAGCACTTTGTTTTGACCTTTCCCCTCTAAGTGTGACCTTGACCTCGGAGCCACGGACCTGATTTTTGTGTGCGACAAGTCGTCTTGTTGTGGTGAGCATTTGTGCGAAGCTATTTGAATATCCGTCCATTATTGTCAGAGTTATGAAGCGGACACGGTTGTACAGACGAATGTGTGTGTGTGTAGTTCTAAGGTTTATAGTCCGTCCGCCAACGAACACGTACAGACGAATGGACAACCTTTGACCTCTAAGTGTGACCTGGACCTTGGAGCCACGGACCTGGATTTTGTGTCCGACACGTCGTCTTGTTTTGGTGAGCAATTGTGCGAAGGTTTTTGAAAATCCGTCCATTATTGTCAGAGTTATGAAGCGGACACGATTGTACAGACGAACGGGGACGAACGGACAGACAGTGCGACTACTATATGCCACCAGGGGGCATAAAAAATAGGGTATGTAATGTCGGTAGGCATTTCCTTTTTTTTTCTTTTTGGAGCAAGATATTGTGAGATTCTACATGTATTTACCTCATTAACCCCATACAAGTTGATGATACAACTGAAAGTTTCTCTGTGATGTCAGATTACCGCGATATAACTGCGATAAATCATTGTTCAGAACAAAAAAAAAAAGTTTTAAGAATAGGGTCGGTCGGGCCACCGGAAACACAGGTATATTTTTTTTGCCTAATCTCTTTATTTAAAAAAATTTGACGCACGACTTCTGTAATGTTCTCAACGGAATACATGCTTGTAACCGGTGTGCATATAAAAATAAACTACAAATTGAACGCTCCGTAGCTACGACAGGGCAGGGTAAACTAGTTTCATAAGTTACTACTGAATTATGCTCAGACTAAGCAGGTATTTTATTTTAACCCGAGGAAGCAGCTCGAAGAAACATTTCCCACACCCGGGCAGTACCCAGGCACAGATGTCCTGAGAGTTTCCAGTCGATCTAAGAGCGATCAGCCGAGCAATATATAAATTATATTCGCTAAAATTGATTTTATAAATAAAATTATTTTTGTAACAAAATACCGTTTTCACACTATTTTCCTATATTATGAACAAAGCAAGTTGAAATATTGACCTAAAAAATATTTATAACCAAAATATGAAACTTAGCTGGATTTCAGCTATAAATTTGTGTGGTGGAAGTGGTTACTGTAATAGAAAGGGGAAGTAACCACTGCGGGGAGTTTGAACAGACTGTCTCAGCTTAATCAGCCAAATGGCTGAGATCAGACTCTATCTATTACATAGTCCTGAGCATTCTTAATATTAAAGGGACACACGGCAATCTTGAAGTGTTTATCAAGAACTGAAATTAATGTCTTAATGTTTTCATTTTCTTAAATACACAGGTTTAAATATAATTATTGGTGCAATATAATCAATTGATTATAATATGCAAAAACAACTTGATTTAGTCTATTCTTATAATTTATGATTGAACAAATGTTAGTTACCGGTATGTAGAAAAACTAATGACATGCTGAGAGTTTTAAAGATCAAGATTGTCGTGTGTCCCTTTAAAGCGCTGGGTGGCATTCAAATATTGTTTTACGAAAGAAAATAACGACACCATACGTTTCACGGTAAACAAACACTTTGGTGAACCCTGCTGCATTGTCAGAATATTTAAAACACTCTAGTAAATCATTTTAGAATTGTTTTATTACTAGAATTTTGTGTTTCTGGGTTTCAAGAACCTCATTACTCAATGTCCAGAAATCCTCAGTGTATTCTGAGAATGTAATGAGCTTTAAATCCATTGGCCCAATTTTTATCACTGAACTTCAGCCAATCAGAATGCAATATTAATATTTTCATTTGGTTGTTTCTATCATGACCACTTTCTGATATTATGACATCACACCCTAGTATTATGACATCATGTCATGCTATTATGATGCAACTCAGTGAGTTCTCAGAACTGAATGAGCCTTTTAATTGCTGTGAGAAGCAGATTAAGACTGAGTAATGAGTCACAAAATTCTAAAAATAAAATAATTTTAAAATGATTTAAGAGACTGTTTTAAGTCGTTAAATCTACTGATAAAAAATGATGGACCTGTCTGCCACCTTTACTGACTTCATCCAATGATGAAAAACACTTAAAACAGTGGAACTGGCGTGTGACACCTACACATTATTCATAAATAAAAACAAGAGGCCCAAGAGGGCCTGTGGACGCTCTACTTGCTAATATTGCTCTTAAAACACCAATGAAGCGAGTGACTATCGTCTTAAAGAGGCAAAATATAGCATTTTAACTAAATCAAAGGCCAGAACTCCGCTGTTACTGGTCAGATTTGGCTGGTTTTCAAACTTGTCCGAGCTAACAATCTGTTAAAGTTTGGTACAGATCAGATGAAAAATGAAGGCCCTATCGTCTTAACGAGACAACAGTTAACGACGGACGAACAACGGGCAACTCTGCATCCCATAAGCTCTTTGGCCAGGCCTAATATTCATCAAACTTTTGAGCACAAAAACTCAAACTCGACTCAAAATCTCAATTTTTTTTGAACAAAATAAAAACAGTTTTACAAGCAAATTACTATATTTGCTTACAGAAACGAGTAATTTGAAAGGAAATTAAACAGAAAATGTCTGAAAATCACAAATCTTACCCATACTTTTGTGATTATAGGGTTTGCAAAAAAATGAGATTTTGAGCCTGAGTCTGATTCTTGTGCCTGTCGGGTCCTGGTCTGGTTGGTTTAATGCTCTCCATGGCTGTTCAGCAATATTTTCAGCAAGTACTGACAACATTTGGCAACAATGACGTGTCTTCGGTGGTCTGACTCTCTATTTCCTAATCAGCTCGCCCGATCACAAGATTAGACTGTAAAGCACCGAAAACAGCTTCAACTACCCGCAGTAGTGGTTATATTCATTAAACCAATTCCTAAATAAAAAAAATAATAATTTAAGATTATTACAGGGCTTTTTTCGAGAAAATTGGGAAAAGGGTTAGGCTGACAAAACTGGGGTAAAAGATCGCGATTTTTCAAAGATAAAATGTTTATTAAAATGTATGCTTTAGATTAAATATCAATAATGTGTTGAATTTTGCAATGATTTTAACATAAAAGCAATGGAAAAGTATGTGATATTTCGTGTAATATTTTATTTATTTTAGATTGGGTTCGAGTGGTAGACCCCACCCCACAAATGCATGTTCATTTTATCTATAATCATTTTTTGTTCATGCTCATTAAAGGTCTTGATCATGACCCCTGCATTGTTTTATGTGCCATCTCGCTCAAATCACTATAGCAGTGGCAGAAAAAGAATAAACGTGGCTCCAGAATTTGCAGCATCATTACTCTGCAGTTGAGAAGGTTCTAGGCACATTCTCCATATTTTAACTTGATGTAAATGGAGGATGAGCCTGGCATGTTCATTCCTGTTATAACCTTTCATGTATTGGTGCGCCTTAAAAAATTCAATTATTTTTTAGATTGGGGATTTGCTTACCCAGAATTGGGAAAATATAGAGTTTTTTTCAAATGGGAAGAGGCCGAATATCGGCCCCACATAAACAGATTAAAAATGCCCTGCATTATAAAAAATGCACTGAGTGACTGACAGTATCAAGGGGTAGGGGTGCGGTGGGGACTCACAGGAAATGGCATCTTTTGATTATTACTATAATTATTTATGAAGGACTGTAATGGGACATTTTAGTATTGTTTTTCTGAGGTTGAACTACTTACGTCATACATGTAATGCAGAACATTATGACGTAAGTAGTTCAATCGCAATATCACGATTGCATCAGATTGCCGAAAATAACAGAAACATAATTTTTGAATGTAAACCAGATATCTAGACAAATGACGAGTAGATTTACTTTGCGCTTTGGTGACTTTAAAACCTTGGCACGTTGACCAGGGATTGTAGGAAGAATGGTATAGTTGAATAGGAAATTAATTTCTGCATTCAAAAGTGTATCAGGTGTTACCGTTTATGTATTTAATATGTTTGTATACGTCTGCTTGACCTCAGAAAAACAACACTAAACAGGGGCATAGCTGACCTAAAATGTGTTGGCGTGGGGAGGGGTGGGGGTGCGTCTAGTTTGAAAATACAGACAAACTAATTATTTTTTGTTGATGTAAAAAGTGCACAGTCGTCTTAGAAATTGCCCCCTGCGGTGCCCCATTTGAGAAATCAAATGTTTTGTCCCAAATTCCTCAGCATGATACACTACTTGTGTTTCGTTATCGTTCTAGTCTTATAGTTTAAACCCTTTAACAAGATAAGGAAGAAGGCTTTGATCAAAATTACTAACCATCAATGTGCATGATCCATCGATAACGTTATGCATTCTGTCTGAATAGCACACACGCATCCGTCCGGACTTCAGTCCACGAAACTCGACGAGTCTCACGAATCACGTCATATACACTATACTCGTCTAGATTAGTTTGGATTACATTGCCTCCAGTTAATTGCTGCTCAAAATAACGTGGTATTTGTTGTGATCTTGCGAACACCTGCTAAAATAACTGTTTTGTCACTGTTATGCCTTTCGTGATCCGCCATTTGTTGTCCTTTGTTGTTGAACTACGAACCGTTAACTGCGCATGCGCAATGTTTAAACCAACCTACTTTTATTAAAATTTGCATTTAATCTGTCCAGGGATTTCCAGCTTATTTCTCCATTAAACTATCGATTTTAGTAAAATCTTTTTTCGATTCCTTAATAACTTATGTAGAGCAACAGATTTACAAATTTTGAAATTTTTGAAAAAAAGAAAAGTTCATAATTATGGACAGGGGCTTTTAAGTAAGGCTCATTTTACATTGCTCCCGTCTATGAAACTGCTCATAGTTAACACATTATGAAACTTCACAATATTTGAGATAATAATCTTATTGTATTTTGTTGTTTTTTGTTCGATTTGACATCCTTTCCACGAATAGTTCGGCTATGTGACTTTATCATTTGAAACATAGGTCGGCAGGTGGTTAACAGATGGTCACACGAATATTCGAAGACCAAAATCATTACTGGGGATGTGACAGCCGGAAATCGAACCACTGTCATTAGGACATTATTATCAAAAGTAAATCATTGTTTATAACTGTTAAGCGTACAAAAATATTCTTAAAACCATAAAACAAAATAATGTACATGTACATTAAAGAAAATATAAATATTAAACATACAACATTAAACATGCATTAAACATATCACAGTAATATCTCTAGTCCCGTCACGTGACGTAGAGTTATGGTTCGTACCTTCTTCAACACTACATAGTTATCGTTCGTGCCTTCCTCAATACTAGATAGTTATCGTTCGTACCTTCCTGTACACTACACTCTGGCACCTTTCATTTTCACTGTTTCAACATAGCTGTATGTGGTTGAACGCTTAAGTGTGGCCCATATTAATTCTTATTCAATTCAATATAATTCACGCACGCACAAACACACACGTAAGCGCACGCGCTCGCACACGCACACGTACAAACGTGCACACGTACACACACTCGTACACGTATACACACGTAAACACACGTACACACGTACTCAAACAAACACACAAGCACACGCAAGCACGCACGCACGCACGCACGCACACAAGCAGGCGCAAACACACAAAAACATGTATGCATATACGCACCCACGCACGCACACAAGCACGCGCAAACACACAAACACATGTATGCATATACGCACACACGCACGCACGCACACGCGCGCACGCACACACACACACACACAACATACACACACACACACACGCGCGTGCACACACATACACACACACACACACACATATACATGTACACAAACACACGCACGCACGCACACACACAAGCACGCGCAAACACACAAACACATATATGCATATACGCTCGCACGCACGCACGTACGCACGGACGCACACAAGCACGCGCAAACACACAAACACATGTATACATATATACACGCACGCACGCACGCACGCACGTACACGTACTTACATTTACACACACACGTACACACACACGCAGACACACGTTCGAACACACGTACGAACACACACACGTACACACACACACACACACGCGCGCGCAAGTACACGCACGAACGTACATACATGTAGTCGTAACTTAATGGGTATTTCAACTGTTAACGCCTTTTATTCTCAAACCATAATACTGGGTCTGACCCAACATTTTTGCTGGGTCTTGTTAAAATATATATATATACCTCATCACTAGTTTATTGGGTCAATGTGAATTTCCCAATATATTGGGTCCTGAACTCTGACCTCTGATTGGATAAACAGTATATATATACACACTAAGCAAATTATCAAGGGGAGATAACCCCTACTCAGGGGCCCAATAAACGTGTAAATTAAGTTATGTGCGAGAGGCATTATTAGGTAAATGTAGTTCTGTTAAACATGCATGTATTGTTGGGTCGTTGAATTGTTGGGTCAAGACCCAAATGGCAGATTGAGGACCCAATAACAAGGTAAGGACCCAATATATCGTGTGTAAAAATCATTTTTTACCCAATAAACTGGTGTCTTTAAAACTATATATATATATATATATATACATATATTTATATGCCTGAACAAATGCCAAATTTGCTCATACTGCTTTTACTTAATCATTTAAACTGTATTTCAAATACAAATATCAGTTTTGCCTTTTATAATATATTATATTCAATAATATATGTTTATAAAATACATAGTTAATATATCTGTGTAGAGAACTTGAGCCAATGGCTATATAGGCAAAATTGTTAACTTCACAACAATTTCTTTAAAGCTACGATTTGCAGAAGCAAATATTGTTAAAATAAAAGTAATGAATTACTTTGATAAATTAACATGTTTGAAATAATAGTGTATCACTGAATTTAAACAAGTTATGTAAATATAAAAATATTAAAATTACCATGGCAACCATTTTTATAAAAGTGGTTAACAATTCAATACTCGATCAATAATTAATTTCAAGTGTGACTACTAGGATCAATTTACATCTAGCTTACTAAAACTCATAAAACTATTATTGTAATTAATTATTGTATTTAAAGTAGATATTTTATAAATAACAAATTTGATTACTAGTATCTGCTCGAAAGTATATACTGCGCATGCCACACTTATTTAGCGCTGGTTTTAATCAGAGGACTGTGGACATATGTAATTCTGGAGATGTGAGAATGGTGGTCACTCTTAACAGTAATCACTGGTGACATAATCAACCAAGACTGGCTCTAGTAAGTATTTTGCATTCTGAAGATACAATGTCCAATCAGTGTACGAATTAACTGCAATACTGTGGTTGCGTGCATAACATAAATACCAAATAACTGCTGACCTTTGCGCATGCTCCCACAACACGAGCACCTGCCCTGTATTTACAATACCACCCGGTCACCATTACTTCATTGAATTGTACCCAAAGCTTGTGGGATTTGCTCGACACATGTCTACTTTGGATCTTTGCTTTAAGCAATCCTGGACTCCATTTGTGGAACAGAATACCCCAAGGGTTATCTTTCTTAAGTATTCCTCATCGATGTTCTGAAATTCTGTCAAGCTGATTTCATCTGCTGCTTTCCAACATGTCTTTAGTCTATCGAGACCTTATTCCTCAACAAGTTATATTGAATGTCGCCCATTTCGGACTAGATTAACCGCCTCCCTATTCAAATGCTGATGTTGCGATCGTCGAAATATACAGGGAAACATGTTTTTTAAAATTTTACGGAAATTTGAGCCGAATGCCCAATACACAATTATATTCACAGAGAAACTTAGGTAATATATTAGCTGAAATACTGTTTGAATCGTTGCTTCTATATGTGGCGCGTGTTCATGTCCTTTTATGAACGAACCAATCATCAACCTAAGTCGAATCACATGACTTGGCAAATTTAGAATGAAGAATGTCAAGGATACAACACATAACATTAGTGTTACTTGAGTAATAGGTATCGCGGTTTTACATTTATGTAAACTATTTGGTGTGTTTACACGCATGTTATATTTTACCCGTCTTCGGTGGAGCACATGCATGACCTTATATAATATCAAAAAGAGAAGTACAGCGATGATAATAGTGGGTATTACAAGTGTGAGTAGAGTATCCATATATACCAGAACCAGGGTAAGATTTGTGAAGCTAGCATTATGTGAGCAGTCACCGTTCATGATCCACAATGAGGTATTGTAGCACCCTACAGCAATCACAGTTAGCGTCAAAACACATATCTTTGACGACTTGTCACTACATATTCCTGTTTTAAATGGGTAATATATCAACATAAAGTTTCCAAGTGTGATCAAGACGCATAGCCACACTGACACGCAACCGCACAGATACGTCGTGAATATTATGAACTGACACATGCCCTTAACTTGGCTTAACCTTAAACTAAATGTACTCGATGTCCAAATTAAGAGTAAACTGAATAGAAAGCCGTTGTCACTAATTCCACGGACGGCTAGGTAAACGGAACATGAAGCATTTCGGAGTGGCTTTCGTAGGAAAGTAATCGTTGATAAGGTGTTTCCAAGTAATCCAAGTATACATATCACAGGCAAACAAATCATCTCGACCTTCATAATTGTGGTGAATGTCGTATCGTATCCATACTGTATTGTGAGATCCCTGGACGTATTTCCGGCCCATATCGTCACGTTGGTGTTTGATACTCTCGACGTAGAATTAATGTAATCGTCCATTTTTTTCTGAAATGTACAAGTTGTATTGGCATCATGTTTCTCAGTGGGGAAAATAAACTAGATTAACACTGAAAAACCTTAACACAGAAATGTGTGTGTGTGTGTGTGTGTGTGTGTGTGTGTGTGTGTGTGTTCCCCCTCCCCAGTCCCCATGCCTCCCCAGCCCCCACGTTTTCCCCATCCCCCACAACCATTTATTATCGACATTTGTTTTGAATTTTCGGAGACACACGAACTCTAATATGTTTCAAATAAAACATAAATACACCATTTACTGTCGCATGCCGCTTTAAAAGTCACAGCTACCGTCATGGGCATTAAGGATCATTATTATTCGTGTGGGGAAACATCAAATACGCACTAATTTAAGTTTTATAAACGCTTAAAACAGGATAGGTCGAGTTTTAGTTAGATTTTAGTCTGATAGTCTTTTTTACGATGTAAAATAATTAAGAATATGTCTTTTTTGTTTGCTGTTTTCCTTTAAAATGAAAAAGATTTAAAATCATTATGCTGTGTTGGCTGAGTAATACATTTGCATCCGATATTTATGACGGGTTTTAAGCATATTATTGTTTGTTTTCATAAACCAATCCTACTGTTCTGGTTAACCAGTTTACTTGATTTTTTAATGGCGTTGAAACTAAAACGAATGAGCCCTAAACCAGAAAAAGAAATTCCAAGAGCGGATATCCGTTGGTATAGAATAATGTTTTGTTGATATAGAAATGGACTGCATGTTTGAATAATAATACACTGTATTGCAAATACACTATTGTCGTGATTGATTTTATTTTTTGTAGAACTAAAATGAGATAAGATAGTTTAACATTCATGCGCAGGCCCGTGCCTATAGCGCCTACGCATAGCTACGAGCTTGACCTGGAGTTGAGACAAGCGATTTTTATTAGTTATAGAATGTCCAACGAGGTGTTACGAGCATATATCATGAAATATATCGAGGCGTAAGCCGAGTTATTTTCATGATGTATGCGTGTTGGATATTCTATAACTGTTTAATCGTTAGCCACGCCCCTTGTATGATATCTGGTATAACGGCACACATTTTGAAAAGTATGCACTTATACGAAATATCAGTACAATTTCGTGTTCCTGTATTGTATAGTAAAAGTAAAAGTAAAGTAAGTGTTTGTTTATTATAGTGTCACCCCTACTGAAAGGGCCAGTCAATTTTGACTTATGAGACATTTTTGTCTTGAACATCATTACTTCCCGATTCCTATTCTTTAATGTCAGGCACCAGGCAGGTAGGCAATCGGTAACCGTTATTTAACTAGCTGGCGGCTCACCAACCGGTCTCTCTTCAGTAACAAGCCCGCCTCTGACGAGACTCGAACCTTCGACCTCCGGATTACGAGGCGGATGCCTTAACCACTAGACCACCGTAACTTCGATATATCATACGAATTTCGACAATAGAAAGTAAACTCAGGCATGCGATAATGTAGTTTTGCCGTTATCTGACGGGTTTGTTTCGTGAATGAAACGTATCGAACACGAATCAGGCTGTTCAGGTTAGGAAATGTAATCAAATTATATAGTATAACTATGACATTATGTGTTTAAGTCTGTTAACATCGTTATTTTGGGGTATCAGTACGGTTCAAAATGAAATTGGCTGTAATGCAGTATGTAATGTCAGTATCATCTTAAGCTGAAACAATACATACGCAAACAACAGTGTATATCTGATACTTTAAGAAGTCCCCTCTCACCCCTACCCCAACCCACATCACATACACACGCCTCTAGGCAGGTTTCTTTATTTTAAGTCACACTATTACATCGTTATTGCAGTTATTTTAAGAGCAAGCGCACTCCGTGGCAACAATCAACCATTCTATGATATGGTCAAGAATGTGGGTTGCGTTTTTTATCCTGTACAACCACGGTTATAACAGCAGATCTTCCGATATTTGCCTTGGCAAAATATTCAGTGGTAATTTGTATTATAATGGTATGGTTGCACATCGAAATGGACTTTTGGAAGGTACTATGTAATGTACTAAAATGCAATGGCTGGATAACTGTCCCCTTTGAAGCTCCTAGCGAATCAAATGATTACGCCGAATCGTTTATAACTGATTAAAATGTTTCAAAAACAATTTTAAGAGAACCAGATAACTGAATGAGCCTTTTACAAGCTAAAGGTAAATATGTATGCCAACCATTCATTGAGATGTCGATAAAAAATAGTGTAATGTATATCATTTAAAGAAGGTCCACAATTTCAGCTATGGAATCAGGTCCTGGATTTTTAAGTGCTGTTTTTCTGTACTTTGTGCACTCGTATAGCGAAAACTATTCAGCTAGACAAAAAGTGTACTGCAGAAGTCATTCTCTACTTGTTTGCCCTTGGTCATGCTGAACGGCTTCCAATTCGTTTGATTGATCGGCAACTTGAGTATCAAGTGAGTGTAGCTAAATTCATGAAGCGAACATTTCCGAGATAACCGACGAACATGTTTTCAGCAATCTATTAACCAGGTTCATGAACAAAAGAAAATGCAGGTAAAGGGAGATGCTTGGGAAATATGGTTGACCGATAATCTGTTTAAAGGAGATGGATGGTTTCAATTGCAAAAATGTGTAGCCTTGTAAAACAGTTGAGATTCACTATGGTGAAAATGAAATTTCCTCATCCAAATCAAATATAGAGGATACATTTAACGAATGGAAGGAGATACATTCCTTGATGGTTCTAGCAGCATTTTAATATTGATTAGAAATGGGTTGTAGATATTTGAGTAGTAGACTGTTGTACATCAATACGTACTGTTGGTTCAAGGCAATACATAACTTCTTTGCATGTAGCTTCAAAACAATAACATAACTTCTTTGCATGTTGGTTCAATAAAATAACATAGCTTCTTTGCATGTCACATAGAAGATTTTGAGACTGATTCAGGTACACAATTGTGTCTTTCAAGCAAGTCCGGAACAGCAACAGTTGTGTATCGATGTAAATAAAATGACTGAAATCTCCTTTTCGATTTTTTAGTTCATGACAAACTCGGCATTGCGATATCGGAGAGTTCTTTCGAGCATGAACATCAGTAAATTACACCTATATATTGAAACTAATGTTTGAGTCGTACTGTCGAAAATAAAACAAGATCTACGTCGCAATTGACACATGTTTGAGTGATTGAGTGATATTTCAAACAGTTAAGCAGTACAAGGGATACGAGGTTCAGGTATTATGGCAAATGGTTCAGATTCAAGCAACGTGCCGGCTAACTGTCAAAACATTTTACAATTATCTCGAAATAAAACTGAATTGTTTTTTTTAGTCGCAAAATCATTCGTAGGCTTGTTTAACAAACTAAGTGTTGTAAAAGCGGATAACAAACAAACAGTTCATGTGCCTATTGGGAAAGGAAAACTTGCACCATGTAACCACGTAGAGGCTCACTCACAAATAAGTGGAACATATAAATTCAAGAACGGGTGTAGGGAAATTATAATGTGTGGCTCTGACACTGACGTGGTTATCATCAAAATGCCCTAAGCACTTTGGCAGAGATCAGCTTTGTATTGTTTGTGGAAGAGGGAGGGATTTTAAATGGCTTTTTAAACATTACATCGTGCTCCGGGTATGTCCAAAGGCCGGAGCATTTTCTTTATTTCATGCATTCACATGTTGCTAAACCGTTGCAACCTTTCACGGAAACGGGGGAGTATGCATGGCAAACGTGTAATATATACTTGAAACTGAAACAGACAATGTTGTAAACCTCAGCAACAAGCCTAGCGGTATTGATGAATCATATTATGATGCTTTAGGTGAAATTTCATGTGTTATGTATAATAAATCAAGCAGGACACTGATGGTAAATAAAGCCATTATACAAAACAACTCTTGAAATAACACATTTCCTCCAACAAGCTACAGGCTATTAATACATTTCATCGTGCTCCAGGTATGTCCAAAAACCGGAGCATTTTCTTTATTTCATGCCTTCACATATTGCTAAACCGTACATTGTATTCGTCTTAGAGGGTCTGCACATATGCTGGTATCCACTGGGACCGTAGTGGACAACTCTTTACCGCGTGTTAGCTATATGTCAAGCATTTCGGCAATGTGGTTGTAAGAAAAGAAACCGTACATGTAGCAGTCGCAAATGCGACCGTGCTACTTTGGCATGTGCAGCGCCATATAGCTATGCTTGTCAAGTTGAACAGAATGCAAACTTGAAAATAGTTTATCAGGACTAAATATAAAAGTAGATTTTTATTCGAACTGGAAATGTAATGAACACAATCAACCAAATCATACATTAAAAACAAACAAGAATTATAAGGAAAAAAAGAAGTAAATGCGACACTACAACCATAACAATAAATGCATAATCATGCTGAAATATTTGCAAAACATATTGTTGGTTTTACAGTTGAAGCCAAATTATAGTGAATGGGAGAAAGTATTAGTTTAATATACAGCTGTATCTTATATTTACAGTGTTTTGGTATGCGTCGGTCATCTTGAAAATGATCGAAATTGAATTGGCTCAGGTTATTTTTCATTTGAATATAATATATGCAAGCACTGTGAACAATATCATACTTGTACCACAATTTGAACTATCTGCTGGTTATTTCCTCCGCTAATCAAAATATTTTATTATTTCGAAATCGAACGTCAGCCTGGGGGCCCAGGGTTGGTGGGGCGTTGTCGAGTGTGTGTTGGGGTGGGTTGGGGTCGCGGGGATGGGTCGAGGGAATTTGGGGCATTTTTTTGTAATTATATCTCAGATGAAACATGATGGTGATGGTAGTTGGGGAAGGGTAACAGGCGTTCAATTATTTTTATACCCACATTTTTGGAAAAACAGGGTATATCAAAATCGCCTCCGTTTGTCCTTCTGTCCATCTGTTACCGTATCTCCTCCTAACCGCTAAACGGAATTCAACCAAACTTAGAGTATGACTTAAGCATATGATGACGTCGTGCACGAGCAACATTATTTTTGGCTCCACACCCAGGGGCTCTGCGGGGTGGTGGTGGTCAAAAGGTCAAAAGGTCAATTACACTAAATATTCAATTACACTGTCATTCTTCAATATTTGTGCACATAACTTGGTGTATGTAATCGACTATGAAAGTTAAACAACATATGAAACAATGTCATTATTTCGAACTCGGACGTCTGTCCTGGGTGGGAGGAGGATCTGGGGGATCTTTTGTTATTTTTTCTTGTAATTATATCTCAAATGAAACATTATGATGATGGCTCCGCACCCATAGGCCCTAATGGGCTGACAGATTAGTAACACAAACAATACATATTCAATTACACTATATTTTTCCATATTTTGCACATATCTTGGTGGTTTATGTAATTATTTATGAAAGATAAACAACATATCAAACGATTTTATTATTTCAAACTCGGAAGTCTGCTTTGTTTTTTAATTATGTCTCAAATGAAACATTATGATGATGGGATTACACTGTGTACTCTTGTTTCCTCCTACTTCATCGGTGCGTGCCTGGGTGAAGGGGCATCAAATACACTAATAATTCAATTACAGTCTTATTTTTCAATACTTTTGAACATTAGTTGGTATAATAGTCATCTATGATAGAGATACGCAGCATGTCACATGATTTATTATTTAAAATTAAGGTCGTCTTCCCTGGGGTTGTGGTTGGAGGAGGTGGGTGGTGGGGGTCATGTTTTTTAAAATTGTGTTTCAAATGAACATGTTGATGAAGGGATTACAGTGTATAATACTATGGTGTTCTTCTGTGAAGAAAACGTGGGTATTTGCGATGGCGCGCCGTCGAATTCGTTCTAGTTTACTTTGCTGACACATTTAAGAGACAACCTAGAACCAGTCTATATAAACCAGATAATACACTATATTGACAAATCACTCAGAGCGAATGCCAGAGATGAAAACAACACAAATTCAAATTTTAACCATCATAGCACTATTCAAATTCTTCTACTGCCTCAATTGGAGCATATAGATTAGTTGTATTATTATGAGATATGAAGTAAACATATTGGGGAAAGTGCACAAGTTGTCTCTAACATCCAGAAGCGCTCATCAAGGCTAAACGAAGGTCTGGACTCGTTGTTCATTTCAATGTTTGACAAAGGATAGCGCCAAACGATGTTACATAATGTGGGCCACAATGCGATATGTACGTTGCATTGCGCGCAACATCCGTTTCAATTTTTGTACCGCCGGTTTTAATATGTAAATCATGTATGCGTGTTGTATCAAACTGTTACGTATCGTCGTTTTCATTGACATATAAATATCCTCATATTTCGGTTTGTCGTGCAATGCGGACCCACGTGGACAGTGCCTTTGTTTGCTATGGTTTCTATACTAATATATAGCATTACTCCTGATCTGCTGACGTTGTTTGAGGCAATTATATTTCCAAACATTGCAACAATGTTTATTAATAAAGGCGAATAACTCCGGGGTACCGGTACGATCTGGCTTAATATTACATTTGATCAAGATGTTTTGGCCATAAGCATTGTGTCAAAGTTAGGTACAATTTCAAACTAAACTACTCAAGTCATTCAGCGGACATCGTCAGTTTCAAAACTTTAACAAAAAAATCAGAGGCAATAAAACTCCTGCAGTACTGGTCAAATCTAGCTGTTTATCGACCTTGACCGACATGTGTAGCCATAAGTATTATATCCAAGTTTAGTAAATTTTAGATTACAACTGCTTAAGTTATTAAGTGAACACTAAACTTCCCCTTTTTGCACTTGGTTGTCTTTTGACCTAATTTATGACCACATATGCCTGGGTTGCCAATATAAGTATCATGTTATTAATGAAACACTGCTACTAATTAATACAATAATAGTATGAAATGAGAATTTTGGAAATCGCCGAATACCGACAAAAACAAAAACAAATATTGCAATCTCGGTTTGATTGAGACGGTAGTGAAAAATGCTTGCTACCGTTCACACCCTCTAACCCTGGGTTGAGCAGAATTCAATATTTAAAATGTCAACAATACTTAAATGTGAGTCATCCCGAAGATGGTTGACGATGAGCATGGAACCTTCAATGAGGTATGTTCATACTATTCCATGACCAGCTGCGTATGGTCCCAGTTTTTAACAAAATGCTTTGCGCTACACGAGAAAACAATGACCGAAATAAACAAAATGAAATTTGGAAGAATTTAGTTGGGATCAGCGGTTAAGAACCCTGCGTATCACAAGTAACAGTCAAAATACTAAATTAAAAAGCAGGCAACATATCCTAAGGGTGATTAAACAATACTCGGAACCTTTAAAAAGCTGGAGAGGTGTAACCACCTATTCGAAATTAAAGTAAGAAAACACAAGTATTTGTGAATGTACCACCGATATCTGTATATAAATATCCGGTCACCGATCTCCAGAGATCGGAATGAATAACAATTCTTAAAATAAGCATTTATTTCCCCTGGGTAGCCAATCCCGCTAAGCACGACTATAATATACTTTGCGTCCATTGTAACCCCAGATCAGCCAGCGAGTAACTCGCATGCTGAATCTGGGGTTACAAAGTCGGCTGCTGATTAGTCATTTCTCCAAAACACCCCTTTGTCACATAAATGGAACGGCCTTAATTCAAAGAAAGAACAGACCATTATATATATGTAACTGGTTATGGGTTAAGACTTCTACTACTACTACACGGAATGAACTAACATGTATACATGTGTTAATAATTCATAGTGTGTGTACAAATAAATAAGATATCTTTCACTCGAACACATCCACAAACTATAAATTGTCGTTCGATATGCGAATAGGATCGCTATCCTTCAAACAGAAACATCAGACGGCAATGAGCAGACAACTACTGATTGGTTCTCGATTTAAATCGAAGATGTTGTCGTCAGTTAGAGAATTTAGGTCAATTAGATACTTTTGATAAGGTATATTGTGATATCATGTCAACAATTACAGTGTTTAAATAACAGCCATGGCTAAATAAGTATTACTCTAAAGGCACCGATATTAATCGTAAAAAAAGTACATTAGATATACGAATTGCTTAACTGAAACATTTGTTAATATATAGCATTATATTCATCACATCTCATGACCAGGATCATTTTTATTAATACAATCTGCAGCCGTGCAGGTCTTTTTTAATGATTCAACTGACACTATCGATTGCTGGAGAGCAAGCACGCACACCGCCACTTTTTATGGCGATAACTGCAGTGACACGGGAAACTAAACATATGAATCAAATATTTTGAAACTTAATTCTTAAAACTTCAAAAATAACATTCAGGATATAACGAGAATATGACAGTGACAGAACGTTTCTGCCTCCATATTATGACACATGCAACCCAACGTTTATTTGCAAATGTAGGCGTCATGCTTCGTTCAGTGCAGCAAAAATGTGCACTGCAAACATCTTTATGTGTATGTCTTCATTTATGTACGAATTAAAATTGTGCTTTATATCCCCACCCCACACCCCCACCCAATCCCTTCCACCCTACGCTCCCCCATCCAACCGCTTCCACCACACCGTGCTCCATAAACGGTAATGGTTTCAAAACCAACAAGCAAGGTTTTACGCAAACGTAAAATAGCTGCCGAGAGACATCAAGTCACAGCTGTTAAAACAATATCGGAACAATAAATGTTGTCACGGAGACATAAACACGCCACGACTGTTTTTTCTTACATTCTTCCCGATTTTTACCAAGCATTTTACCAATGTTACTAAGCATTTTGAATCAATGTGGGCGACCTCGCTTCTTTCTGTTGAAATACCTTGAATGCCTTACAAATTGATTATAATTCAGCCTTGTAACACGACGTGCTAGAAGTACACATCAGCACAGGAATGTCAGAAATACAATTGTTCACATGTAAGGGATACGTGTGCGTTAGCGTGTGCATTACAACACATATAAACTGTTCACTGTTACCTTGTGTAATTATAAGATTGCGATATCAACGTAAAAAATGTAAAGGAAATGTTGCTACCTTACCATTAGCAATAATGAAAACCATAATATTGAAAATTAATCAAAAGAAAAAAGACACAAGGAAATCAGCAGCGCTTTCCCCGGCATTAACATGACGCCTTAGTCAACTGCGCTATTTCGGCAAGTGAATGTTTCATCGCTAATATACGTATAATAATAATGACTACATGCTACATTTCAGTAGGCTGGTTTACGAAAACGTCATTGCAGCAAGTGAAACGTTAACCTTTCAACATTACAAAAATGTGTTTATACCATTCAAGTTTTTCAGACGAGTTCTCTAGGTATTCAAATTGTAAAGCATACTGATAGCCACTTACACGAGGCACAGTCTGTTTACCATAGACAGATATAAAACCGATATAAGAGTCAGCTGCCTTCGGCAGCAGAATAAAAGTATATCATCACGCATCGTTAAATGGTCCCGCCTTAATTCCATTAAGCGATGAGAAAGCTTATATTAGCAGGATTTTTTAACAGATATTTTGACTATAAAACAAGTTTAAATACATTTTTTACTGAAAAAATATGTCAACCTGCGTAAAATTACCTATTAAATGTTTTAATTTTACACTATACAAACTTTTTAAACAGAAATTAAGGTTTTATTTCATACCCCAACCAACCCCGTTTTCGCTTCTTGGTGTAGGGGTTGGATGGGATATGAAAGTTTATACTTGGACCATGTGATGATGGCTACACGTACACAACATTGTACTCGTACCTTATTTTCATCAATCGGAGTACTTAATTCAATGGATAAAAACATTCACATAGACGGCAATCTAGAATACGTATTGGGCTCACGGTGTGTACTGTTGTGACTTCAACAATGATGGATACTGCATCTCCGTTAAAGTATTGTTAAAGTGCTGTCTGTCTGGTATTTAGTATCGTATCTAAATTGCAAGTGTCTTATCCCCCCCCAACTGCCGTGGTTGATTTGCTCACTTCCCAGAAACTCATATAATATCTTTCATATACCATATTGAAATGCTACTGTTGTCTTACCACTAAATGATTTCTACTGATATTGAAATATATGTTTTTGAATCTGTTTTCCATTCAAAAAATATGTTATTTACTTAACAATTTTAATGCAGTCACCCTTGTTTACATGGTTTATGTTGTACACAATATACGTATATTTGCGTAGATGCATTTAAGAGGTCGACTTTTGTTTGTTATAAAATTCAATATTATTTACAAGTATGTCACTACGCGGTAGGGTAAGAGGTCAGTAATCACAAATTTATATTGGCACAGTTTAATAGATCAGTAATTGCAAGTATAACCTTGTGTGGTAGATGTTGCAAGTATAGTAATGCGCGATAGTTGAAAATGTCTATAATCACAGGTATATCATTTGGCGATAGTTAATCGCAAGTATTCCATTAATCCATTTTGTAATAGTTTAGATTCCAATTATTGTTACTATGTGCAGGGTGTTTTAATTATACCTTTCAATTTATATTTAAGAAATAGAACATCGTTTACTGTGAATTATCGTTTAATATATCACGGTTTGGAGTTCAATTGTAAACAATAATTTCACGAGCCCGAAGGGCGTGTGAAATTATTGTTTACAATTGAACGACAAACCGTGATATATTATAGATAATTCACCGTAAACGATGTTCTATTTCTATTCTAATACCCCTAAAATGTGAAAATAACGCACACATCTGAAATCTTTCGCATTGCTTTGCTTACTCTCCTAACGTTGCGTACGTTACAATGCGCTATGCGCAATGCGCAATGCTTATTCTCCTAACGTCGCAAAAATTACAGTGATATATCGTTCAATATAACGAGATATTTTAAACTAGACTATATAGTGCGGGTGTATTAGAATAGTTTATAATACGTTTAAATTAGCAATCTATATTAAAATAACCGAACATCAACATGATTATATTCAGATACTGTATGTTATATATATGATATGCTTTATCATTAAACTATAGTTTTATTCGCTTGTGTACCTCCTGTATACCTCCTGATATGACGCATGATGTGAAATCCCTATCATCACACAGGTTATCATCCGCAATATGTTGGTGATAACCTGCAGGATAATAACCAGGAAGTAAGTGACGTCATTATGATTAACGTGCATGACGTCATTTACTTACGTTCAAATTTCATTCCGTAAACATATAAGCAGGTGAAATGATGTTGGTATAGCAGGCCTCTATTATAGAGTTCACGGCAAATAACTTTTCAACAAAGAGCTTGATTCAGTTATGGTTTTGCTTCGTAATCATTGCTTTCTTAATTTAATAAATTGTATTCAACTAAAGCGCAACCCCTTCCACAGAATGAGTTCTTTCCTCTGCCGCAAACGGTGTTTCGACACTCGCAAAGTTCAGTACACGGCTTCGAAGGTACATTGGTTACGTCATACTAACGTGACGCGCGTCAGATTTCCGGAAAAACGAATTTGCATTCAAAATCAAAGTTATCCTCAACATTTTGCAATGTCATTTAGCCGATTGCTCCATCTATAGTTCATTTACATGAAAGCAGTGATTAAACCTTTGTCTGTATTGTATTAACAAACATGCATCGTAAATCAAACACGTGTGGTTAGAGGCATTATTGTTTATATTGCAACAGCTTAGCAACAGTGCACTATTTTCTGTGCCGTTGCCTTCAGCTAAAATAATGGCAAGTTTTTGAACATACCAAAGCGTCGATATACATACGAAGCGGGATCCCAAAGAATGACGGATTGGCCGAGTTTTCACGATTGTGCATTTCGATGTACCCAGCACTTTCAGAGATTAGCCTCCCAAATGTTCAAGGGCATGCCTTCTTTCTTTAATTTCCAATAACTTTGGGACGGCGTATCTAGAAAGTTTATATGAATCGAAATACCCTTTTGCGACAGAGGGTGTGTGTAAGGGTGTGTGAGATTTTAAAAACAAAAAGTTAAATATAAAAAATGTTATGAGGTAAAAACATACCCGAATCGAGCGCTGTGTTAACTTTTCCAGAATCGGTAAAGACGCTTATAAAATAAAATACATTTTGCTTCTTTTTATACTCTGTACTCAATGATGAATACATTATACCTTTTCATAAGTTGGACATATTGCAAATAATTAAAACAAACAACATGTGTGTGTGGATAACCATGATAACTAAACAACTCTTTCCTTTTCCCACATCTAACCTGATATCATCCCTCGAAAAATATCAATACCGCGTTCCGTAAGACCAGTTATCGGGATGATGTCAGGTGTGATATGGTTAAGGAGGGTGATCATTTATAAAATCCGGGATAGTATATACTTCACTAGGGATGATATTAGGTGTGATATGGGTAAAGGATGGTGATCATTTAAACAAATCCGGGATAGTATATACTTCACTAGAGATGATATCAGGTGTAATCTGGGTAAAGGAGGGTGAACATTTATACAAATCCGGGATAGTATATACTTCACTAGGGATGTTATCAGGTGTGATATGGGTAAAGGAGGGTGATCATTTATACAAATCCGGGATAGTATATACTTCACTAGGGATGATATCAGGTGTGATCTGGGTAAAGGAGGGTGATCATTTATACACATCCGGGATAGAATATACTTTACTAGGGATGATATCAGGTGTGATTTGGATAAAGGAGGGTGATCATTTATACAAATCCGGAATAGTATATACTTCACTAGGGATGATATCAGGTGTGATCTGGGTAAAGGAGGGTGATCATTTATACAAATCCGGGATAGTATATACTTCACTAGGGATGATATCAGGTGTGATCTGGGTAAAGGAGGTTGATCATTTATACAAATCCGGAATAGTGTATACTTCACTAGGGATGATATCAGGTGTGATCTGGGTAAAGGAGGGTGATCATTTATACAAATCCGCGATAGTATATACTTCACTAGGGATGATGTCAGGTGTGATATGGGTAAAGGAGGAGGATCATTTATACAAATCCGGCATAGTATATACTTCACTATGGATGCTATCAGGTGTGATATGGGTAAAGGAGGAGGATCATTTATACAAATCCGGCATAGTATATACTTCACTATGGATGCTATCAGGTGTAATCTGGGTAAAGGAGGGTGATCATTTATACAAATCCGGGATAGTATATACTTCATTAGGAATAGTATTAGAAGATTTTTGTTGTTTTGGTGTGATATGGGTAAAGGATGGTGATCATTTATACAAATCCAGGATAGTATATACTTCATTAGGAATAGTATTAGAAGATGTTTGTTGTTTTGGTGTTTTGCTCGAGTTTGATCCAGAAACACCCATAATACATATATATAAAAAACTCCTACCACAAGGTGCTGAAATAAGCTGAGTTAGAGTTATATTTTGAGATTGTTTAATAAAAGTTGATTTGTTATTAAATGTACACCCAACTCAACGAATAAACACGAAATCAACAAAAATAGTCTGATTCTGCGTTTTTTGTAATCTTTATAATTATAAAATGTTTCTTTAATGCAAAACAAATTTGTTGATTTGTTATCAAATTTACACCCAATTCAACGAATAAACACGAAATCAACAATTCTCCGAGCTTGAATACAAAGGTGGTGGATCATACTCAAACACACTACTAAAACAATAAATCACACACTTTTTAGACTTTTTTGTAATGTTGCCATTGCTTAAATTTCTTCCCTGCTCCATTAGTTCTTTTTTTTAAACTTCACTAATTTCAGCTTTCTGTTTGGTGTCCTGTTTCAAACTATACTATTTATCCAACTCATCCAAAATCAACTTAAACTCTTGCTCAGATATCTGTGCATCACTCAATGCTTTTGATATCAAATGTGTTATGCTATTCACCTTAGACTCTGCCAACGTTTTTATTTCATAATGTTTTTGAGCTTTTAAATTAAGCTTGCGTCTGATAAAATTAATACAAACACCTGTAGTCCCACATACTATTGCTGCTATTTCCAAAGGTAACAAAACTGGAACAATAAATCCAATCCCAGCCATAATAACAGCTGCAGATATTAAGGTAGTGTCAATTCTATCTGTGATATTAATACCACGTTTATATTTTTTATAAAGAGATTTGCGTGTATCTCGCAGTGTAATTAACTTTTGTTCAATCTCTGAAATCTTTTATAATCTATAATTTTGTCCGTCTTCCACTGGCAACTCAGGATATAAACTTGGTGCTGTCGGTTGCTTCATTTTTTTAATAATATATTTTTTTTTTAATTCAATTAATAATGACGCCACCGTATTTATAGCGGTAGCGTTGGCAATCTTGCATACACAGTTATTAACAGAACCAGCACCAATATCTAAAGGTCTATCAAAGTTATCGTGTTTGCGTGGGATGATGTGAAGCGTTATGCCATAATTTGGGTTTTCAACACCATTAACAGAAACTACTACAGATACGTCACCAACTAATCGTTCACTTGCTAATCCTATTCCCATAATACGCCCACGGCGTGTCATTACATACCCCACATTTGTTTCTGCTCCGCCGTTACCAAATGAGAGTATTCTATTCAACACAAGTGGACCCAAGCCTCCGCAAATATTGTAATAATCCCATATTTAAGATTATCAATTCTATCTCTCAAAAGGTTGATATGGTTAACAATAGGAACAACTCGCCTATGTAAATCTAAAACATGATTGGTTAAAGTTTCTATGTTTTCTTTTTTTTCAGGTTTTGTTGCTCCAAATATACTCATTGTTTTTTTTAAAAATATAAATAATTTCAAATAAATTCTAAAACACAACTCATAGGTAAGCCGTGATTATTTATCTTCTTGCCATGCTCATCTCTGACTTCTATTTATAATTCAGTAATCGCACCACCCGAAAGACAGCGATATTTAGAATAAAAACGTGTAAATACAATATCCCCAAACTGCTTATTTACCACAGGTATAACCCCTATAATAGTGCTTGGCGCACCGTTGAAATAATTACTACTCGTATTAACTTGTTCCAGATGAACATATAGCTGCTGATAAGGAGCTAAATCAATTGATTGTTTTCCAACATGAGTACCTTTTAACCATTTCCTGTCCTTGAATCCCAGCATTTCTGAAAGACCGATGGATAATCGTGTCTCTGTTGGTGTCTCTAAAGATGCTATACCATTCTGTGCATCAACGGTTAGGGTAATGAATTTTGCTATTTGGTGTGCGACAACTGGGTGTGGCATTGATTTCAACAATCATCTGAAAGCTGATGCCTTGGTTGGTTCGTTATTTCGATTTCATGTCTATTACCAAGTTAGAAGAATATTATTGAGATAAGTGTAGCAATGCCGCAAGACTCAAATTGAAATGCGTTCAGTAACACATATAACCGAAACGCATACGAGAGAATTTGCAAGGAGTTTAACGTTGACTTAAATTCAGACTGGAGACAGAAACAAAGCTATAATGATGGTCTAGGAACAATTTATAACTACTAGACATATATTGGTTATCATCCTTTGATAAATTCTGTATACAACAACAAAACGATGAGTTTCACAGTCTATGAGAGTGATACAACATACCACATTGACTACATAGCACAAGGATCTGAGGCTGATAATAGTTTGTCTACTTTTATACTAGATAGTTCATCTGGTTTTACAAAAGCTGGAGTAGAACACATTAATGACAGCATAAGAACATACTGCTGGGCAATTATTGGCTCACAATCACAAACAAGAACAGATATACTTGGCACTGGAACGGCATTTGATGCTCAAAAACAATTTCTGGCAAATGTAGAGGACGCAATAAACAGTCCCATTGACGTGCCCAGTCAAATTTCAAGATATGAAACCACCCTAAAATATGCAAGAAGTAAAGTAAATTTTGTCTATGGAAGTGGATTGTACATGTCTCCGAGTGATATGGAGTTAACAATTGGAACAATACAAGACTACAATAATGAAATTGTAATAGCAACGGATGCGCAAGCATTATGATTGAATAATGATGTGAATGTAAAACCAGTACCACCAAAAATGTTTCAACCTTTTCAAGGCACCACAACAAAAAAAATTCTGCCGGAACATCCTGACTTTGATAAATCATTGATACATAAAAGTGTGGAGCATCCAAACCCACCAGAGATAAAAAAATAAAATAGCGATTGAAAACGAAGATAACAAATCATCTATAATTGTCGGTACTATAGTAATAGGTCTTGCTGCATTACTTATTTACGAGATTTACTGAACCACTCTTTGGCTGCCACATATAATAATCCGGAAACAAACACAAGCAAAGCCCATAGATTGTTACCACGCCAATTAATAACTTTGCCTGTTGCAGATAAAAGCCATGACACTATCGCACCACTAACTCCTGGAAGTGCTGCAGCAGCTTTTTCAGCTAAATTAGCGAGAAGTTTACCAAGATTACCTAGTTGTTTTTTTATCCAGTCCTTGATACTTGATGGATCAGGTTTTGGAGTTGGCGCAGCACTTGATGTAGGAATAATGGTCTCAACTAAAACCCCAATAATCATACCAAACGCAGTCAAAATACTAACAATAATAATACCTTTCTCTCTGAATAATGTTTTTATTCTCTCACCCAATGTTGTGTCTTCTTTTAACACCTTATTTATAGTTTATTTTATCCTGTTTATTTGACTGCGTAATGCTTCTTTGTTTTTACTCGCCGCTTAAAGTCGCGCACTCTTTTCATCTTCAAGGTCTTTGATGCGATCGCTAATTCTTTTTTTCTGAAATTTATCATCATCAGTGTTAGCTTGTTCTAATTTTTGTTTTTGTTTCGTTAGGTCTTTGTCAAGCTCAGTGAGCTTTGAGAGATTATTAGTTAGTTCTCCACGGAAGCTTTGCAATATCTTATCTAAACGTCGTATCTCTCGCAGTGTTAGACCTTCTGGTTGAACAGCAGTTTTAGGATGAGTTTCATCTATTATATTAATCAAATCACTCTCAATTGTATTTACAGTATCTACTGTATTTTGTACATCTTCAGTTGTTGAAAAAGTTTTCATTTGTATATTTTCTGCAGCGTTGGTATCTCTTGTTCTCGTTAAGGCTGCAAATTCTGCCCTACCCCGAGCAAGTCTTTCACTTGGAACTAAATAATCATATATTTTTAAATTATTTTTCACGAAGTCAACGCCATGTTTTCTAAGTAGAGTGTCCAGCGCATAAAACTTGATTGGTTCGTTTGGATTATTTCCCTTATAATAGGTAAGTAGAACATCATCCGTCCCCAACCAAACTGCATATAACATTGTTCTACCGTGTTTGTCGTTAGCCACTTTGAAATCTTTATAATCAATTTCGCTGATCTCAGCGTTAACTCCAGTAAAGAATTGATCTATTAACAACTTTTTTGTGTGAGCTGTTCTTTTGTTTTATCTTCTCCTTGAAGCTGATCAATATAGTTATTTTCATTTTCAATTTGTCTCTGGAAATCTGAGCCAGGTTGTATAAATTATGATTCTTCATCACGCAGCATACTACTTATCAAGGCATCCTCATCTCCACATCATACTCAAATGTGTCAAGCTCAAATCCACCCTCATCCATTGTTTATTTTATTTAATTTTGAAAAAATTATTCAAAAAATAAAAACAATGTCAACTTACGGAAACAAACTCAACCCTTATAGAAAACTAAGAGAGTATTATGTTGCCAATGGCATCCGCACAATGGTAGTTATATCTAATAATCCGTCAACAATAGACCAAAACCAGCAACTGCATGTGGGATTTCCTAATCTAACTACTAATGATGTGATAGTTCCACGTACTGCTCGTCTTGCCTTTGAAATAGAACTTAAAAGCAGAACAGACCCCAACGCTACTATATACCAGAATCTGGGTAGAGCAATTGTAAAAGAAACGACAATAAAAATAAGTGGCAATGAAGTTATGACAATACATGACAGTGATATATATCACAGTATGTAGATTTATGGAAAAGCCCTACCGAACGAGTAAACATAGCTTACCAAGGTATTGGTAAAGCAAACATGCTAACACATAAATTTGGTGCGGGAGATGCTTCCTCAGACGTTGGGGATGACGCTGTAGCAGCAGCTTATGGAAATAGATTTTGTATTCCACTAGACTTTGAAATGTTAGAAAGTCATATGCCATTTTATCAAGCGGGGTTTGGTGATAGGTTAGAATATGAAATAACGTTTAACGATTATAACAAAGGTTATCAAAAGCTGTGATGCTGATGCATATTATGTAATAGAAAATATCTGCTTGGAATTTGATAAGGTTAGTGATGTTGAATTAGCCAGACAAATAAGACAGCAAATCAGTGGTAAGGTAGTATTTATGTATGACCGTGTGTTGCGATATAAAAAAAATCATAAAAAATAAATCTGATACCCTTTGGGATATCAACATTAATGTACCAACACGGAGCATGAAAGGTATTCTAATGCTGTTTGAAGACCCAGACAAAACAGACACGGAATCCTATTACAACCCAAAGATTGAACATGTTCAAATGACAATAGAAAGCGTACCAAATCAGTTGTATAGTCAGGGCATGAAGACATATCAACATTGGGATGAAATCAACAAATATTTTGCCTTAACATCAAAAAGAAACAAAGAGACAGACATAGTGGCAAAGGACTTATACTTTACCAATGTTTCTCTTGAGACCTATCTAACAAAAGCATATGCTTTGTGGCTTGACCTTAGAACAGGCAATGACAATTTATTACACGTCAGTGGAAGGAAAATAGAAAACGGCAGTGACGGCATAACGATACTAATATATGAAAAAGCAGAAGCAGATCAACCTTTAAATATTTATATATATATAATACAAGATGCGACAATCAATTTCGAAGATGGAAGATTCAAAGAAGTACAATACTAGTTTGTTCAAATATCCTAAATATCCACACAGTGCCATTATCTGTGGTCAGACAGGCTGCGGTAAAACAGAGTTTGTTCTTGACATACTCGAACAAGAGTATGTTGTAGTTTTTGAACATATAATTATTTTGTGTCCAACCATAGAGTGGAACGAGGCTTATAAAAATAGACCCTGGATAGAAGATGTAAGGCATCCGAGAGATAAAAAAAAATAATTGTCAATCCTGTTAGCAACGGCAAAAGAAATGCTACAAGAACTGTTGCGTTTATTTTCAAACAATATGCTGGCAAGCCCACACTATACATCATTGATGATTGCTCAGCCACACAAGAATTAACAAAGAAAAAAGATATGTTACTAGAGTTGGCATTCTCTGGTCGTCACGCCAAACAATCAGTGTGGGTCATTTTACAGAGATATAATTCTGTATTGAAAGATTTGAGGGAGCTAGCAAAATGGTTGTGTATGTTTTACACCAAGGACAGAGATAGTTATGAAAATTGTTTGAGAGAGAATGATGTTATTCCAACGCTGGCGGAAAGAACCCGAATAAGAAAAGCTTTAGCAAAAACTAAATATTCCAAGTTAATTTTGAGGACTGACCAACCAACTGGTTATTGGGTTGAATAATTGCTTTGTTTCATAACTGTTGCTAATAGTAATACTAACAGCAAAGTAGCAATGTTAATAGCAATACTGACATGAAAATATAATGAAAATATCGGGGAATATAGTAATGCTTATAGCATTGCTCATAGCAAATTCGAAATGTTAATAGCATTGCTCATAGCAAATTAGTAATGTTAATAGCAATGCTTGCAGCAAATTAATAATGCTAATTAAAAAATAGCAATGTTAATTACAATGCTATTAACAATACTAACCATAACTAGTTGCGTTGTGAATATTGCAGCTGGTTGTTTTGTATTTTATATTTATTCGAAGATAAAAAATAAAATTATTAATATAAAAATGAATGCGGAAGAACTATTACACGATATCATACCAGAAGTGGAACGTTCCACAGATGAATCAAAGCAACAAGAAACAAAAAAAAACAGATTATCAGCCATAGTGGCTGGCGGTGGTAGTCGTCAATATTTGGGTAGAGACATACAACTCACGAATATAGATAGCTTGCCCCCGGATGAAATTAACAAACTTTATTGCAGCTATGAAGCAAGGCCTGGAGCAAGTATTACCAAGACTTTAGGAAATTATTTTATTAACTTATATGTGATGGGAGTATCAAAATATTTCAATGTAATCAATCCACCAAAACTGATAGAAGATTTGAAGGAAGACCAATTTATTAATCATGCTTTAACTAGTGCTTGTTGCGAGTTATATTACAGGTATAGGATGTGCTTAGCGCCATTTACATCAAGAAAGAAGGATAAAAATATCGGACAGGGAAAGCAGCATTCAAGGACGACAGTCAACCACAAAACACAAAAACAAACACGCAAACAGAAAAACGAAAAGGCAAAAGTAATAAAAAATGCAAACGACATCACAAACACAAAAGGGTTGACAATAGGGCTACCGCCTTGGAACGGTCAGTGGCAAAGTAGGCCACTGGGGGTTTAAACCTGTTCTAGGGTGCACCAAACAACTGTTAGACATATTGATTTTAATAAAAATAAAAATACAGATAATATAAATAATGGAGAACCAAGAGAGTGATCAACCTGTTGATACACCTGTTGAGGTTGATACACAACCTGTTGAGGTTGATACACAACCTGCTAAACAAAAAGTAAAAAATCCAAAAAGGAATAGAGGCTGGAAAAGGGAGCAGCGGCAAAGTGTTTGCTACAGGTAGAGCAGGATGTAAAGCAAGATACAAAGCAATATGCAAATGAAATAACAAAAATAACAATAGGTGAAGAGAAACCAGAGAAAACCAAAATAAATGTATACAAAAATTATATTCCACCGTGTGTGGTTTTATCAGGCATTGCTGGGTTGGGTTTGTATATGTATAACAAGAAATCTGTTGCTACACAACCTGTTGCTATAAAACCTGTTGCTGCGCAAGTTGCACCAAAAGACCAGTTTGATTTTTAATAATTTATTTAAAAAATAATCATATAAAAAAAAATGGCAACAAGTATTGACGGAAAACAAATTGTAAATATGATGTATCACGCTGGAGTGGAAACACTTCTAACTATTGGATATTCTGAGATTGGCAGAAAACTACTAAAAAGTCCAGCACCTAAAGTGGATTTTAATATGGTAGATTTTGGGATGCTGTCCGTGGATATAATGTTAGCAATGGCTACGATTGATATGTTGATTAAGCAAGGTATAATTCCTGCGGATATTATGAAATAATTTAAAAAAAATTATATAGAAAAATGGAGTAGCAATGATGATCGGTGGCGCATTAACGAACGCATTGGCGTTTAGCGGTTCACATTATTTCTTTTCAAAAATGGGAAGTCATTCAGATGAGGAAAGACAAAGGCATGACACAACCGTTGAACAATTGGAAGCAGCACAAGCGGCGTGGAATAAAAAAAGAACATAGATATTAGATTTTATTAACAAGCAACTGCAGAAGGAGCATCATGCAGAGCAGACTTTTGATAAAGTGGACCAGGCTATGAAGCAGTATTATTATATAACTGGTAAATATTTGGAACCAGAGCCTAAGTTGAGTGATTTCTACACACCATCTCCAGATCAACAGAATAGAGAAATCATCTTTATTGTGGTGGGCATGGCTGCAACTGGATTTGTGGCGAAAAATTTATTTCATAAAAAAAATTAAGATTACTTTGGAAAGACAAAGTCATATGCATGATACTTATTTGTTTTGTTGTTCATACATGGTTTCAATCCAAGGGGTCGAATATAATATGGTGGTTCAGCACTTGTCTTCTCTATTTTATTTTTGAGATGATCAGGCGCCCATACTTCACCGTTGTCTAATAATGTCAATACCATTGATGAACCATATTGAGTATCCATTATTTTTGTATCTGCAATAATGTATATTTTATTCTTTTCCAAGTCTGTCCATTTCTTTGTGCTATATTGATTTTGCTCTTCGAGCAGTTCTCCAAATCGTGCAGTTGTGATTTCCATTTTTTTCTTTATAGTTATATAAATTTTAATCTTTAGTAGAAAAAAAAAGGAAAATATTTATTACAGCCCAAAAGGATTTTGGAGAGGTTACTCAGCAGATACAAAATTGGCAAAAGAGGCTGGTGTCAGTGAAAAACAGGCATTAGAATTTAAAAAAAAACAAGCTGTGTGGTCTTATTTACCTGCACCAAAGAAAATAATTAGACCCATTTTAAGCGTCTGTTAAAGTTAGGTTTGGCTAGTATTTTTCTTATTTTTTCATTTTCATAGCCGTCATTTCTGACTAGTTTTATATCAGTCCGCTTGCGTAGATTTTCTATTGTCTTGCCAAACACAGAGTTGTTCATAAGTTTGAAAAAATCTTTTTCAAAGGTTGATTTAGCTTTTTTCCTAAGTTCTGTGTTTAGAGTTATATATGATGCCATCCATGGTTTTTCATTAAATTATAATACTCTGTGTATTTTCTTCAGTTTCATGCCCAAAGATAAATACAGTTGCAGGTTTTTGTAATGTATCACATATTTTTCTTTGTCCATAAGATTGGGGACTAGTTGTTCTATATTTATCATGCTATTTTTTTCCAACAGATCTGTCTGGTATTCAGACAACCATTCTTTATTTTACTTTTAATCGTTCAGGTGCAAGTGGATAGTCATTGTGATATTTATGGAGTTCTTTGGGATATTCTATTTTTGAATGTTTAAGTAAAGCATCCCAAAATAATCCAGGTGCTGTATAGTAATGTAAAAGGTCAAAATGATATATAGGGTCCTATAGAAACCACAGCGTCCGAACGCAATGGCATCGTAGGTCCGCACTGTACTGCAAACAAGGACTTGAAACTACAATGAAAGAGACAAAAAACAACAGAAAGGGTGGTGAAGACAGGGTTACCGACTTGGGACGGTCAGTAGGCAATAAGACCTACTGGTTAGCTTGAATCGATTTAATATGCGCACAATCCTCGCTATTATCCTGTCTTCAGCGCCCAAATAGACAAGACAGTGAAAACAAAACTAAATCCCATCAAAAGGAAATCTCAAACAATAAAGTCCACATCCGGAGAAACCAACTAAAGATATACATACAAAATAATAAACATCTCAGGATGTATCCAGAATCGTACTGAACAACCATAGTAGTTGCAGCTAAAGAGAAGATCAATCTAGGGTACGACCAGAAAACCCGAGGGACGAAAGCTCATGCACCCACCTCCCTTATTTGGGGTTTCAGTAGGTACAATCATAGAGTCCCAAGAGGTAGTCCAGTCATCGCACAAGTGAAAAGTGAAGCGTCAAAATCATAAAATTTAAACTTACACTCTTCAGTTGATTTCCTGTTTATTCGTTGATTTGGGTGTAATTTTGATAACAAATCAACAAAAAAAAATTAATTAAAAAAATATTTTATAATTATAAAGATTTTTGCAGCGCAGAATCAGACTATTTTTGTTAATTTCGTGTTTATTCGTTGATTTGAATGTAAATTTAATAACAAATCAACATTAATTAAAAAATCTCAGAATATAACTCTAACCCAGCTTATTTCAGCACTTTGTGGTAGGAGTTTTTATTTATATGTATTTTGGGTGTTTCTGGATCAAACTCGAGCAAAGCGAGAGCTTTGAGCCAGAAACCCCAAAATACATATATATGTATATACTTCACTAGGGATGATGTCAGGTGTGATTTTGGTAAAGGAGGTTGATCATTTATACAAATCCGGGATAGTATATACTTCACTAGGGATGATGTCAGGTGTGATATGGGTAAAGGAGGGTGACCATTTATACAAATCCGGGATAGTATATACTTCACTAGGGATGATATCAGGTGTGATATGGGTAAAGGAGGAGGATCATTTATACAAATCCGGGATAGTATATACTTCACTAGGGATGATATCAGGTGTAATCTGGGTAAAGGAGGGTGATCATTTATACAAATCCGGGATAGTATATACTTCATTATGAATAGTATAAGAAGATTTTTGTTGTTTTGGTGTGATATGGGTAAAGGATGGTGATCATTTAAACAAATCCGGGATAGTATATACACCATTGGGAATAGTATTAGAAGATGTTTGTTGTTTTGGTGTGAATACCCTATTTTATTTCATCGAGAAGTTATGTGTTGGATTAGATAATGACTGCGCTTATAGAATCACAAATATATATGCACCTAACAATGGGAAAGCTAGGAAATGTTTTTACCATTATATAAAGAATATAATAAGCCAACATAACCTTCCGAAATTCTGCTCAACCCGGGGCTAGGGGCCGTGAACGGTAGCAAGCATATTTCACTACGGTTCTTGAACATTCTCAATCAAACCGAGACTGCAATATTTCGTATTTATCCTGTTAGGCCGTTTCCAAAGGTCCACTTACATACACTTTTATTTTAACAACGTCATAGGTTCAGTATGGTGAGATTGTTTGTTTTATTTAACTCACCATAGCTGCGTAAGTAATATTTAACCGATTTCAATAACGTAAGACCCAATGTCTTTGTTAAGATATTTTCAAGCCAGTGGTGTAATTTCAATCTAAATTTCAGATAAAGGCTATTTTCGAAAAAAAAGAACACTGCAAACAGATCGAATTTTAAAAACTACAGCTCATTTTCTTATTAAAAACATTTCCAAGTCAAATATACACATTTAACAGATATTTCATTAAACAATTTGCTTTTTTACATTAGAAAACGTATTTCCAACAGCAGTAACTTTTAATTCATTGAATGAGATTGAGATCATTATGTAATTCAATGGAAAGTATAAATAAATAGTGAATCAGTGATCTTATATAGTGTAGCCGATACAGTTTCTTATGTATTAGGTAGAGTATACACTGTATATACTGTATCAGTGATGTTTTATAACGTAACCGATACAGTATGTTATATATTAGGTATAGTATAATTATACTGTATCAGTGATCTTATATAATGTAGCAGATACAGTATGTTATGTATTATGTATAGTATATACTGTATATACTGTATCAGTGATCTTATATAATGTAGCAGATAGAGTATGTTATGTATTAGGTATAGTATATACTGTATATACTGTATCGGTGATCTTATATAATGTAGCAGATACAGAATAGTATGTATTAGGTACAGTATATACTGTATATACTGTATCAGTGATCTTATATAAAGTAGCAGATACAGTATGTTATGTATTAGGTATAGTATATACTGTATATACTGTATCAATGATCTTATATAATGTAGCAGATACAGTATGTTATGTATTAGGTATAGTATATACTGTATATACTGTATCAGTGATGTTTTATAACGTAACCGATACAGTATGTTATGTATTAGGTATAGTATATACTGTATCAGTGATCTTATATAATGTAGCAGATACAGTATGTTATGTTTTAGGTATAGTATATACTGTATATACTGTATCAGTGATGTTTTATAACATAACCGATACAGCATGTTATGTATTAGGTATTGTATATACTGTATATACTGTATCAGTGATCGTATATAATGTAGCCGATACAGTATGTTCAGTATTAGGTATATGTTTTAGGTATAGTATATACTTTATCAGTGAGCTTATATAATGAAGCAGATACAGTATGTTTTGTATTAGGTATATGTATTAGGTATAGTATATACTGTATCAGTGATCTTATATAATGAAGCAGATACATAATGTTCTGTATTAGGTATATGTATTAGGTATTGTATATACTGTATCAGTGATCTTATGTAAAGTAGCAGATAGAGTATGTTATGTATTAGGTATAGTATATACTGTATATACTGTATCAGTGATCTTATTCCGTATTAGGTATATGTATTAGGTATTGTATATACTGTATCAGTGATCTTATATAATGTAGTAGATACAGTATGTTATGTATTAGCTATATGTTTTAGGTATAGTATATACTGTATCAGTGATCTTATATAATGAAGCAGATACAGTATGTTCTGTATTAGGTATATGTATAAGGTATTTATATACTGTATCAGTGATCTTATATAATGTAGCCGATACAGTATGTTATGTATTAGGTATAGTATATTCTGTATATACTGTATCGGTGATCTTATATAATGTAGCCGATACAGTTTGCTATGTATTCGGTAGAGTATATACTGTATATACTGTATCGGTGATCTTATATAATGTAGCAGATACAGTATGTTATGTATTAGGTATAGTATATACTGTATATACTGTATCGGTGATCCTATATAATGTAGCTATACAGTATGTTATGTATTATGTATAGTATATACTGTATATACTGTATCAGTGATCTTACATAATTTAGTCGATACAATTTGTTATGTATTAGGTATAGTATATACTGTATATACTGTATCAGTGATCTTATATAATGTAGCAGATATAATATATTATGTATTAGGTATAGTATATACTGTATATACTGTATCGGTGATGTTATATAATGTAGCCGATACAGTTTGTTATGTATTAGGTAGAGTATATACTGTATATACTGTATAAGTGATCTTACATAATGTAGCAGATATAGTATGTTATGTATAAGGTATAGTATATACTGTATATACTGTATCAGTGATCTTATATAATGTAGCAGATACAGAATATTATGTATTAGGTATAGTATATACTGTATCAGTTGTCATATAATGTAGCAGATACAGTATATTATGTATTAGTTATAGTATATACTGTATCAGTGGTCTTATATAATGTAGCAGATACAGTATATTAGGCCTATGTATTAGGTATAGTATATACTGTATCAGTGGACTAAAATAATGTAGCAGATGCAGTATATTATATATTAGGTATAGTATATACTGTATCAGGGATTTTGTATAATGTAGCCGATACAGTATGTTATGTTTTAGATATAGCATATACTGTATATATTGTATCGGTGATCTTATATTTTGTAGCAGATACAGTATATTATGTATTAGGTATGTATTAGGTATAGTGTATACTGTATATACTGTATCAGTGATATAATATAATGTAGCAGATATAATATGTTATGTAGTAAGTATATGTATTAGGTATAGTGTATACTTCATCAGTGATATTATTAAGAAGATATTTGTTCTTTGGCAGTGAATAACAGATTTTAATTCATCTTGAAGTGAGCAAACTTTATATTTTCACGAATGCGAAGCATCAGTTCGAATACGATAGTTGGATCACTTCGAGATGAAATGACATGTGCTCGTCAGCACAAAGCAACAACTGTTATTGTAATGGCATGCCTTATAATCAAAGTGCATGCAGAACAAACATATTTTAACGACGTCATAGGTTCAGTATTTTAAAATGCTGGCTGCTACAATACTTGACCGATTTCAATAAAGTACGACTCCATTTCTTTATTGAGTTATTTCCAAGCCAATGACATAACTTTCAATCCAACTTTCAGATAAAAGGTATTTTCAACAAAAAAACGACTTGCAAACTGACCGATTTTCAAAAATGACGGGCCATTTTCTTAGTAAGAACATTTCCAAGTTAAATATATACATTTAACAGCCATTTTCTTACTCAATTGTTTTTTTTTACATTGAAATGTGTAAATAATTGTGTATGTGATAATTCATAGTTTGAAACACAGAGATTTCAATTTTTGTTCGCTGAGAAAATAATGTAATTCACAGGAAAGCATATTAAATAATCAGAAGAGTGTATAATGTACATTATATAATGTTTCAGGTATATTACATAATATACCAGGAACATTATATCATGTATAAAGAAATATAAAAAGATCGGACAGGGAAAGTAGCATTCAAGGAGGACAGTCAACCACAAAACACAGAAACAAACACATATTATATGTCTTTCACCAGTTCTAGATTCGTATAATCATGCCAAACTATATAAAAATGGAGATATTTAAAACAAATCGGATTTTTAACGGAATCTGTCCGGATAAATAACATGGGGTATGACCTGTTGCTGTAAGCCAAATGCTGTCTATAATGAATAACGTGAGATAGTTATTTTAAAATTATGTCTAAAATGTATTGTGCAAGATACTTTTAAATACTGCCTATAATGTATTATGTGAGATAGTTATTTGAAAATGCTGTCTATAATGTATTGCGAGAGGTAATTTTAAAATGCTGCCTATAATATATTGTTTGAGATAATTTTAAAATACTGATTAAAATTGTGTTGTGTGAGATATTTTTAAAATGCTGCCTATAATGTATTGCGTGAGATAATTTCAAAAATGCTGCCTATTATGTATTATGTGAGATAATTTTAAAATGCTGTCTATAATGTATTATGTGAGATAATTTTAAAATGATGCCTATAATGTATTATGTGAGATAATTTCAAAATGCTGCCTAGAATGTATTATGCGAAATAATTTTATAATACAGTTTATAATGTATTGCGAGAGATAATTTTAAAATGATGCCTATAATGTATTATGCGAAATAATTAAAAAATGCTGTCTATAATGTATTGGGTGAGATAATTTTAAAATGCTGCCTAGAATGTTTCATGCGATTTTTTTTTAAAATACTGTCTATAATGTATTGTGTGAGCTCATTTTAAAATGTTGCCTAGAATGTTTCAGGCGAAAAAACTTTATAATGAATTGAGTGAGATAATTTTAAAATGATGCCTATAATGTATTGTGTGTGATAATTTCAAAAATGCTGCCTATAACGTATTATGTGAGATAATTTTAAAATGTTGCATAGAATGTATAATGCGAAATAATTTTAAAATGCTGTCTACAATGTATTATGCGGGCTAATTTTAAAATGCTGCATAGAATGTATTATGCGGGCTAATTTAAAAATGCTGCAAAGAATGTATTATGCGAAATAATTTTAAAATGTTGTCTATAATGTATCATGCGAGATAATTTTAAAATACTGCCTATAATGTAGTATGCGGGCTAATTTTAAAATGCTGCGTATAATATATTATGCGAGATAATTTTAAAATGCTGCCTATAATGTATTGTTAGAGATAATTTTAAAATGCTGTCTGTAATGTATTATACAAGATAATTTTAAAATGCTGCCTATAATATATTATGCGAGATAATTTTAAAATGCTGCCTATAATATAATGTTTGAGATTATTTTAAAATGCTGTCTGTAATGTAGTATGCGAGATAATTTTAAAATAATGTATATAATGTTTTATTCGAGATAATTTTAAAATGCTGCCTATAATGTATTGTGTGGGATAATTTTAAATGCTGCCTATAATGTGTCATGAGAGGTACTTTATATTGATGCCTATAATGTATTCTGTCAGATAATTTTAAAATGTTGTCAATAATTTATTATGTGAAATAATTTTAGAATATCTAGATCGCCTTTTTACTAAGTTCAATTGAAATTAAATACTGAATAGTTAAACATAGGAAAATGTGTTATACAGAGGAGCTAAGGAAAGGCATTTTGAAAATGTATTGTTACATTATTGTGCAAATCAAACTATACAATACAAAGAAAATAGACTATTTAAGTATTATGCATACCATTTTAAAGGTAAATCCTCCAATAGTTTACTAGCACCATTTTATGACCACGCACATACAAGTCCTCTAAAATCTGATATATCTAATGCATTCGTTTGAAGTTAATGTCGTTTCACAATAGTTTGTTTACTAACATCTGAATCAAAACGGATAATGAAGGTATAGTAACATCCGTTATGTATTCATCAGCGGACGATGTGTAGCTACGATGCAGATGTTTCAGATATTATCACTTCTTTTCAGATTCCCAATTTGAAAATACGTGCTGCTGGATTGGATTCCAGGATATTGGAGAATTTTAGAGATGAACAGATAACAGATACCAAATACGACAAATAAGAAAAAAATAACAGTCTCGGTTTAATTGAGATTGTTAATGAACGGTAATGAAAAGTGTTTTCTCCTGTTCGCGCCTTCTAGACCCGGGTTGGCCAGAATTCCATATTTTAAATGTCAATTGCACAGACATTTGAGGGGCTCCCGAAGATGGTAAGACGGTGAACATGGAAACAATGAGGTATTGCCACGCAAGTCCATTGTCAACGGCGTATTGTCCCAGGTTAAAACAAAATGATTTGCCATTAATCGAGAAAACAATAGGCGAAATAAACAAAATGGAATTTAGACGGGAGCAGAGGTTATGAAGCTTGAAGGGAAGCAGTCAAAGTACTCAATCAGAAAGCATGCAACATATCCTAAGGGTGATTAAAAATACTCAGAAAATTTAAATGCTGGATTAGTGGAGCCACCTATTCGAAATTAAAGTAAGAAAACAAAAGTATTTGAGAATGTACCACAGATATCTGTAAATACATATCGGGCTCAGCGATCGATCAAATACAAGACATGTGTGTCAACGTTATTGATGTTGACGCAACGGAAACAACATATAACTGAAAGTAATTGTGCAAACTCGAAAAGGAAACGTAGCATTCATTGAACACAGTCAACCAAAACCACGAATTCAAAATAAAAAACAACTACACAATAAAATAAAGAAAAGAAACGCGACTACACATACACAAACAATACGGACAAACATATGCGACTGCACATACACAAACAATACGGGCAAACGTATGCGACTACACATACACAAACAATACGGGCAAACGTATGCGACTACACATACACAAACAATACGGGCAAACGTATGCGACTACACATACACAAACAATACGGGCAATACGGGCAAACGTATGCGACTACACATACACAAACAATACGGGAAAACGTATGCGACTACACATACACAAACAATACGGGCAAACCTATGCGACTACACATACACAAACAATACGGGCAAAAGGGCCGCTGTATATTTAAACCAGGTTCCTCGGTACACTATACATCACTCTAGCTATAGTCATCCCAGAAAGGTCGACAGTATAACATACATGTATAAATACATGACACATGACACAATGATGGTACTAATAGGAAACGGCTATTTACATATTATTAATGATTGCTGGGGAAAATAATACATATGTCAAGAAAATTACATTCTTGTTTAACTATACTAAAGAAATATAAAAAGATCGGACAAGGAAAGTAGCATTCAAGGAGGACAGTCAACCACAAAACACATTAACAAACACGCAAACAGACAAACAAGAAGGCAAAAGTAATAATAAATGCAAACGACATCACAAACACAAAAGGTTTGAAAATAAGGCTACTGTCTTGGAACGGTCAGTGGCAACGTAGGCCACCGGGGGTTTAAACCGGTTCTAGGGTTCACCAAACCCTTTAGAATTGTTTAGTTTTTAATATGTATACTTGTTAGGGATGGTCATTCGTTTTCCGTTTTGAGTACGTTTTACATGGCTTAGCTTACTATAAGTATGTCTTGGGTTATAATCTTATATACTGGTACCTCCACATAATTAACGAAAACAGGAGAAATTGAAATCAAACTATACACTATTCTTATCAACACCAGGTGCCGATCTAGAACCTTAGGTTTGGTAGAATAACTTTTGTAGAAAAAAAAAGGAAAGCAAGAACACACCAAAGATACCCAATAGCGTCAGTGAGGCTCGAACCTATGATCTCCGGATTATTTGGGGTCGAACATACTATTCGTTAACTCAGTATAAGTCGGACTAGAGTAACACATGTCAAACAAACACAAATCTACAATTATCTCATATGCCTCAAGAAAACCTTTCTACCGTTAATTACCCAGTCAATACGGTGAAACTGCATTCTGAATAACCATTTACATCAATGACAATTATTATTATGAAAAAAGTGGTGCCAGTGCGTGATGGTTTATTAAAATGTCAAAAGTATAGTTTATAGATCGCGAAATGTGTTTGTATTAATACAATAGTCGTGTGATATGTAATGAGAAACGAAGGGGATTTATAAAAGGTTAAACTTAGGTTAGTACATGTTCATCATGTTTGAGCCACTGTTCCAGTTACTGTGCATGATTGTATTGTGTTGCATAAGACGAATTTATCGAAATTAGCGAAGCGTGTCGTATAAGCGTTTATTTATCCTCGCTGTATTGCACTGAGCATTTTAGCGAGCAGACCTCTGTATAAAATCTCACCAGAAGGACTGGTAAGGTATGAAATACCTTTGAAATATTTCGATAATTAACCCAAATTCGGTCCTGGCTGGGATTGAACGCGCAATCCCTGGTTTACTAAGCCTCAGTGCTAACTATTACACCATGGCGTTACCATGAGCGTACTTTTACAAGTATGTACAGTAGCGAGGTGTTATATATACCGCGCTGCAGTCATTTCTTGACTCCAAATTCAACAGAGCGATAACCAAATTAGTCACTCCCAAATCGTGTCAATCAAGTCAGGTATGGACCGTAAATACGAAACCACAAGTGGACACCATTACTGCAAAGCAAAGATATTAAAAACGATGTGATGTATTGGTGTCTTTGCATTATTAAATAGGGATTGTGAAGCTTTAAACACAATTACGTAGATTGAAAGGTATGTCTACGACGCTCAATAATACAAATATTACACGATAAGACATTGAGGTTGGGCTATTCATTGTCGCAAAATAGTTTCATTTTTCAATTGAATTACATATCTCGACATTCTCCACGAATATATTCATTTGATTTGCAACTGAATTGTTTAGCTTGACATACTCCACGAATATATATATTTGAATGGCAAATCATGATTCCTTCGATATAAAAATAATGAAATGAACTATAATGTGCTCCATAACTGTGTTGCATTCGTATTTTTGAAAAAAGACAGTGAATGCGACTTTGTTGCAGTTTATCTATCATGAACAAACCTTTGGGATCATCAAACCCAATCTGTATAGCTTTAAAGTAGAAATATCACTTAATCCAGGTATAGGTGGCGTTATACACAATAAAACCAAACCGAGTCTGCTACTTTTTTCTCTTGTTTGTGTTTGTTGCATCCAAGGGATCCAATTTTTTAGTATGTATTGACATTCAAACTAGCATTTGTTTGTTTAGTGCTGTGGGACGGCCGTTTAAAGTTGCCCCGACTACAAATCTGTTGTTATTACTGACTGGTCCTTTGGTTCAACGAGCCCAATCGTTAGGGCTTTAAAGTAGAATATCGATTAAGCCGATGCTAAGAGGCTTGAGAAATTTTGCACTTTACATTATGTCTCATGAACATATTCAAAAACACCGAGTATGTTACTTGTATTATTGTTGCTTCTAAGGGATCCCATTTTCAGTATTTATTTTTTATAAGAAACAAACTTAAAACAAAACTATAACGTAGAATATAGGGGTAAATACTCACATTTGCAAATAATGATCAAATATAAATATATAAAAATATCTTTATATGTTATCTGGCATAGAGCAGCAATAAATATTCATATTTGTTCCTAACGAAATATGAGTAACATGCTTATTGTTTTGTAAATTAATAAATGCTTTACAATATCGTCGCGTAAAATACGAGCTGTCCTATTACCACTCAATTTCTTAATATTGCGATACAATTCAAACGTTTAAGTCAACATTTGTATTTTGTTCTGTTTTAAAATGGATCATACGATCATATTTAAATTGCAAACACAGTTTTAGATACTAATTACATGCATTTAGTTGAATCATTTGGTTTAATGTTAAAGCCTATGGGAACTGAAACATATTTGGAACTACATAATTCAAAATGCAGTTTAAAAAGAGCCGCCGCGTGAAATTGGAAATTGGAAATCAAGTTTAAGTGCCTACGTTTTAAATGACAGTTGCATATACTTAAATTCGGCTCCATTTTATGACTGTCATTTCCGCTGAAAAAGAAACTCTTAACTGTGGGTGTGCAAAGCCGCCGCGGAGGGATATTTTCTGAAAAATGTCACGCGTAAAAGACGTAAATGGCGGTCAAAATGACATCAGTGATGTAAACTGTATTCAGCTGACAATGTACGGCGATGACACACATAAACAAGAATTCGTTTGTTACACTGTGGATTTTAAATTTTTACGTGTTTTGCCGATTCTTTAAGAATACGATTTATAGACTTTCACAAATTACCGAATGTTCCGAAAATTTATGTGAAATTTGAGCTTTTAATCAAATTGATAATTACAGTTTGTTTTTATGGCGAGGAAAAAGACGAAAGCATTAAAGTCGAGAAGATTCTTCTCTACAGGCCTGTAAAATTTCATCAAAATTTGGAAAAAGTACTTTTTTCTAGAACCCCCAAAAAAAGTTCCATGACCGTTCATAAAATTACACACAGAAAAGTGAGACTTTCTTCAACCGTCTGCTTCAAACAAAAACCTTTCGGAATCACATTTTTATCACTACAATTAACCTAAAACATAATTTATACAAGTCATTTCCTTATAACATAACCTTCAATTTCATGGTTTACTTTTAAAAATAAATTGCAGCCTATGTTGTGATATTGTGACAAATATCTCCGTCAACAAACAAGTGAAAGAGCAAAATGTCAGCTGTTTATCGATCGACTTTAATTTTTTAAAATTTTATACCTCGGTTTGTATGAAGATTTAACAGCGAAAAAAAAGACAGTATGTGAATTGTAAATCAAATTTGAAAACTATGTGCTTTTTTTCTACCCCAAAAAACGTTTGGTCACTATTTTACGCAATGTTGTTTTTGTGTTCTAGTTTTGTTACACGGCATGGAATACGGCATGGATTACATCGGTCAGCTCTCTGCGTGATACATTCTAAAACTTATAGATTATATTGTAGTGAACAGACAGTCGACAAGCGACTAAATATTTATGCTAACAAGATATATCTTTTAAATTTGAATTTTATTGAAACGTTTGCAAACAAATCAATACCGTATTACTCCGAAAACCACATTCCAACATAGAATTGTGATGTCATAATGGTTGTAATAGTATAATCACAGGGTGAATAGGTGTACGCGGACAATTGTTGTAATCTAAATTCGAAAGGACGCGTGCTTTTAGTAGGGTTCTTTAGTCGAAGAGCCCTTTCAAAAAATCATAATTGGCTATTATCCCTTCGAAACCTCACACACACTATTATTTGTGTTTTTTTGGTTTTTCTTTTGCAATAGACAGAATTAGTCTTATCTAAAATGCGAAACTATAAGTTTAAATGAATTTTAAAGGCAATTTGGATTGTTGACGCAAATATAATATGACCTGGGGGTTTATTGATTTAAACAACGACCGCAAAGGGAAGTAAGATGGGTGAATTATACCATTAGATATGCCATCACCAGAGCTTCAGCTCCTTATGTGCAACGCCTTTTCCACTTTGTAACCGCGGCCGTTTTTTTGAAATAATCTGTGGCACAATATGTGTATTAAACCGTGCCAGCGCCTTTATCTCTTAGATATCAAGAACACATGATTGGCAATCGACCAATGACGTGTACCCTGCTGCATAGCACACCCACCCACACACCCTCCCCTCCACAATTTACCCTAGTGGGGTTCGGAGTCCCCCCCCCCCACCAAACCGCGTCAGTTTAAGTTATCCTAGTGGGGTGCGTGGTCACGCTTTCTTTTGAAATGCATTAGCCTTATGTGCGTGCTGACGTATAGTTCAGAGTTAAAAAAGGGTAGATAAAGATCATACCATCTTTTCGGAAACTCTATTAATAATATCAATGAGTAAGAGATGGGCAGAACCGTGCATGTATAGTCTATATAGTCTGTCACAGTAGAGCGTATTGGTCGTACATAGCTCTTGTAAGTGTCGCCGGGGTAGCTCTTTACTTATTCGGGCTTCCCAACCTTTATATGTATTTGTGGGTTCTCGTCGGGATATGTTTAATGACGATTCGACACTTGGATTAGGAGAAAGTAAATATTACTCGATTTGCATTCGTTGTCGCGTATAATATAATGCGGATACAATTGATAGGTGTTATGTTAGTTCAGATAGTATTAGTATAGTCAGTGGACGGGCTGGTGTATTGGCTATCGCACAGGATTTGTACGCAGAATATCCGAGTTCGATTCCCGAGTGGTGTATTTTTTTTTTTCATTTTTTTTTTACATATTTTTTTCATAAATAGTTACTTTGAAACCTGACAGTTGTTGAACTGAATTAAGGAGATACCTAGTGAACTGAATTGAAGAGTTACTGTGAATAGAGGTATATAGTGAACTGAATTGAACAGTTACCGCGTGAAGAAGAAAGTTGTTGAATAGGAGTAAAGAGGTATAAAGTGAACTGAAATGATAGTTACTTTTTGAAGAAGGAAGTTGTTGAACTGAATTAAAGAGATACCTAGTGAACTGAATTGAAGAGTTACTGCGAAAAGAGGTATATAGTGAACTGAAATAAATAGTTACTGTTTGAAGAGGGAATTTGTTGAATAGTAGTGAAGAGGTATATAGTGAACTGAAATAAATAGTTACTTTGAAACCTGACAGTTGTTGAACTGAATTAAGGAGATACCTAATGAACTGAATTGAAGAGTTACTGTGAAAAGAGGTATATAGTGAACTAAATTAAAGAGATACCTAGCGAACTGAATTGAAGAGTTACTGCGAAAAGAGGTATATAGTGAACTGAAATAAATAGTTACTGTTTGAAGAGGGAATTTGTTGAATAGTAGTGAAGAGGTATATAGTGAACTGAAATAAATAGTTACTGTTTGAAGAGGGAATTTGTTGAATAGTAGTGAAGAGGTATATAGTGAACTGAAATAAACAGTTACTTTGAAATCTGGCAGTTGTTGAAATGATTTAAAGAGATACCTAGTGAACTGAATTGAAGAGTTACTGTGAAAAGAGTTATATAGTGAACTGAATTGAACAGTACTGTGTGCAGAAGGAAGTAGTTGAATAGAAGTAAAAGTTACTAGCATATAGTAAGCAAAATTGAAGAGTTTCTGCATGAAAGGCCGTTGTTGAAGATATATTTACAACGTAAAGAATATGATTACACTTTAGTGGTTAAAAATACAACTAACTAGTGAAGAGAACATTGCAGTGACAATAGTACTGAGTTTGAACATACTGTGAACTTGCGAGATAGCTAACGATTCATAGTCGTGTTAAAACAACAGCTATGGCTGAATTTCTATCAGACAGAGAGCTTAGAAGTCGGCGAAGAGAGCAATTACGGGAAGAAGAAGCCAGAGAAGGAGAAAGAAGAAGAGAATTAAGAATGGAGAAATTGAGAAGGGATGAAGAACTGAGGTTGGTACAATTACAAAGGGAGAGTTTAATAACTCAGGGAAGAAGAGAGCTTGACTCGGAGCAACATATACAACCGAGTATAGAGAGAAGAAGTTATACAGAAGAAAGGACACATGGAACTAGGATTGAACATCAACCAATAATAGAAGAAGAAAGCAGTATTGTTACTAAAGATCAGGAAGACTTTGAGACAGATGATGATGAGGATAATGGTAGTTATCTGAAGTATTTAAGAACGGCTCAGTGGCTCAATTCAGATTGCAGATCAACATATAGTGTTAGAACTGGAAGTCAACGAGATAGCATCCTCGATATAGATGAGGAAACTGAACTGTTAGACAGAACTTTGAAAATATTAACTGACGAATCACGGACTGACCACGATGATGGAAAAACATATGGTGAGGATATTAAAAGACAAATGCGAGAGTTCAGTCAAAGAGTTAGCGAATATTGCAGTAGTCAACAGAGAATCATTAAAATGAAAGACGAGCCAGTGCAACATGTAAGAGAGCAGTGTAGTGAAGACACTAGTGGTGAAAAGAAACGACGTACTATTGGACACAAGATATTAAGTGAAATAGTAGAAACACCACTTGCAGAGGAATATACCATAGAGAAGAAGTTGATGTTTACTACTGCACATGAGCGACTAGGTGGTAGGCCAGATAGATCAATAGAAGGTTTAACAAAATCCTTCAGTCGAAACGCGATAAAACAGGAACGAGTTCATGACGACGGAAAAATGATTCAGTTACCTAGTGCCAGTATTGATGGACACGGAGGCTGGAATAGTGCTAGACATACTGTAAATAGGGAAGAAAGATACTTGCCTCAATGCCCTAGCTTAAAAAAAGAACAGATTGGAGATAAAGCAAAAGGAGCTCAAGTTTTAGAAAAGCGAGATGCTAGTCTTGATATACATAGACAAGGAAGTATTAGCAGATATAGTGCATATAGCGAAGAAAGATATTTGGCTCAGAATACCGGTTTAAGACGAGAATACATAGCAGATGAAGCAAGAGGGTCTCAACCGGAAGTACAATACAGAGATATAGAAGAGAGAGAAGTTAAACGATTAAGTGAAATGGAGACTCAGAGGAAATTGTCAAAAAAGATTGAAGCACGATACAGAGATGTAGAAGAGAGAGAGTTCCACTTGAAAAGAAGGGAAGAGGAAATCGACCAACAATTAAAACAAGAGAAGGAACGTGATACAATGATAGAATTGGAGAAACAACGACGTTTCTTCGAGGAACTACAACTTCGAAATAATGATTTAGAAGAGCGAGAACTAGTGTTGAAAAGAAAAGAAGTAGAGTTGGAGTTCAAAATTCTTCAAAGGAGAAGAGATAAATACCCTTCAAAGGAAACAACAGAAATCAACAATACATTGATTGATCTTGAAAAAGATATGAATAAGAGGCAGGAAGAAATAAAAGAGAGTGAACGCCTTCTGAAGGAAAAGGAAGATGAATTAAAGAGAAGGGAGGACATGCTTAGAAGGCTTTCAGATGACAAAGACGCACCAATCTCCTTACCATTTGCCCCAAAACTGACGATAAGTCAATTCTCTGGAGCCGACCAAAAATCTAAAAACGAGGTGACATTAGAGGAATGGAAAATGGAGATAAACAGCATTAGGGCCTCCAAACTATACAAAGACAATAGTCTAGTACATGCCATCATCCATTCTTTGAAGGGACAAGCACGGAAAATTTTGATTAACTTGAGCCCGTCCGCCACTTCAGAAGAAATTGTGAAAAGAGCTGAAGACATCTATGGAAATTTAGCCACCAAGCAAACAATCTTCAGAGAATTTTACACATCCGAACAGAAAGAGAATGAAACCATAACAGAGTGGGGTCTACGACTGGAAGAAATTATACAATTGGCAAATATCAAGAAAGCAATTACAGCTGAAGAAAAGAATGAAATGCTTCGTGATAAGTTTTGGAGGGCACTCAGAAATAAGGATATTAAAAATGCCACAAGAACAGCATATGAACAGGGTGACAGTTTTGAAATTTTAAGAAGAAAGGCTAGAGCTGAAGAACATGAGATGCAGATGGAAAGAGATCGAATAGTAATTAAAACACTTCATCAACCAATAGTTCATAACGAAAAGGACAAGCAGACAGACATGTTGTACACGTTGATGAATCAAATGAAGGAATTACAAAAGAAAGTTGATGAGTATGGACAAACAAGAGCTCACGAAGAAAGAAGTCAACCAGATGATCAGAGACAGTATAGTGATAGATGGGACAACCAGAGAGGTGAATTTAAAGGAAGAAGGAATTTCAGAGGAAGTTACAATGGAAGAGGACGGAGTCAATATCGAGGAAGAAATCCGAATTGGAGAGGAGGTTATAGCAACGACCAAGGTAGAGCGAATGGCAAACCAGATGAAAATAGCAGTAAGAAGATCACCACAGAAGAAAATAAACCTTTAAACCAATAAATGTCTCCATTGAAGGGCGAATGGCAGACACAGAGAACAGTCCTAGGAAACGAGTTGATATTTTTAGCAGACTAATAGGGAAGGCAAACGAAACAGTCGTATATATCAACGAGATAGAAACACTCTGCATTTTGGACACTGGTTCAATGATAACAACTATCAGTGAGGATTTTTATACTGAAATGAAACCAAAACCAGAGTTACATACAATAGACGACTTTATAGTTCATGGGCCAGATGGAAATCAACTTCCCTATATTGGTTATATCGAGGCAGATGTACAAGTGCCAGGATTAGGAACCATGGACATTACAGTGCCAATTCTTGTTGTTCCTAATACAGAATACAATTTAGAAGTTCCTGTCATAGTCGGTACTAATATATTGCGTTTTATACCACATGAAGGAAGCGGCATTGAACATTTGACAGAAGAATGGAAATCAGCAATGGCTGCAATGAGTGGAAGACAAACAGTGGGAACGGTCAAATCAATGAACCACAATGATATTGAGCTGAAACCATTTGAAACAAAGACCATCTCAGGATTGGTGCGGAAACAAGCAGACATAGAAAGTGCTATAACAGAGAGTTGTGAAGGGGCATCGAGTCGCATAGGGATTTGTCCCAGAGTAGTAGAACTCAATAAACCAGGGCGGAATGCAAGAATTCCAGTGAAAGTGTTCAATATGTCTGCTAAATCGGTCATTATCAAACCTAGATCTATTATATGTGACCTTCAAGAAGTAAAAGTGCTAAGATCATGGGAACCTTCTGCAGATAGGAAAGACAAAACAGACGACAACGATTGTGAAACAGACAAAGGAAAAGTAGATGAGTGGATCCACGATTTGAAAATCGATTTATCTCACGTACCTCAGGACAAAGTAAAGACAGTCAAGAGTAAATTATTTCAGTGGAAAAACAAATTTTCATCAGGACCCTTAGACATTGGCCACACCAAGGTAGTGAAACATCCTATCAACTTAGAAAATCCTGCCCCATTCAAGGAACCGTATAGGCCGGTACCGCCAGCTTTAATTGAGGAAGTCAGAGAGCATCTGAACGAAATGATTGACATGGGAGCCATCAGACCGTCACAGAGCCCTTTTTCTTCAAATGTGGTAGTTGTCCGGTAGAAAGATGGTACAATCCGCTTCTGCGTTGACTACAGGAAGCTCAACAACAGGACGATTAAAGACGCACACGCGATACCACGGATTGAAGACACAATTCATCTACTAGCTGGTTCGAAATATTTCAGCAAGTTAGATTTAAAGGCTGGGTACTGGCAGGTGGAACTTCGCGAAGAAGACAAGGTGAAGACGGCATTCCAAGTAGGAAGTTTGGGATTTTATGAGTGCAATCGCATGCCATTTGGACTCTGCAACGCCCCAGCAACGTTTCAGCGTATGATGGAACGTTGTATGGGGTCGATGAATTTACGTGATTGCCTCATATATCTAGACGATATTATAATATTTTCTTCAAATTTCGAGGAACACATCGATCGTCTGGAAGCCGTATTTCAACGCATTCAAGACAATAACCTGAAGCTAAAGGCCAGCAAATGCGAACTTTTCATGAAGGAGGTCCTATACCTCGGACACTTAGTTTCGGAAGAAGGTATCCGAACGGATCCGGAAAAGGTGTCTGCCGTTGAGAAATGGCCCACTCCTAGATCCATTAAGGATGTCCGCAGTTTTCTTGGATTTTCTGGATATTACCGAAAGTTTATCAAGGACTACGCCAAGTTAGCCAGACCTCTCAACGACCTTTTAATAGGCGATAGCCCAAAGAAGGAGAAGAAAAAAGTGAAGCGGAAACCGTTTGTGTGGGGTACACCTCAAAAAGATGCCTTTGAGAGCATCAAACAGAAATTATCCTCTGCACCTGTTCTGGCTTATGCAGACTACATAAAGACATTTACGCTACACACAGATGCCTCAATTCAAGGACTCGGTGCTGTACTGTACCAGGAAACGGACGGAATAGACAGGGTGGTTGCGTTTGCCAGCAGGAGTCTCAAGCCATCAGAAAAGAATTACGCGGCACACAAGTTAGAGTTCCTCGCGTTAAAGTGGTCAGTAACGGAGAAATTCCATGACTTTCTGTATGGAAGTAAATGCATTGCTTTTACCGATAACAACCCTCTGACATACGCCCAGACATCAGCAAAACTAGATGCTACTGGTCAACGCTGGATTGCTAGTCTTGCCAACTACAATCTACACATTCAGTATAGGAGTGGTAAGAAAAACATAGACGCCGATGGACTCTCAAGACAGCGTCCACAGCAACCAGTCCAAGCAGACCAAACCAAAGCAATTGGGCCTGACGTCATTAAGGCAATTGCATTCGTAGTCAGAGTAGACGACTTAGTATTGGCAGATACTGTACAAGCCCCAGATGAAACAGGACAAGACATCGAGGAATCTAATCCACCAGATGAGCTTCTTTTGGCACATAGTCTGTGTGCAAAGGATTGGAGCAAAGCCCAACATGACGATCCCATTATATCGGAAGTTGTTCGGCACATTCGGTGCGGAACCAAAACTATGTCTACGACATTTGGTTCCAATGCTGCAACAATCTCCAGCTATTTGCGGGAATGGGCCAAGCTCTTTATCAACGACAGAGTACTGTACAGAAGAGTCATGGTATCTGGTCAAGAAAGGCGTCAACTTGTTCTCCCTAACAAGTTAAGGGATGATGTATTCCAGGCTTTGCATGATGACCTTGGCCACCAGGGTCGCGATAGGACACTGTCTTTGTTTCGCGATAGATTTTACTGGCCTGGTTTGGATTGCTTTGTCACCGAGAAAGTGCGTTACTGTAACCGTTGTATAAGACGGAAGTCCAATAACACGTGTGCGGAACTTGTGCCAATTGAATCTTCGGCTCCGATGGAAATAGTTTGTGTGGACTACTTATCTCTGGAACGATCAAAGGGTGGGTTTGAAAACATCCTAGTTATTACGGATCATTTCAGTAGATACGCACAAGCTTTTCCAACTAAGAACCAGACCGCCAGGACTACCGCCAGAATATTGTTTGACCAGTTCATCGTACACTATGGTTTCCCAGCAAGGATACATAGTGATCAAGGTCGAAACTTTGAATCACAGATGATCAAGGAACTATGTGAAATTGCGGGTACAGAAAAATCCAGGACCACACCTTACCATCCGATTGGGAATGGTATGGTGGAGCGTTTCAACCAAACGTTACTCAAGATGCTTGGGACCCTTGAAGGCGATCAGAAGTCTGATTGGAAATCTCATGTTCAAACCTTGACGCACGCATACAATGCGACCCGAAATGACAGTACGGGGTTCTCTCCGTACTTTCTTATGTTTGGGAGACACCCAAGGTTGGCCATTGATGCCTTTTTGGGGTTACCTGTTGATGACATGTCTGCAGTTTCACAAACAGAGTACGTCGGTAAACTTAAGAAGCGACTCCACCATGCCTAGGACACGGCCCGAAGAACGGCAGCACAAAGTGGCCAAGTAAACAAACGCCGTTATGATACGACCACAAGGAACGCTGTTATTGTACCCGGCGACAGAGTCCTAGTAAGGAATGTATCGATCCGGGGAAAGAACAAGCTGGCCGACAAATGGGAATCCTTCCCATACGTCGTGGTTTCCCAACCAAATGAGGACATTCCCGTCTTTGAAGTGAAGAGAGAAGGATCTCGGTATAAGAAGACAAGAACACTCCACCGTAACTTGCTACTGCCGTTCATGAGTGTTTCATTGTCTCAAGATACTGAACAACATGCCATAGTACATAACAATACGCCGTTAATGGATGTACCAACAACTCAAGGTAACGCAGTGATTCCTCGGTATGTTATTCCACAACGTCGAGATCATGTCCCACCAGAGCGGACTCAAAATGGCACACAAGAACAGATACTGCACTCCTCTAGTGAGTCAGAATCTTCTCGAGACACATACTCACCAAGGCCAGACAGAAATAGAAGGAAACCCATGTGGATGCAAACGGGTGACTGGAACCTTGGCTAGTATAGATACTTCCACTATGTTTACTGTGAATTTACGGATATTGTAACGAGTTTTTTTTTTATTATTAATATATTCTACCCATTATAGTGTTGGTAGATTACATATACTGTATTATGGTTATTATATACAGTAAGGTGATGACTGTTTCATGTACACGTCATAGACTACAGTTGTTTTAATATTCATGTTTATGTAGAGAGTGGAGGTAGATTGCTAGTAAGTACTTAGTACTTTAGATTGTGTTTGGATTACGTTTGATTACGTCATAAGTTCTGTTTAGGGTGCAAATTGCTTTTATTATGCATGGGTATTACTTTAAGTAGCATGTATATCGATTGGAAAGGCAATTTATTTCATATGGAAATGTAAATTATATGCTTTCGTACATGCGTAACAACTTGCGATCTTCACACTTGATGATTGGAAATTGTTGACATGACGTATATATGTATTTCACATACATGTACTTTATTCATATTACTTATTAAAGCATATTTACAACATCTATTACAGAGTGTCGAATCGTCATAAAACATATCCCGACGAGAACCCACAAATACATATAAAGGTTGGGAAGCCCGAATAAGTAAAGAGCTACCCCGGCGACATAAGCACTTGGCGACATCTGTCAGTCACATGCTAATTCATTGTTCAGTTGAAACAAATTCACCAGTTGCATGATATATGCATGTCCCACGGAAAAGCGAGCAATTTTATAGCGCCGGTAGAGGGAGTACGGCAGGGCCGTTTAACAAATTTATATGTAAGTTAAGGCATGTAAAAGTATAAGTCTTTTACAATCTATCTCTGTAAAGGGCAATATATATATATATATATAAATTACGTCTGTTGCCACGTTTGTCACGGACTGAACGTGGGAAATGAGGGTTTGGGCGGAACGTTGGTTATAAAATGCATTATTCTCCAGTCATGGCCGGGATTGATTGAAAGTTGCTTTGTTTGGAGCAGAAGTTGGAAAGGGTGAAATTTACAGGCAATATGTGGTCAGTATTTATTTTATGACATGTTATCGTACATTTGCATTCAGTGGGCGTTACCATCTTGTTTGGCGATGTTACTACATCCGGTTAGCTTTTATGTTTCTCAAACATTAACTTGATACAACTAGCATATGATTCTGAAGTTAACTTTGACTATCACAACCTGACTTCTATGGTGATGTGATTTTTAAACTTCGTAAGATTCTTGGTCATGATCACTTTCATATTATCTTTGTTAAACTTGTTAAAAAATGTATCAAACGAAGTTATGACCCTATCATTTTGCAACGTACTGCATGCTTGGTGGTGTACCCTTTGACAGTTCGCCACTACGCTTTCCTCTTTAATTGTACGATGACCGGACGGGCTGTGAACCCTATGATGAGGCCTACCTAAAGCCCAATGGGACGGTGGCGTTTGATGTTTGTCTATGATCTTTCTTGTCGTGCCCTTTATGGTTTATTCTCTTGTTGCTCTGGCTTCTGCCAAGTCATTGAGTACCTTCATTGTGGCTTTCTAGTTGTTTTTTTTTGTATTATATTTACACGAGCATGTTTGTGTTTTACTTATATTGCCTGTTGATGCTGCCTTGTTGGTTAGAGATTAGATCATGGCGGGGATTTCTTTATTTACACTGTCCTGTTTTAATGGGATGAAGTATGGTAAGTGTGAGGTTTGGTGTACCCTAGAACCGGTTTAAACCCCCAGTGGGCTTTGTTGCCACTGACAGTTCCAAGGCGGAAGCCCTAGTGTCATCTCTTTTGTGTTTGTGATGTTGTTTGCATTTTTTATTACTTTTGCCTACGCGTTTGTCTGTTTGCGTCTTTGTTTTTGTGTTTTGTTGTTGACTGTCGTCCTTGAATGCTTCTTTCCCTGTCCGATATTTGTGTCTTTCTTTATTAGATATAATTATTGTAGTCTGTCAATAATTGAACGATATTAATTTGATAACGTTGTATAGTAGGTGCAATAGTTAACGTTGAGAGGACATGCATGTATATATGCATATGTGTATAACTCATTAATTGTAATAAAATATTAAATTGATAACGGTGTATATTAGGTGCATTGGTTAACGGTGGTTAACGGTGAGTTGCTATACTTACACATATACCGATGAGTATACATGATATACATTGCTACACATCATAATTAAAGAGTGGTTCACATATGTTTACCAGATAATGATTTGTTTGTGTACTGATAATTGTACTGATAATTGTATAAGATTGTTGTGTTAATGAACCGACATCTAAAAGTATGCATTATAGCAGCCTAAGCCTACGGAGTGGAGCTAAGCCTTTAGGATGTATAGGCCCTCTAGGTGATTCAGCGGGTATCTACGTAACGAGCGGTGGAGACGGTTCCCGTATCTGGATAATGGTCTGTTTCTCATAGGAGCAACAACCCCTGCGACACGTCCCAATATGATTTTTTTCTCCAGAGAATGTTTTCTTAATGAGAGCAATAAGCTTGATTTTTTTATAAGGTTGTGAAGTAATAAATATTCACCGTCATATGCACGTCATATTCGTGATGGCTCAAATATCCGACATTTTAAATATTGAGTCCTTCTAAATCCGGGGCTATGAAAGGTAGAGATCATTTCACTACCGTTCATAACAGTCCAATTAAACCGAGACTTCAATATTGTTTATATTATCGTGTTCGTCTGTTGCCAAATTTCCCTTTTCATACTCTTTTTACAGACATTTAATTTTGCTTGTTGACTTATTTGTGTGTGTTTGTTTACTTTGTAATTCCATGAAATTTCAATTTAGTTATTTTGTTTAAAATTTTCTTCAAGCACATAAATATCACATATTTCTTAATGTAAAATATTGATATTTATGCAGTTCTGTATGTACGAATACCGTGACCACTTTGAGCATGCTGTGAAATATCTCAGCGTGTTGTTTACTTCGCAAAACTACACTTCAGATCAACTTGTTTTTAATGAGCATGGTTAAAATGAGTAGGTTTAAAATGTCAATAAAAAGGATAAAACACATGACATGACATAAAGAGTGATGAAGTCAGGTTACCGATGCTAACTATACGTTCGTTAGTGTATATTTCTACTACTACTACTACTACTACTACTACTAATACTACTACTACTAATACTACTACTACTACTACCAACAATACTAATAATTATAATAATAATAATAGTTACTTTTTACAGAGAGTAACACATAAGGTCATAAGCTAATCTTCCATGAGGCCCTCTATTATAGACACATTTACAAAAAAATAAAATAAAGCAGTAGTTGATAAATAAAGGCAATAATTTCAGATATTAAATGTTACATTCAGACTAAACCTTCATTCTTTGTTTACATGTTTACACAAACATGTACGTTTACCTTAAATGTGTACACACAACACTCTGTCCTGTTTTAATCGGATTACAGTAGGGTAAGTGTGAGGTTTAGTGCACCCTCGAACCGGTTTAAACCCCACAGTGGCCTACTTTGCCACTGACCTATTGTTAACCCTTTTGTGTTTGTGATGTCGTTTTTATTTAATATTACTTTTGCCTTCTTGTTTGTCTGTTTGCGTGTTTGTTTCTGTGTTTTGTGGTTGACTGTCCTATTTGAATGCTACATTCCCTGTCCGATCTTTTCACATTTCTCTAATATATATTACTATAATAACGATAACGATAAAGGGAAATAAGCAATCATTAGTAACAACAACAAGACAATAAAACATGAAATCATAGCATGGTAGGAAATAAAGCTTTGTCAAGGTTCAAACAATCATACAGACAGCGTGATGTGTTATTAAACTCTTCGAGGTCATCTACCTGCGTTCGTGGAGACAACTCTGTTTTACTAGTATAAAAGCTAATCGGTATACAAACGATTGACCTATTAACGGTTGAATCGGCTTAATTGCCGTCAGTACATCATGCTCTTATAGTATTATTCAGGCACAAGTTGTTTTCTCTCAGCTAAAAGTGTTTTGGTATAGAAATATATATCTGTCTTTATTACTGATTCGTGGCAAGTATATACATGCAGAACATTCTGATCGAGAGGTGGATCAATACTCAGCTATAGAGGGAATTAACACATTTCAAATACGGGATTGCGAGATGTCTCGGTGGTTACAAGTCCATTACATAATCTAGTGCGTTTTGCACAAACTTACCAATTAGGAAGTATATCGTCTGAATGAATCATATCACGTAATTAAAGACCAAAGATTATTAAATGATATTGTTATGCATCTGTCCTTATTGTATGACCATAGAACAGCTAGTGTTACTGTCGCTGTGTATGTATTCGTATTGTAAGACTTGACGAAAAAACGGATCGTTAACTCTGTAGCGTTCATTTTACTTGGAAATGTGGTAACGGTATCACATGAACATATTGTAATAATAACTAGTCCACTCAAACAATAGTTATAATCAAATACTGGTAGGGGATAACCTTTGGAAGCGACAAAAACAACCAAGAAACAGAAGTAAAAGACTTGATTATTAATAAAAGTAGATCTGGAAGTCGAACAAGAAATGTAGCATTCATGGACAACAGTCAACCAAAACACGCACAGAAACAAACAATGAATAAAAAGCAAGATTTGACATCTCAAACATAAAAAGTTGACAATAGGGCTACCGCATTGAAACGATCAGTGGTAAGAAAAGCCGATGAGGGTTTAAATCAGGTTCAATGTGCACCAAACCTCACTCTTACCCTATTTGCATCCCAATATCAATGGAAAGTGTAAATAAAAATATCACAGATAGGTTGTATTCTCTAATATAAATGTTCATGCATCTATAAATATAAAAACAAAAGCCTAGAAATCCACAAAGCAAGTACACAATTACTCAATGCTGAAGACAGAGCAAAATTTCTGTTCATGAAAGGTAATGCAAGAAGGAATATCTCGCATGCACACTAGCACAATTGCACAGATTTAAGCAGTATTCTACTCATAAGCCACATAATTATATTGAGCAAGATGATATCAAAGGACCAGTAAAAATATTGATAAATGAGTGGCGGCTGTAAAACGTCCCCTCTTGCTACGAAGTGGCGGCTGTAACACATCTCCCCGTGCTACGAAACAGTAGTGTTATGCATTGATTAATGCATGCCGAGATGAAATGCACATTTAAAGCATTAATCTACCCGAGGGATATTGTGTCATTTAGTAATCAGAATCCGAATATGATAGCATTTTTTGTGTTGTTTTGAATGTGTTTATTGGGAGCTAATATTAGTTTGCATTGATGCTATCTAGAATGAGCGTTGTTATGTTTGGCTTTAGTTACATATGGCAGACATCACATATTCGGTAATATTATTGTAAGCACTAAACATTTATGGTTCATTTTGTAAACATATTTAAATACAATTGTACTGTGATCACACACAAATAATTTAGAATAGTCTTCAAGGTCTCACTAAACAGTCATTTTCCTTGCCAGTCACGGTAGGAACTTTCTGGAGCTTAAAAAAAGATCTGTGTTATTGGGTTCTTGCTTATTTCTTAAAATGTGCAAATATTTTCTCTTTTTTGTTACAGGTGACAATAATGGGACAAGTTCATGATTTCATACAGGTTAGGATATGCCTGAATGTTTCTGAGCCCAGATCTGAGAATCTAATACTGGGTAGTGATACATTTGAAAACGTCAGTGAAATGGACAAATTCAAGAGGGTCTCTTCAAACTATTGATATTAAAAAAAGCAAATTGTTCAACCCCGTACGTGTTTTTTGTTGGATATTTCGTGCAACAGACATCAAGTTTCGCAAAGAAAATATTTTTAAGAAAATTCATTAGGTTCTACAGTGGTCCAGAGGGGTCCTGCTATATATGCAGAGCTATTCAAAATTAACTGTGTTGTGAGACGTTTAACCAAATCTCATCCAGTTCAGAAGACGCTTGCTCAAATAGCAGCTGATTGATGCAGATTTGTGTTTTCTGAAAAAAACAGCCTTCAAAATGGAAACAAGTGAGTTTGAGGATTGTAAAATGGCATCAGGTGTGGATTTTAGCAAGTTGTTAATGATTTTACAGTGTAAAATTGACTATGGTGTAAGACATTCGGACTGTATGCTATACAACAACAACACCTTGGATGGAGTTATGCATAAGAAGTCTGGTTACTCTCAATATGGGAGACAATCCATTCAACTCGGAACAACACACTATCATTTGAACGTTTCCGCACACATGGCAACATATATTTATGTAAAGAGTGTCTCGGGTTAACGGGAGTGCGTAAAATAACTTGTTTGTAACTTGTCTAGAAACTCGGTCGCTTTCAACTTTATACAACCTTACGCGAAATAACATGGGTAAAATAATGTAAATTTGTCGCTCGTTAAGTCAAGAATGTCGGTCACATAGCACAGTCAGCACAACATACAACCTTGAGTAAAATAACCTTATGTAAAATGATTTATTTCTCACTCGTTAAATAGATGTATGTCGGTCGCATACTGCCTTGCATAAGAAAGCTTACGTAAAATAATTTATTTGTCACTTGTCAAGAATGTCGGTTGCATACAACGTCATGGAAAATTTACAACTTTACGTAAAATAATTTATTTTTCAAAAAAGCCAGTCGAGTACGCTTGTCTTCTCTCGTCGTTTCTTGACATTTTGTAAAAGCGTTTTGTTTTGTAATTGTGTGACAGTTGTCGAGAATATGTGAAACTATTGTACTGAATTTAGTCAATTTCAGATGAATATATTATTAAAGTATAAATGTTCAGTGTTGACTTGACTTGACTTGGTTTCACTGACTATTGACTTGACTAGACTTGATTTGACTGACTCAACTGCACACCTTACATAACTTGTTTATGATTTGACTTATCAAAACTTGACTTGACTTAATCTGGACTTGAACTTGACTTGAAATTGACTTAACTTGACTTGAACTTGAGTTAGACTTGAATTGAACTTAACATGAATGTGTGAAACTATTGTACTGAATTTAGTTAATATCGGATCAATATACTTAGTAAATTGTATATGGATACATTTTCACTTTAGTATTGACTTGACTTGATTTGACTATTGCTTGACTCGGCTAGACTATAATTAACTAGACTTTACTTGACTAGACTAGACTGAATCAGCTGCTGAAAGTCTGCACAACTTGTTTATGACTTGACTCACCATAACTTCCTTATTACTTGACTCACCATAATTTGACTTGACTGAACTTGACATGAACTTGACTTGACTTACACACATTATAATTTAAATATGAAACACATTTTAGGTAAAGAAAACATAACGCTCAATATAGAAATAACAATACTGATAATTATTTTACTAAAGAAGGAGTTATTAAAGATACACCTTTGTCGTCTCTATGCAATCCTATACATTTTCGAATTACCTAGATCTCAATTTTTCGAATCCAAACGTTGTCATACTTTATGCTATAATTTCACAAATAGTCGCCCGATGTGGTCAAATGAGGCCATTTCATGTAAGGTTTTAACGTAAGTTTCTTCAGAAAAGATTTTCGTCGGATGTCGCGGAACTTTTTTTCCTTCAAGGTCTCACTAAACAGTTATTTCCCTTGCCAGTCACGGTAGGAACTTTTGGAGCCTAAAAAAAGATCTGTGTTATTGGGTTCTTGCTTATTTCTTAAAATGTGAAAATATTTTGTCTGTTTTTGTTGCAGGTGACAAGAATTGGACAAGTTCATGATTTCATACAGGTTAGGATATGCCTGAATGTTTCTGAGCCCAGATCTGAGAATCTAATACTGGGTAGTGATACATTTGAAAACGTCAGTGAAATGGACAAATTCAAGAGCGTCTCTTCAAACTATTGATATTAAAAAAAAGCAAATTGGTCAACGCCGTGTTTTTTGTTGGATATTTCGTGCAACAGACAACAAGTTTCACAAAGAAAATATTTTTAAGAAAATTCATTAAGTTCTACAGTGGTCCAGAGGGGTCCTGCTACATATGCAGAGCTATGCAAAATTAACTGTGTTGTGAGACGTTAATGTTCCTTAAGTATCAAACAAATTAATATTAATGATGTGACAATAGCAAGACGACCACTTTAAAGGCATATGGTGGATGTTCTATAGGCTAACATGGTCGTTTTTATAGTGAGTGGGTGAGGGAGTAGGGGGATGTTTTAGGCATGAGTCGTGGTAACCGTAGTACATTATAGTAATGCGAACATAATATCATAAAGAATACTGTTAGGGCAGCAATTGTGCCCTTTATCTGTTTATATCCAAAATGTTTTATGCAATTTTGCTCAAAGTCGTTTTGTGTTTATTTGAAATATATCGGTCGTTAGAATAGTCCATATATCCAGAGAGAGTAGACGAGACATCATTTCTAAATAAAAGATATTTTTGCTATTCGACCTTTCATACATTTATTTGACAATTTTTTTTTCTGAATGCGCAGTTTATGATTAGCTACTCTCTCAAATGGAGTTATTCTGCATCAAGCTAGCTTTTCGTATATATGGAAAAGTCTCCTAACCATTACTTATACCTAACCGGAAGTGGGGCAAGAAATTGGGAATAAGAGTTTTTAGTACAAACTCACTATAATAGCGTTCTTTTACTTGGCAATCGTATACTTGGAGCTTATGGGAATTGATTAATATGCATCAAAGATCATATTTGAAAGCTGAAAATGGACCCCACGGTATTACGCATCTGTATTATATTTAGTATTCGTTCGATATCACCGATACGGAGCTTTTTGAAGACACTTTATGGTGAAAAGCAAAAGGCCAACATTTCCGTATAAAACCGTTCGTCCTAACTCTAGCCATGCGTTCAGGTCATACAATATAAGATTCGTTCATGGGTATCCGGTAAAGATAGTGAATTCCAGCTCGAGGTATAATTGTTTCTATCGGAACCGATAACTCGGATTTGTACCGAGGGTTGGAATTCCTGAATTCTGAACAGGATATCCATGGTTGACTGTTTTTGCATATCATTTACATTCTGCGCATAGACGTCGCCAAATAATAACGTTTTGCATGTTGATTTACAAAATGACGTCATGTTACTGTCATTGTCGATATCAGCGTGCGACAATTATCTTCCCTCATGTGTAAGATCAGGCTTTCTATCACCCATGTAAAATACCAGAAACAGATATTCTATTTGGAAATAATAAATTTGATATTATTTTGAGCAAAATACTCATGCAGGCCAAATTTTTCATTTATCGACATTTTTCAACAAAAACTGCAAAAACAAATTCCATTGTTAAATAATTTTATGAAATAAATTATGTCTTTATACCTTTATAAAAAATGGAAAAGTGAATAGCATGTACAAATTTAACAGATTTGCCATGAAGTTTTTGAATCTAGCCTATATTTTCGTCAGTTATGGAACTACCTTTTAAGATAAATTGTTGATATTACTATTTTTACGAACTGTGCACCCCTTGTCGCAGATTTGTTTTTATAGTGCTATGAAATAGATTTCATGTTGAGTCTTTCACCAGATAGACAGGCAGATGTTATTGAAGCCTATTATGACACCTTTCGGTATCTGGATGATATTTTGAACATTGACAACCCTTTCTCTTCTACTATGGTTAATAATATATATCCTAAATAACTTCAACTTAATAAAGCTAATATGTTTCATATTTACACTTCTTTTCGCGATTTACATCTCTCTATTGAACATAATTAGCAAAATCTATGACAAGAGAGATGTTTTTAATTTTTCTATTGTTAATTATCCCCAATTAGATTGGGATGTTCCCCGAGCAACTTCATATGGGGTCTATGTGTCTGAACCTTTTTCATTTTTCTAGAGCTTTTGCTCGAGTTGAGGACTTTAATATTCGCAATCTTCGTATATCTAAAAAGCTACTCCATCAAGGCTACCGTTACCATAGACTTCGTAAAACCTTTGCAAAATGTTATCATCGTAACCCTGATCTTCTTTCCAAATATAAAATTAATTTAAGAACTTTTCTGCGACAAGGACTATCACAACCTGACTTCTATGATGACGTGATTTACAAACTTCGTTAGATACTTGGTCGTGACCGCTTTCATACTATCTTTGTTAAACTTGTTAAAAAGGTTTATCAAAATAGGTTATGACCCTCTCATTTTGCAACGAACTGTATGCTTGGTGGTGGACCTGTTTACAGTTCGGCCTATGCTTTCCTCTGTAATTGTGCGATGACCGGACAGGCTGAAAACCCTATGTCGTCTTTTACCTAAAGCCCAAAACAACGGTGACGTTTGATGTTTGTCTGCAATCTTGTCTATTCGTGCCCTCAACGGTTTATTCTATTGTTGCTCTGGCTTCTGCCAAGTCAATGAGTACCTTCTTTGCTTTTTTTTTTGTATTTATATATACTCGAGTAACTTTGTATTTTACGTATATTACCAATTAATGCTGCCTTCTGGTTAGAGAATATCTCATGTCGGGGATTTCTTTATTGACACTGTCCCATTTTATTGGGACGAAAGTAGGGTAAGTGGGACGTGTGGTGCACCCTAGAACCTGGTTTAACCCCCAGCGGCCTTTCTTGCCACTGACCGTTCCAAGGCGGTATACCTTTTGTGTTTTTGACGTCATATGCCAATATTCTTTATTATTATTGCCATTCATGTTTGTCTGTTTGCGTGTTTGTGGGTTTACTGTGCTCTGTGGAAGCTGCCTTTCCTGTTCGAATTTTATACTGATTTCTATAGATACAGACTTATTTGATATTACTGAATGTCAACGAAATACTCCAAAATGCAAGGACACCACAACAATCGACATAGTAAAACACTATTGTTTACTTCTCAACCTTTTTCTGTACAATTTTCTTCTTTTTTGATGTATATATTTGTTATATGAACTGTTTTCTATTAACCCTTTTTTCACATCATTTTTCTTTCCAAAACAAGTAATGCATACATATCCGTTCGGTTACGACAGCATCATCATGGACATACTAAGTGCCTACAACACCTTAGAAAAATCCTATGCGCATATATGTGTAAATGATATGTGTATGTGTTTGTGTGGTAAACGTAGATAACCTTATCCGGTATGCAAGAATAATACTTGTGTGCGGATTGACAAAAAATAATGAAAGGAAGAGGAAATTTAGAAATCGCCGAGTACGATAAATATAAAACTATTGCAATCTCGGTTTGATTGAGTACATAAACGGCAGTGAAAAATGCTTGCTACCGTTCACGACCTTTAGCCCCTGGTTGAGAATTTAATATTAAAAATATCTGTAGTACGAACATTTTAGCCGTCCGAAAATGGTGCGTATTTGATGATGTACATGAACCCTTCAATCTGGTATTTTCATACCATTTCATGGAAAGAAATATAAACAGATCGGACAGGGAAAGTACTATTCAAGGAGGACAGTCAACCAAAAAACACAGAAGCAAACACGCAAACAGCCAAACAAGAAGGCAAAAGTAATAATAAATGCAAACACAAACACAAAAGGGTTGACAATAGGGCTACCGCCTTGGAACGGTCAGTGGCAAAGTAGGCCACTGGGGGTTTAATCTGGTTCTAAGGAACACCACACATCACACTTACCCTACTGTCGTTCCATTAAAACAGGACAGTGTAAATAAAGATATCCCCGCCATGATCTAATCTCTAACCAACAAAGCAGCATCAATAGGCAATACAGGTAAAACAATAATATGCTCGGGTAAATATAATACAGAAAAACAATAGCCTAGAGAGCAACAAGAGAATAAAACCATTACGGGCACGGCAAGAAAGATCATATACAGACGTCAAACGCCACCGTCTGCGTATGGTCCCAGTTTCTAACACATGGCTTTGCCTAACCGAGAAAACAATAGCAGAAATAAAAACAAAATGTAATTTAGGAGAAGAGATTATGAATCATGTTTATCACACGTAACAGTATACCGATTAAATTAAAAAGCAGACAACATATCCTAAGGATGATTCAACACAATCTCATTAAAATCGGACCCTTTATCACTCTACGATATTCTACACTACTACCGATCTGAAAACATTGCATTGGAGTTCACGTCCGATTGACCTTACGATTAGCCATTCAGATCTCAGCCTACAAAAATGCCCGGTAAAGACTGCTTCATTGCGCATGTCGCGTTTCAGTTGAACTCTGCGGAGCAGTCTAGGCTAGGTATTGAAAGAGACAATGTTCGTAACTGTTACCTTATACAACACAACATAACTGCAACAAAAAGAACAAGATTGTTTGTCGGAATTCAAGAGCGGTACAACAAATGTACCGCTTCGTTGGATTGAACCCACACTAAAATTACACACGCGGGTAATATTAATAGAACGTTGCAATAGTCGACTTCGCCATCAAATGAGCTAAGTCGACAAGACGTACTACGACATACAATTTAGAAAACTAATGTCGTAATAATCTCGGTAGAATTATATATTTTCAAAACACATGACCGCGCCCATGATTTTCTTCGTATTCTTGATGTAAAACATACCATTTAGCATTTCTTTGAATTTATCGCGTAATCCACAGCATTAAAGCACGGCGACTTTATCTTTTTGCTTATATATGTGTTTCATGTGGATTTTGGTTTGTTCAGTGCATATGAAACGCGCGATTTCATCGGTTGAAGTTAGGTGATCTTCTCGTGAATTTTGATTAAATGAAAGGTATATCTGACGTGACCTCAAAGGCAGCGTTAACAGATCCTATAGCGGAGCGTATCAAAGCATAATTAGGATATGATTTTAATGAGATTAGATTCAACACTACTCAGAGCATTTAAAGGTTTGAGTAAAGGAACCACCTATCCGAGAATAAAATAAGAAAAACGAAGTATTTGAGAATGTAACTCCGATATCTTTATATAAATATCAAGCCCATCGTTCTCCGAAGATCGGACAAAATAACAGCTCTGATTGCAAGCAGACTTTTTACTGCTTGATAATGTCTAGTTTTATTTACAATACCCGAAATTGCATATGCATAACATGAATTAACTGTTATGTTTGTGTTGTCATACCTTGCAATTTATTCATCGATGTAATTACCGTTTGTTTCAGTGCGTGGTTATGGTTTTAATATGTATTGTCATTAAGGAACTCACAATTGCATGTGTTGAATTTATGCTAACTTTAGCATTAGTAGTCTAACACCCTTTAATTGTACTGGTTATAGATAAATAGGTTTTAGAGAGAAAGTAGACATCCAGGTAAAATCTAAATGGTCAATAGGTAGTTTTAGTTAGTCTTTGAAAGAAAGTTGAGGTGTCAAGAAGTTCTCTTGAAATTATATTTTGCATCCATTTTGTATCAGTTATTTTAATCAGTTTAATATAGTTGCAATATTTGCAATGTCTGTAATTTTGTATTCTTAAAGTTTCTAAGATATATAGAACAGATGTGTTTTAATAAATAATGGTGAAATTGTGTACCATGATTTGGTCAATTGTATGGAAATGGATATAGGATTTGGAAGATATATATAGACATGTTCTTTTTATGTTTGGTGACTTATAGGCCCAGTGGGCCGGGTGCTTATGTTGTTTTATAAATATATGTATATCATGTATATATGATTGCTTGTATGCACATGTCACAATAATAAAAAAACATACTTACTTACTTACTTACTTATAGAGCTGTGTGGCGAGCTGGAGGATAGAATGTGAGGAGATATGGATGTGATGGATATAGTCTTTGTACCTTACACATAGATTATTTTATTCATTACCATCAGTATATGATTGTTACCTAAGCTGGCGTTCGTTTCAATAACAACCTCTTGAATATAGCGTATGGCAACACTATAGATAGCCGGGTCATGCTATAACAAAAGCTCTTTGTTTACTAATACAAAAGAAAATCTGAGAAAATGGATGGGAGGTTAGTACCCATAGTTTTACTATTACTTTAGAAGTAGTCCACATAGTCGGATTTTCTAATTCTTTTATGTTTTCGATGTCAAACCTTACCTTTTATTCATCTTTGTAGTTGTTGTTTGTTTTTGTAAGTGTTTGTGGTTGACTGTGGTCCTTGAATGTTATACTTTCTGTTCGATTTCAAAAGATATTCGCTAGAGAAAATACTACAATTTTGGCCTGTAATAACATATTAAAGCGTTTTTTACTAACGGCAGTTTAGACAATTATACTATGTGGACTTGCTATGAAGTTTGTGAAGCACTCAACTTCCTATTAGATAATATTTTCGTCAGATATAGAACCATCGTTTATAGACAAATTGTTGGTATCCCTGTGGGTACGAACTGTGCACCACTTGTCGCAGATTTGTTTTTATTTTGCTATGAAAGAGATTTCATGTTGAGTATTTCACCAGATACCCAGGCGGATGCTATTGAAGCTTTTAATGACACCTCTCGGTATCTGGATGATATAGTGAACACTGACAACCCTTTCTTTCCAACTACGGTTAATAATATTTATCCTAAAGAACTTCAGCTTAACAAACTTAATATATCTGATAATAACGCCTCTTTTCTTGATTTAGATCTCTCGATTGAAAATGGTGAAATAATTAGCAAAATCTATGACAAGAGAGATGACTTATTAGTTTTTCAAGAGCTTGTACTCGTGTTGAGGACTTTAATATTCGTAATCTTTGTATAACTAAAAAGCTACTCAATCAGGGGTACCGCTACCGTAAACTTCGTAAAACCTTTGCAAAATGTATTATCATAACCCTGATCTCCTTTAAAAATATAAAAGTAATTTAACAATTCTTCTGTGACAAAGACTGTCACAACCTGACTTCTATGGTGATGTGATTTATAAACTTCGTAAGATTCTTGGTCATGATCACTTTCATACTATATTTGTTAAACTTGTTAAAAAGTTTATCAAAAGAGGTTATGACCCTATCATTTTGCAACGTACTGCATGCTTGGTGATGGACCGTTTTACAGTTCGCCGCTATGCTTTCCTCTTTAACTGTACGATGACTGGACAGGCTGTGGACCCTATGATGATGCCTACCTAAAGCCCAGTGGGACGGTGGCGTTTGATGTTTATCTATGATCGTTCTTGTTGTGCCCTTAATGGTTTATTATCTTGTTGCTCTGGTTTCTGCCAATTCATTGAGTACCTTCATTGTGGCTTTCTAGAATATTGTTTTTTTTGTATTATATTTAATATGGGATTACAGTAGGGTAAGTGTGAGGTTTGGTGCACCCTATAACTGGTTTACTCCCCCAGTGAACTTTGTTGCCACTGACCGTTCCAAGGCGGTAGCCCTATTGTCAACCCTTTTGTGTTTGAGATGTCGTTTGCATTGTTTTAATTAATTTTGCCTTCTCGTTTGTCTGTTTGCGTGTTTGTTTTTGTGTTTTGTGGTTGACTGTCGTCCTTGAATGCTGCTTTCCCTGTCCGATATTTTTTATCTTTCTTTGTATATCTGTTTTAAGTAGAAAATGAAGTTATACAGTTATTGGCCATACAACTTGTTTTCTCTCAGGCAACAATATGTTGAGTAAAATGAATTAGCTGTCTTTATTAGGGATGAGTGTCAAGATTATAAATATAGAATTTTCTAGTCAAGACGTTGGTCAATACACAGCTATAGAGCGAGTTAACATGTTTCAAATACGAGATCGGGAGATATTTCTCTCGGGGGTTCCAAGCAACTTAATTAAACTAGTGCGCTTAACACGAAATTACCAGTTAGGACGTGTAGGTCTCACTAAACAGTTATTTCCCTTGCCAGTCACGGTAGGAACTTTCTGGAGCTTAAAAAAAGATCTGTTATTTGGTTCTTGTTTATTTCTTAAAATGTGCAAATATTTTCTCTTTTTTTGTTGCAGGTGACAAGAATGGGACAAGTTCATGATTTCATACACGTTAGGATATGCCTGAATGTTTTTGAGCCCAGATCTGAGAATTTAATACTGGGTAGTGATACATTTGAAAATGTCAGTAATATGGACAAATCCAAGAGGGTCTCTTCAAACTATTGATATTAAAAACAAGCAAATTGGTCAACCCTGTATTTTTTGCTGGATATTTCGCGCAACAGACATCAAGTTTCACAAAGAAAATATTTTTAAGAAAATTCACATTAAGTTCTACAGTGGTCAAGAGGGGTCCTGCTACATATGCAGAGCTATGTAAAATTAACTGTGGTGTGAGACGTGTATCGCCGAAGGAAATTATATCTCGTAATTAAAGACCAACGTTGTTAATTTCACATCTGTCTCATTCATGTTGGTCGTTTTGCGTGATTTAAAGTAGAATATAGCTTAAGCAGGTGCTAGGAGGTGTGGGAGGTGTTGCACACTACATTACCTCTCGTGAACAGACTCAATAAAACTGAATCTGCTACTCCTGTTTGTGTTTGTTGCTTCCAAGGGATCCCCTTTTCAGTATTTATTGACATTCACAACTAGCGTTTGTTTAGTGCTGTGGCCGGTGCTAGGAGGCGTGACAGGTGTTGCAAACTACATTACCTCTCATGAACTTTTAACGAAAACACTTAAAATAAATATTTCTCCTCTTCGGTTACACTCTGCGTCACCTATACACATTCCACATAATAACATTTCTTAGATCTAAGCCATTTGCTGGTCTTATACATTTAAATCTTCATTCGGAAACCTCATTCTATGTTCCTTCTAATAATTTTACCAGGATTTTTAATAACGGCTCAAACGTTTCATAAACACCTCTTAGTTCACCTGTTTGAGAAAATATCAAGTAACGTCTCCATTCAGACATCGTTTAATTCAATCTAGACGCAGAGTGTTTCCCTCTATAAGTAAGTGCAATGCTAATAGGTTCATTTATCTTGCAAGTCCACCATTAAATCCACTGTTAACTATACAGCTAACCCTCCCTACTTCCTCCTAGACCTAGGATTTTATTTCGTAAAGCTGATAAAGCAGATAAGAGTATAATTATTGTTTGACGCCTCCATTACGTGAATGTTTTATTTCAGGAACTCGGAAGTACTACAGACCCAGTTGCGTTCAAGTACCCCAAATAAATGCAGAACGAACGCTGAACGAACGGAAAATGAACGCAGAATGAACGCAGAACTAACGCAGAATGAACGTTGCACGATCTATATTTTAAAAATGCATTTCGTTTGTTGCGTTCGTTTCGTTCGTTTTCAGCGTTCAGCGTTTTAAAAAACGATCGATGAATGCATTTTTTAAAACGCTAAACGCTGAAAACGAACGGAACGAACGATGAATGCATTTTTTAAAACGCTAAACGCTCAAAACGAACGGAACGAACGAAACGAACGCAACGAAACGAACGAAACGAACGCAAATGCATTTCGCTATTTCGGATAACTTTCAATATTATCCTTACAGTACATAATTAAAGTCTCGATTTAAACGAAGTGCTCTTTGCACTTCGTTTATATACTTAATATAAAGAAATAAACTGTGTAAATGGTGTTTTTTAAGCACGATTACACTTTCATTTTTACCGATTTAAAATAGGAAATGTATTTATTGTGTAGCACAAATTTTATATTATTTCATTATAAAACTGAAATAATGTTGGTAAAATCAGAAGGCATATTTTTATAAAGTGTCAAGTATGTTAAATGTTTCATGAAAATAACATAAACCCGGAAGAAAACAGAATCATCAATGTGCACCACCAACTAGCATAGTTTACTCGTCAGAAATGTTGCAATTGGTAAACGCTAAAAGAACGAACGCAAATGCATTTTCTCCGTTTGTGCATTTAAACGCACACATTATGTTGCGTTCGTTCCGTGCATTTAAATGAACGCTTAGTTTCGTTTGTAAACTATGAATGCATTCAAAAATGCAAATGATTGCATTTTAAAAAATGCATTCATAAAAATGAAATGCAAACGGGATGCAAACGGAGCGCAAACGGAACGCAAACGAAACGCAAACGGAATGCATTTTTGGGGTATTTGAACGCAACTGGGTCTGTAACTCGTATACTCAAATGCAATCTAATGAAGATAATATTATTTCAACGCATATCAATCAGTGCAATATTTCCAATAAATATTGATAAATGTGATCCTTTAGGAGCAACAAACACATTTAAGAGAATAAAGCAGCAGACTCGGTTTTATTGAGTCTGTTCATAAGAAGTAATGAAAGAAGCAACACCTCTTACGCCCCCTAGCACCGGCTTAAGCGGTATTCTACTTCAAAGCCACCTACATTGTGCTCATCAAGGCTGGAATAGACGAATGAATGGTGTTTTACGTCGACACAAAATAGGTCATACTGTTCGCAAAAAATGATGAAAGATAAAGAAATGAAGTAGTAATTAAAAAGTAATGTATATGTATAAAGATAAAATTATTTTCAAATAAGGGATGATATGGTAGTAATATAAACTACGCATATATGTAAATCAACAAATGCCCATCAACGGGTGTGTAAACAAGTTAATATATATAAGAACATATTATAATGATTTATAAAGTCTGATTTCTTTCAGAAAATCTAAAACAAAACTAAAATCTATAGAATCGAATAACTTATAGTATTATCTGTGTAGTACTTTTGCCGCATATGATCAAAGTCTATTAATTACCAACAAGATAGGTTTTACCATTAACGGCGCAAAACAGAGTATACATTCTGGTAATTGCTAACCTTGTAATAAATACGAATGAGTATAACGTATATGCCCTATCCTGCACCGGGCTAGGACAACTTCTTCTACTAGAAGAACGCCATTCACCGAGTAACGGTTTAATTGAATGGAGTTTATTGTTAACTGACAGATCCCAAGCGGCCTGCCAATAGTTACGAATATATGTGACAAAATAAACTTTTAAAATCAGTATAAGATAATTTGGCATTCGACATATGTATACCTAATGCTGCTTTAGCATTTACACGTATTTCTACATATCTTGGAAGTCAGCAAAAAATAATAACTTTATCAACTATAACAGAATTGTACTTTTCTAAAAGCTGAAGCACAACTGGGTTATCATGTATCATATTACCATATTACCCTGGGCTTGAAGAGATGAAAGGGAATCAGAAAGGATTACGAAATGGTCATCATCAGAGTCCTGAATATTGTTTAAGGCAAGTTCAATTGCTTTAAGTTCAGCTGAAAAGACAGAGGCCTTGTCAGGCAGGCGGCTCTTTATGCTGTGTTTGTGAACAACAGCTGCTGCAGCTACAATATCTCGTTAAATTTGCTTTGAAAGACATTACGATATGTACTTGATTTGCTACTATTAAAAAGATAAAAAATAATTGTTCCAGTGTCTCTTAATTTTGGTTTGATACGAAGACCAAATGGTCGAATGGCCTTCGGTTTTCGATCAAAAAGGGGTCCATAACTTGGATTAAAAACATTATCATGATTATCGAAAGTTGGGTTTGAAGGGCTAGATTGTAATTTAATGGTATACTGAAGGGATAATTTGTCCCATCTATGATACAGCGATGGTTCAATAGCTCAACATATATACTTTCAGCTGGTGATGTACGAAAGGCACCTAAGTCGAGTCGTCATCCTTGATTATGTATAGGATCAAGCATCTGCAAGATGAGGGTCTTCATGATGTTTACGTACTTGATAAAAGTGCATACAATTAGTTTTAGATTTAGCAAATTTAAAACCATATTCATCAGACCACGTCGGAAATTTATTGAGGCATTGTTGACATTGTTTCGCAATAGTGTTCGTGTGTTTTGCACGATAACATATAACAAAGTCGTCAACATATAGAGAACAATCAACACCAGGATTGATACTTTTATCTATACTGTTAATTTTTATATTAAAATGAGTTACAGAGAGTATACCGCCCTGTGGCACAACCGTCTCCTGCTCATGAATGTCAGCGAGGGTTGAACCCATTCTGACACAAAACTGTCTATTATCTAAGAAATTATCTATAAAAATTGGTAATCGGCCTCTAAGACCAAAATGATATATAGGGTCCTATAGAAACCACAGCGTCCGAACGCAATGGCATCGTAGGTCCGCACTGTACTGCAAACAAGGACTTGAAACTACAATGAAAGAGACAAAAAGCAACAGAAAGAGTGGTGAAGGTCATGAAGATCATTCATAATACCGTACTTCCTTGCAACATCATAATCTTTCTCCAAGTCAAAAAATACATCGACTAGATGTTCTTTTTTTATGACATCCTCCCTAATAAATGATTTAAATCGAATGAGATTGTCTGTTGTGCCTCGTTGGAGCCGGAATCCATTTTAAAAATTTGTTATCAGCTGTGTTGGATTGCAGGTACCAAACGAGTATTTCATTAATCATTCGTTCCATGGTTTACTGGATTCCCAAATTACTAAAACAACTATATTACTGCCCGTTTTATTTCCAATTCTAGTTTTTGCACCACTACAAATATCTACAAACTTTTAACATCTTGTCTTACTGCCGTTAAATATCACGTTAAACAATAATGTGCTAAAGCTTTTGAAAACTCTGGGATTAATTTATGTTTGTCTTTTAAAATTCAGGCGACGTTCTTGATAACATGTGCAATAAACGTCAAGCTTCATCTATAAGTACGTATGTTTTTTTCTAAATTATATACAACTTTACCACACAACCTTATCAAAGACAAGATTATTGCTCTCATTGAAAAACTTTCCATGTAGTTTGTGAAAAATCACTTATTTCTTTATTAGATAATATTCTCGTCATGTATGGAACTACCGTTGATAGACACAATGTTGGTATCCCTATGAGTACGAACTGTGCACCCCTTGTCGCAGTTTTGTTTTTATATTGCTATTTAAGCGATATCATGTTGAGTCTTTCACCAGATTCCCAGGCCTTTAATGATACCCCTCGGTATCTGGATGACATATTAAACATTGACAATCCTTTCATTTCTACTATGGTTAATAATATATAACCTAAAGAACTTCAACATAATAAACCTAATATTTCTGACACTAACGCTGCTTTTCTCGATTTACATTTCTCTGTTGAAAATGGTGAAAGGATAAGCAAAATATATGGCAAGAGAGAAGATTTTTATTTCGATATTGTTAATACCCATTAAGAAGGGGATGTTTCCCGAACAACTTTTTATGTGTTCTATGTGTCTCAATGATATTCTTTCCAAATATAAAAGTAATTTAAGAACTATTCTGCGACAAGGACTATCACAACCTGACTTCTATGGTGACGTGATTTACAAACTTCGTAAGATCCTTGGTCATGATAACTGTCATACTATCTTTTAAAACTAGTTAAAAGGTTTATCAAAAGAGGTTATGACCATATCATTTTGCAACGCATTGCATGCTTGGTGGTGGACCCATTTACAGTTCGGCACTATGCTTTCCTTTTTAATTCCGCATTGACCAGACTGGCTGTGGACCCTATGATGACGTCTACCGAAATCCTTTTTCGGACGGTAGCGTTTGATGTTTGTCTTTAATCTTGTCTTGTTGTACCCTTAACGGTTTGTACTCTTTTTGCTCTGGCTTTTGGCAAGTCATTGAGTACCTACTTTGTGGCTTTCTACGATGTTGTGTTTTATTTGTTATACATGATCATTTATGTGTTTTAGTTATATTGCCTATTAAGACTCACTGTTTGTTAGAGATTATAACCCGGCGGGGATTTCTTTATTTAAACTATCCAAGTTTATTTTAAACAGAGCTTTACATTTTAACTAAAGATAAGCTTTAAATGATAAAAAGCCATCAGACCTATCACAACAATGCAAATTGTATATGAGCCAAGTCAGGAAAAGGAGACCTTCCAACTTTATTGGGATGACAATAGGGTATGAGTGAGGTTTGCTGCACCCTAGAAAATCTGGTTTAAACCCCCAACTGCCTTTTTTGCCACTGACCGTTCCAAGTCGGTAGCCGTATTTTCAACCCTTTTGTGTTTGTGGTGTCTTATCTTGCTATTTATTCATCTTTAAAATTGTTCTGTATTTCTGTGTGTGTTTGTGGTTGACTGACGTCCTTGAATGCTACTCTTTGCTGGCTATGAACTTCATGAGCATAGCATGGGATAAATGTTAGCATAATCTTGTTCATTATTACAAGGATTAGTTCATATTAATAACATATTCGGGAGATTCTGGCTGAGCATCTCTTACAAATGAAATGTGCTTTCACATCCCGTAAACATACCATTTCAGGTTAAAATTGGTATAGCAACCTCAAAGTGTGAGGAGATGAAGGATGCAGTTTCCCGTCAGAAATGCTTCCGCCAGGGAGAGAACTTACTCTAGGCAGAGGTTTGCAGATCTCAAGCCAAGGCGTTATCCGCTGAGCTATAAAATCAAAGCTCTAATAGGATGTTCTATTTTATCATTAAGAACCAAACTGTACCAATCATTACAATATGGCAAATGTATATATATATATATATATATATGGCGTGACCCAGTGGACCAAGGTAGTCCTTTGATCGAAAACTAGGCTATTTCTTGGATACCTCTGTGAAATAATTAGCAACATCTTTTACAATAGGGTTATTTTCGACTTTGTTATTGTTAATTATCCCAACTTAGACGGTGACTAAACTCTTATGGGTCTATGTTTCTCGACATATAGAGTTTTCTAGAGCTTTTTGTCGAGTTTTCTAAGTTTTATTATCGTAACAACGATCTCCTCGACATATATAATAGCAATCTTAAAACACTTCTGCGATAATGGTTTAACACAGCCTGTCTTGTATGGTGGTGTGATTTACAACTGAGGAAGATTTTAGGTACTGATAATTGTCATGATTTATTTATTAAAATGATTAGAAAACATTATAAACAGAGGTTAGACCGAACTATTCTGGGGTGCACTATATGTTTAGTTGTAGACCCTCTACAGCTTGCAGTTATGCTTTCCTCTTTGATTGTGCAACGACCGGACGGGCGGTGGATTCTATGACAACGTTTTCCTAAATAATTTAAGGCGGGAACCTTTTGATGTATGTCCTTCATTCCGTTTTGTCGTGCCCTTAACGGTTCTCCCCTTGATGCTCTGACTTCACACAAGTCATCGAGTACATATGAGATTAGCTTCTTAGGTTTAACTTATGTTTGATATACTATATACGTGAACATTTCTGTGTTTTTTCTTATTACATCTATCAACGCTTTATCAATTGTAAGGGGTTAACACGGCGGGGATTATTTTTCTTTACACTGTACAGTTGTTTAGGGATGATGACAAGGTAAGAGTGAGGTTTGGTGCACCATTAAACCGGTTTAAACTCCCCGGTGGTAGCTATTGTCACTGACCGTTCCAAGGCGGTATCCCTGTTGTCAACCATTAAATATGTTTGTGATGTGCTTATTTACTGAATGTATTTGTGATGTACTTTTTGTATCACATTTGCATTGTAATACCTGTTTGAGTGACTGTATTCTGTGAATGCTACTCTTCCTGTTGGATTTATTAATCTTTTTCTTGAGCACTTTTGTATAATTAAAAGCTGTTACTCCAAGACTGCCGTTAAAAACTTTTGCAAAATCGTATTATCCTTACCATGATCTACTTTTAAAATATAAAATAATTTAAGAACTCTTCGATGACAAGGACTATCACAACCTGACTTCTATGGTGAAGATGGTGAAGTGATTTACCATCTTCGCAAGATCCTTGGTCATGATCACTTTCATACAAACCTCAAGAAACTTGCCAAAAATGTATCAAAAGGGGTTAATTTACAGGCAATTCACAGTTCGTCATTATACTTTCTTTCCTCTTTGATGATAGGGTCATCAACTATTTTGAAGTTGTACGAAAGTGATTATTATCTTATGAATTTTGTAAATCACAGTACTATATGCGTTGCAAAAGCGTTCCTAACTGATATTTTGTAAAAGTAGAACAGGGTTACGATAATAAAATGTATAAAACGATTTTATATAACGCAGATTACTAACATTAAAGGTCTAGACTAGAAGACTACAATCTCCAGAAAAACGATAATAAAACCCCATGAGAAGTTGTTCGAAGAACACTCCAATTTAAGGGGTGATAATTTACAATATCGACATTAAAATCATTTCTCCTGTCATAGATTTTAATAACAGAATCTCCATGATAATCGGGGACAGAAACGACAGTATCAACATTTTTAGCGTTTTTGACGTTTTTTAGGATAGATAGTATTAACCATAGTAGAAAAGAAAGGATTGTCAATGTCTAGTATGTCATCCAGATACATCTGCCTGAGTATATGGTAAAAGACTCAACATGGAGTTTTTTTCATCGCAATACAAAACAATCAGCGACAGCAGAAACATAGTTCTTACCCACGGGGTTGACAACAATGTGTATATAAATGGTAACTTCATACCCGATGAAAATATTACCTAAAAGGAAAATAAGTGCTTCTTGGCAAGTGCAATTATTTAAATTGCCCGAATTAGTATAGTCTAATAGCATCATAGCCATAACTATTAACAATGTATACCCAAAAAAATAGATAAAGAATACATGTAACATGTGAGTGTAGAGAAGGGTCAAAGTAGATGGTTGGCTGTCGTCCTTAAATGCTACTTTTCCTGTTCGATTTTTATATCTACTTTTAGAGTATTAATAAAGCAAAACATAGTTTTTCCCATTCAATTAAGGGCCCTAAATCTGCTGTTTCCGCTCAAATCCGACTAGTTATCTGTCATTGATATAAGTGTGAACACGTTATAGATGGCGGTTTGAAATCTTAGCGGGACGAGAAAAAATACGAAAAATGGATGTAATGTGTATTATTTGGAAATTATTTACGGTAACGTAGAATTAATATGAGTCGAGCTCGTTCCAAATATAAACATGTAATAAGAAGAAAGCGTTTTGAACACCGCAAAGTAAATACGAATAAACTTCTAGAAGCACGAGTGTCAAATGCTAGGGATTATTGGAAATTGCTCAAAGGCCAGGCTACCATAACGTCAGCCTCTTCTATCTCCGCAGATACTTTTGCAAACTATTTCAAGGCAATAAATGACCCAGAAAGCAGTTTTTATCAACCAGATGAGGACGTTATTTATTTTAATTCCAGATATCTTAATGGTGAAATCCAAGTAATATTTGAAGAACTTGACACAGAAATAACAGCAAATGAACTTTTAAAAGCGATCAGACAATTACGTAATAATTCAAGTGGTGGTCCTGATCTATTGTTAAACGAGTTTTTTAAAAATGGTTCGGATATTCTATCCCCTAATCTACTAAAACTTTTTAATTCGTGTCTATCAAGAGGTTATTTTCCAGAACGTTGCAGTGAAGGGCATATTGTTCCTATTTTCAAAAGCGGCGATCCGCGTGATCCAAGTAATTACAGGGGTGTTACATTACTTAGTACACTGGGAAAATTATTTAGTAGAGTAATTAATAACAGGTTAATTATATGGGCTGAACAATACCAAGTATATATCGAAGCTCAAACTGGATTCCGTAAAGGCATGAGTACGTCAGATAATATTTTTATCTTGCATGGACTTATTTCTCAAGCATTGTGTCAAAAAGATTATTTATATTGTGCATTCGTCGATTTCAAGAAGGCTTTTGATTTTGTTGTTAGAGATATTTTATGGTACAAACTTATTAAAATTGGAGTTAGCGGGAAACTTTTAGATGTTATTAAATCGATGTATAACTGTGTAAAGTCTAAAGTTAAATATATGAATACTTTAAGTGACGAATTTTCATGTTTACTTGGTGTAAGACAAGGAGAATGCCTCTCACCTTTTCTTTTTAGCATGTATTTAAACGGCTTAGAGGAATAATTAATACTTAAAGGGGTAGAAGGTGTAAGTTTAGGTATGATAAATCTATGCTTACTATTATACGCGGATGATATTATATTACTAGCAAAAACAGCGGCAGATTTGCAACATGCGTTAAATGTATTAGAAGAATATTGTACACGATGGAAATTAACAGTTAATACGTCTAAAACTAAGATTATGGTCTTTAGAAAGGGGGGTAGACTAAAAAATGATTTAAACTTGTATGACGAGGGAAAGTTCATAGAAATTGTTAATAAGTTTAAATATCTCGGAGTTGTTTTCACCCAGGGCGGTTCTTTTAATGAAACTGACAAAATGTTATCAGGACAAGCACTTAAGGCGATTTTCAAGCTAATAAATGTATTAATAAATTTACAGGTTTATCACCAAAGCATATATTAGAAGTTTTCGATAAACTTAACACACCTATTTTAAATTACTCTTCTGAAGTTTGGGGCTTTAACAAAGGTGCGAAGACCGAAAGAACGCATTTAAGTTTTTGTAAAGGTGTTAAAATTTCCACACAAAATAATTTTATTTATGGAGAAACCGGTCGAATTAGCTGCATATACAGAAGATACTTTAATATTATAAATTACTGGCTAAAAATCTGCTCTTCGAGCGACACAAAATATATAAAATTAGTATACAATATGATTCAATCTGAATACGAAATACATGTAAATAGAACAAATTGGGTTTCGGAAGTAAAAACATTACTATCAACATTGGGATTTTAGGAAGTATGGTACGCTCAAAGAGTGTAGGCGATGCTAACGCTTTTCTAAGATCGTTTAAACAATGGTTAAATGACGTATTTATACAAACTTGGAACGCAGAATTAAATAATTCAACAAGAGCATTATTTTATCGGTCGGTAGATTCATCTGAATTTAAACCGTACCTAGATATAGTAAATATATCAAAATACCGATATGCATTATCGAGACTCCGCCTATCCTCTCATAGGCTAGAAGTAGAGAGTGGTCGATGGAAAAAACCAACCAGCGTACCTTTTCAAGAAAGATTATGCAGACATTGCAACTCCTTGGAGGATGAATATCATTTATTAATCGAATGTAATAACTATCAAGAAGTAAGAAAAATGTATATAAAGCAATATTTCTGGAAAAAAACTAGTTATTTTAAATGTATACAATTAATAAATACTGTTAATAAAACTGAAATTAAAATGTTAAGCGTATAATTAGGTACAGAAAGCCTTTGAATTAAGAGTACAAATTAATAGAGTCTAGTTTAAACCTTTTATCATTAATGTTATAAGTGTTAAAAAAAGCTCTTGCAATCTTGCTCTAGTCTCAATACAGCGAGAGAAAAAACACTGAGATTTAAGGTCATTGACATACTGTTCTATAGATAACAGTTTAAACTAATCATAATACAAGTATACTATGTGTATGATTTATATATGTTTTTCTAGTGTATTTCGTTATATGATTATATATGTAAATATTTGTATTCGTTTGTGTACTCGGAGATAGACGTGTGAATAGGTCGCTTACAAAGAAAGCTCTCTCCCATATGTTTTGGATTGTGTTTAAACGCATGACCCCCAAGACGCTGGGATAACATATTGAATACAATCTGTTTGCCATCTATCCGTGTCATTATCGAATTGTTAATATTGTAAATATATTGATGGGCCATATGTGGCTTAAATAAATGAATAAAGAATATATAAAAGAAAAGAATATAAATAATATGACGAAGTTTGGTATAAGGTTTACGAAAAAAAAGGAGTTCAAGTGTGAGAATAGCAAAGTGTAGCATTGTAAAACATTTCAAGTGCAAGAACTCTGCAGTTTCGAGTCCGACATGCTTTGGTTTTAATTTGTAAGTTTGTAAGTTTGTAAACGCTCTTTTCTATCACTGGGGAAGCTTCATAAAATATAAAATTAGTGACAATGTAGGCACGGGTGATGTAATTACTCGCATTCAAACGACTAGACTTTCTTCATTTTGAAATGATCTACATGAAAAATAATATGTGTTAGAATCTAATGTTAAGAATCACTAAATTATTGTAATTCTGCCTTACCAAGTTATATTCCGATAAATCCGTCTGCAATTTTCCTATACATGTTGAAAATGTTCTTTCGATTAAGATTTAATTTATCCTTTCACAGAATAATAACCCCTTGCACACTTCTAACTTTTTTAATCTTATTAATATATTTTCCTCAAAATTAGTCAGAATAAATCATTAATAAAAAAATAACCAGTATCAGATTCTTGTATTTATTTTAGCCTGGATGTCCAAAAATGATTTTCCAGATCAGAACTTCGAAGAAATGGTTCCCCCATTGCTTGACAGCGTTCTCCATCAGTTTAATGCTTCCCTGCAGAGCAACAAAGGTAGCGAGTATTCCAAATCAGCACTGGTTTGAATCCGGGCTTGAATTATTCGTCATCTCACAACACCCCGTGTTTCCAGGTTATAGAATCTCATGAAAGATCGCGACTTCATGCCATCAAATTAGGTTCTGACACTAGGGTAAGTGTAAGGTTTGGTGCACCCTAGAACCGTTAAAAAAAAATGGTGTATTCTCTTACTGCTCTGGCTTCTGCCAAGTCATTGAGTACCTTCATTGTGGCTTTCTAGGCTATTGTTTTTATGTAATATATTTACACGAGCATATTTGTGTTTTACTTATATTGCCTATTGATGCTGCCTTATTGGTTAGAGATTAGATCATGGCGGGGATTTCTTTATTTACACTGTCCTGTTTTAATGGGATTACAGTAGGGTAAGTGTGAGGTTTGGTGCACCCTAGAACCGGTTTAAACCCCCAGTGGCCTACTTTACCACTGGCCGTTCCAAGGCGGTAGCCCTATTGTCAACCAATTTGTGTTTGTGATGTCGTTTGCTTTTATTATTACTTTTGCTTTCTTGTTTGTCTGTTTGCGTGTTTGTTTCTGTATTTTGTGGTTGACTGTCCTCCTTGAATGCTACTTTCCCTGTCCGATCTTTTTATATTTCTTTATTAAGGGCCTGAACAGAGAGGGCAAGGAAAGATTTGTCAAAACACAAAGAACCAATCACAGAAGAAGATCACGTTCGATTATACGAAAGTGGTCTTTTTTCAGTGGATAGTCTCGAAACCTTGCAGAATAAGGAGACATATGAATTAATTGCACAATTTGGACGCCATGCAAGGGAAGATTGCACATTAAGAAAAAAGATTCATTTATTATAAAAAACTGATGCAAAAGGTAGAAGATATATCACCATGAAGTATAATGAGGCACATAAAACGCATCATGGGTTGGATTGTCTCGAAAAGGCCAAGGAGCCTAGAATGTATGAAACTGTGGACGAGTTTTGTCCACTTCGTTTAATTGAAAAATACTTGTCCAAGCTAAATTCAGTGTGACAGTTTTTTTTCAACGTCCAGTGCGCACAATTATGGGGCCAGAGAGTGAATATTGGTATGGGAATGCCCCGCTTGGCGTGTAAAAAGTGAATGGCTTCATGGCAAGATTGTCCGAAGCGGCAAACCTTACTCAACGATATACAAATCACTGTATCCGGGCTTTTGTTACAATTCACCTGCATCAAAAAGGCTTCGCCAATGAAGCCATATGGCAGTTACAGCCCACAGAAATGTGCAACGTTTGACATCAAACATTAAGCCCCATGTTGATGAAACGCATAAGCTTAGTATGGCACTCGCCTACAAAAGTAGAGCCTCTACAGAGAGGTTGCCAGCTACACCATGTGGTTCCAGGATCAGTTCAATACCAGTAGCTGTGAGTTCTGAGGTCCAGTCCAGCATAATTGCAAAAACAATGACAGTGGCCATGTCAAATCTCCATCAATTCTCGGATTCTTGTGAACTGCAAATAATTGTTTGTTCACAAGTTGATGTTTTTCCGCCATGATGTTTACAAGTTCTCGTATTCTATTTTAGAATTTTAGAAAATCCACAAACAGTCCGATGAAACTGTTATTATAATAAATATGAAAGATTACATTGTTTACAGTTTAAAGACTATATGTTTGTCTAAATAAATTGTGTACAGTTGTGCTGATGTTTTATTTTAATCAAAACATACTCTACCGCACAGAACTTTACATACGGGGTCGCACAATGAAATATCCTCTGATTATCTTGACTTCCGAGATAATCTTATAACACCACAATAGCGTAAACAATGGGGTTATTGTCGTGTTAGAATCTAAATAATCAATACGTACCTGAATTTAATCGGGCTTTTAGCGCACTCGTGATTTAATTACTACGCATCCGAACTCCTAATTGTATTTTATTTACCGATAAAATACAGGTACGTATTAATTATTTCTTAAATAATTCAAGGATCATAACTAATTCTATCTGGTTTTCCAAACCGAAACAGCTGTTATTTATATCGACAAAGTTGATACAGATCCAATGCAAAGTGAACCATGTCTATTATACGTTTGATTGATATAAAGGAATATAAATCTATTACAAACGTCAAACATTCCTAAATTTCAGACTTCTGCAAGTATTCGTCGTATGTCAGGTAATCACTGATTCAAGACCAGATTTTGGCACGCATTGTATTACAGAAATAGCTGGAAAATCAAAGATATAATTAATAACAGAACCATTTTCGTATCAGTTTTTACTACCATTACGACGGCAGTATTTTAATTGAGTAAAACATCCTAACCATTTGATAAAGCATATTTAACGGGACGCAATATGTAGCTTGTGTAAACAATTATAGGCAAAGCGTTTTAGAGCGTCATCACGCCTATTTCTGCCTTGTGTATAGTGATAACGCGCTTGGCAGTCCAATCCTCAATCAGTGAATACAATACGTCTTTGCTTTAGACGTTTTGATGATACTTCAAATCCAAAGTCTCGGTCTCAGTATATCTTGTTTGTGCTATAATCTCGTTCAAAATCGGATACCGAAGTCGAACAGTTCACATAACGTGTTATTTCGAGCGTCTCCGTGGCCGAATAGTTAACGAAGTTACGTTGTAAACATTCGATTGCCACCGCTGCGGATTCGAATCCCACTCGGAGATCGACCTGTTAGTAAGGAAGTGTCGATTCTTACGGATGACGGGATATGTGCAGTACTGGTTCTTCCCAGTAAAGGTGGGTGGTCTGCCTCCACCACAAAAAATCTACGGTCATATATAACCTTACTTGCGTTGACAATGATGTAAAACACCATACAAACAAACAAACAAACAAACATAACGTGTTTACTAATCTATCTATCAGTACACTTTGGTTAGCTTGAAACAAAACATCGATTATACCAATATAAGTTGCTCTAGAAAAATAATAACATCCCATAAAAATAGATAGACTAGGCGATATTATTAGCTTTATACTGCTTTGTCACACTAATACAATTTAGATAATAGAAAAAAGCTTCTTATATCTAATGACTACACAGTCTGCTTCGATCAGATATTTGATAGGTTGGTATTATTTTATTAGTCTTAAGGAGTCTTCATACGCTATATTGTGCATGTTATTGGGGAGATTACTGTAGTGTTATTACATGTAGGTAAAAGTACCAAAATTATTATTTGAGCTTTTTATGTAATTATATAAATGAATATGAGAGTGAAAAAAGGAGAGCACGTGTAGGTAAGGAGAGCACGTGTAGGTAAGGAGAGCACGTGTAGGTAAGGAGAGCACGTGTAGGTAAGGAGAGCACGTGTAGGTAAGCTTTATTCAAACACAGTGAATACATGTATAGTATAGTAACTTGTAAAGACAAATTGTCTGTACCATAGCATTCTTCGTCATTTTCTCAGATAAATTATTGTATCAAATATTGCACTACAAAATGTGCAATATCCTGTATAAAACATACCATGTGTAAAACACCTTGATAAAGTAGAAAAGTATGAATATATTTCTAGAACATATAGTACATAAGAAACACATAAAATAACCTATACATGTATGTTGTATATTATGTAATATTTGATACAAACAAAAATAAGGTCATTATTAAAAATAAACATATAAACGCAAAATGTTAAACATGAATGGCAATAGTAATATAGAATAAAGGCATATGACGTCACAAACACAAAAAAGGGGAGACAATAAGTCAGTGGTAAAAGGGCCGCTGGGGTGGTGGGGGGGGGGGGGGGGGGGGGTTAAAACAGGTTTTAGAAGAAGTTCCTCGATGACTTGGCAGACGCCAGAGCAACAAGATAATACACCATTGAGGGCATGATAAGGACAAAACTGCAGACAAACATCAAACGTCACCGTCCTTTCGGTTTTAGGTAGACGTCATCATGGTGTCCACCGCCTGTTCAGTCATCGCACAATTAAAGAGGAAAGCATAGTGGCGAACAAAAAAATGGGTCCACCTCCAAGCATGCAGTGCGTTGCAAAATGATATGGTCATGACCTCTTTTGATAAACATTTTAACAAGTTTAACAAAGATAGTATGAAAGTGATCAAGACCAAGGATCTCACGTTTGTAAATCATATCACCACAGAAGTCAGGTTGTGATAATCCTATTCGCAGAAGAGTTCTTAAATTACTTTTATATTGGAAAGAAGATCAGGGTTACGATAATAACATTTTGCAAAGGTTTTACGAAGTTTATGGTAACGGTAGCCCTGATTGAATAGCGTGTTTGCTATACAAAATGTACGAATATTAAAGTCCTAAACTCGAGTACAATCTCTAGAAAAACGAATAAGTTGAGACACTTAGACTCCATAAATAGTTGCTCGGGGAACATCTCCATCTAATGGGGATAATTAACAATATCAAAATTAAAATCATCTCTCTTGTCATATATTTTGCTAATTAATTCACCATTTTCAATAAAGAGATGTAAATCGAGAAAAGAAGCGTTATTATCAGAAATAGTAGCTTTGTTAAGTTAAAGTGCTTTAGGATAAATGTTATTAGCAATAGTAGAAAAGAAAGGGTTGCCAATGTTCAATATGTCATCCAGATACCGAGAGGTGTCATTAAAGGCTTCAATACAATCTGCCTGGTGAAAGTATCTGGTGAAAGTCTCAAATGGAAATCACTTTCATAGCAATATAAAAACAAATCTGCGACCAGGGGTGCACGGTTCGTAACCATAAGGATAACAACAATGTGTCTATAAATGGTTGTTCCATACGTGACGAAAATATTATCTAATATAAGTGATACAGCAACTTCATGACAAGTCCACATATATTAGTGTAATTGCCAAAAATGCTGTTAGTAAAAAGCGCTATAAAATTGTTACAGGCCAAACATATAGTATTTTCCCTAGCAAGAGTTTTTTGAATGAGATCAATAATCTTGTGTTTGATAAGGTTGTGTGGTAAAATTGTATATAGTGTAGAAAAATCATATGTACAGATGAAGCTGACGTTTATTGCAAATTTTATCAAAAATATCGCCGAAATTGTTAATAGACCTATATAATTTAATCACAGAATGTTCATAAGCTTTAGCACATTACTGTGTATCGTGATCTTTAACGCCAGTAAATATAGATGTAAAAATCGAACAGAAAAAGTAGCATTCAAGGACCACAGTCAAACACAAACACACACAGAAACAAAGAACGACTTTAAAGATAAATAAAATGCCAAGTAAGACATCACAAACACAAAAGGATTGGCAATAGGGCTACCGCCTTGGAACGGTCAGTGGCAAAGAATGCCGCTGGGGGTTTCAACCAGGCTCTAGGGTGCATCAAACCTCACACTTACCATACTGTCAACCCAATAAAACGGGACAATGTAAATAAAGATATCTCCGCCATGAACTATTTTCTTACCAACAAGGCAGCATTAATAGGCAATATAAGTAAAACACAAAAATGCTCGTGTATATATAAATAAAACAGAATAGCCTTGAAAGCCACAAGGAAGGTACTCAATGAATTGGCAGAAGCCAGAGCAACAAGAGAATAAACCATTGAGGGCACAACAAGGCGAGACTATAGATAAACATCAAACATCACCGTCCGTTTGGGCTTTAGATAGACGTAGTCATAGGGTCCACAGCCTGTCCGATCATCACACAATTAAAGAGGAAAGCATAGTGGCGAACTGTAAATGGGTCCATCATCAAGCATGCAGTGCGTTGCAAAATGATAGGGTCATAACCTCTTTTGATAAACCTTTTAACAAGTTTAACAAAGAAAGTATGAAAGTGATCATGACCAAGGATCTTACGAACGAGCATGAGAGTGGACCTTTGGAAACGGCCGAACACGACATATACGAAATATTGCAGTCTCGGTTTGATTGAGACTGTTCATGAACGGTAGTGAAATGTGCCAGCTACCGCTCACGCCCTCTAACCCCGGGTTGACAGAACTCAATATTCATAAATTCAATAGTACACAATTTTTACCATGCCGATGTGAAGTTTGTACATCACGTCAACATAGAAGTCAGGTTGTGATAATCCTTTTCGCAGAAGAGTTCTTAAGTTACTTTATATATGGAAAGAATATGAGGGTTACGATAATACATTTTATGGTAACGGTAACCCTGCTGGAGTAGCTTTTAAGTTACACAAAGATTACGAATATTAAAGTCCTCAATCCGAGTACAAGCTCTTGAAAGGCGAATAAGTTGAGTGTTGCAAAATGTCACGGGTAGAGCGTATTGGTCGTACATAGCTCTTGTAAGCTGTTAGTTACACCGGTCCATAATTCATTGTTCAGTTGAAACAAATTCACAATATCCATGATATATTCAGGTAACTCGGAAAAGCAAGCACATTCTAAGTGGCCGTCCGGAAGGGCCGTTTAATAAGTTTAGTTTTGTGCTAATGCATGTAAAAGTATGGGTCTATCTCCTTAAAAGGCAAAATTGTGTAAGTGTCCTTTCGTTTATATTCAATACTGCAGATTTAGCCACGTTTTGTCACGGACTGAACGGGCGAAATAATGGTTTGGGCGTTACGTTTGCTATAAAATCCGTTGTCTTCTAGTTCTGGCCGGGAAATTTGCTCGATAGTTGCTTTGTTGAAAAGGAACGGAGTTGGACGGCGAAATTCTCAGGCAATATGTGGTGAGTATTTATTTTATTAACCTTTATCGTACATTTGTATTCAGTGGGCGATGCCGTCTTGGTTGGCGTTCACGACATCCGGTTAGCTTTATTTTTCTCAAGCATTAACTTTATGACTAGCATATGATTTTGAAGTTACTTTATTAGATGTAATTATTATAATTGATCATTAATTGTAAAACAATATTAATTTGATAACGTTGTATAATAGGTACATTAGTTAACGTTGGCGTATATCTCAGTGATTGTAATACACAATTGAATTGATAACAGTGGATATTAGGGGCATTAGTTAACAATGAGATGAGTGACTAGTATAAATGTTCGACGCGCATGCATGGCGTTGTAGAATATATATACATTGCTACTCATCATTAGTACAGCTTACATATATTTATTAAATAATGATTTGTTTGGGTAATGATACTTATGCAAGATGGTTATGTTTATCAACCGACATATAAAACGTATGTATAATTACAGCCTAAGCCATCCAGGGTTGGATACAAGCCATCCAGGTTTGGATATAAGCCTTCCGGAGTGGAGCTAAACTTCCACATATAACGTTTACGAGCGGTGGAGACGGTCCCCGTACCTGCGCAGCATGGCCAGGTTCTAGTAGTGACAACCCCCGGGACACAAGGTGGGCCCGTTATCAGTCCTCACTGGAGGAACATCATCCACAACCTCACTGGAGGTTAATCATCTTACATATCGCGTCATCAACCCTTATTAGAAGGCATTCGATGACAATCACCTATTGGATTCGCGCATCATCATCTTCATGAACTCTCGCGCATCACCGTTATCGCGCTAGATCATATATCAACATTGTTATAACTTTAACAACACTTTAGTGTCGTATATAATCAGTCGACACATTCAGTATTTGTTACAATACTGAGAACGTCTTAAACGTTCATGAGAACATTCTTTTCATAGTTCACCTGTGTATTCGCTTGTTTTTTTAGATAATTGTATATATATTTAACATATTTTAAAAGTTGCATTAAACTTATATAAATGCATTCACCGTCATTGATTTTTTCCTGAGTTAGCCCCAAACCACTAGGGTCATCCTGTGACATTGAGACACATACACCCCATAAGAAGTTGCTCGGGGAACATCCCCATCCAAGTGGGGATAATTAACAATGTCAAAATTAAAATCATCTCTCTTGTCATAGATTTTGCTAATTATTTCACCATTTTCAATCGAGAGATCTAAATCACGAGAAGAGGCGTTATTATCAGATATATTAGCTTTGTTAAGCTGAAGTTCTTTAGGATAAATATTATATTTTAAAAACGAATAAGTTGAGACACATATACCCAATAAGAAGTAGCTTGGGGAATATCCCTATCTAAATGTTAACAGTTTGGAGATATTTGTAGTAGTGCAAAAACTAGAAATCGAATTAAAACTGGCTTTATATGGTTGTTTGTGTAATTTATGATTTCAGTACATCGTTGGAAGTCTGTTTTGCATTTCGCCTACTCCAGCCTTGAAAATGTTGCACTGAGTTACAACAAAAATAGCGATGGAAGACATGGTTATCGAATTGGAACGATCAGAAGGTAATACGGCCTGCTGGTTAGCATAAATCGATGTTTTAATATTTCATACGCATTTACAAGCTCCGCCTCCTTTCAATGTAACAGGAAACGTCAATATTCGCACATACTGACGTGTAGTAAAGTCATATTGGGTGTGTATAATAATGTATACTAGTTCGTGATTGGTGCAATTTTCTTTTCATGTCTCATATATCTCGATACAAATCTAATAACCTATAATTATATAATTCTAAAAATCTGAAAATGAATTTAGTTGCGTGATTTGTGTCCGTCAATTTTTTTGTTCGTACCTTAGAATAGTTTCTTTGCCTCTAGCTACTGTGGTAGTTCCGTACAATTCTGACTATATCCTGGAGTCTTTCGAATTGTTCATGTATCTTTAAAAAAACATGTATAAAGGTATCGTTTAATTATTTATCTGGATGATGACTTTATAACCAGAGATCTCCCTGATGGAATGTATTTCTATTTAAACTGTGATACTTTGGAACCAACGAACAAGAGAGACAAGTGGCTCATTTTCATTCAGTCTGTTCATTAGTGATTAAATAATATTCCTCTCAAGATCTTAAGTACCTGGTAAACCAATACAACTGTTTTAAGCCATACTTATTGGACCCGATGATGCTCAAGGGTCCAATAACTAATAACGCTATTGATTTCTTAGCTGGGACGACCTTTTACAGCCGCCATACACCACTAAATATCTGTCTGTTTACGATTGGTTATATAGAATCTCACATTCCCTCCTAGACTATCCATACTAGATAGGCTTTGGCGCTATTCTACTTAAAAGCCGCACGAATGAGAAAAACATTTCTATAAAAATGACAGCACCCAAACGCAACAGAACCGTTGGTCTGCACCGCACCATAAACAATGAGCAAATTAAATGTACAATGAAAAGGACAGTACACAACACAACGAGAGGTGAAGACAGGATTAATAAATAATTTCATTTTAGCCTAAATTACTGAAAAAACAGACAAAACAGTGAAAACTTGAAAGTTTAACATAAAATCGCAGTTGCATTTTCAGAGGTTCAAATATATTCAACGTCAGTATGCCAACAAACTTATGACGTTTACATACGCGTTAAAATGCAAATGTCAAACCGGAGTAAAGGTAAAGTGTGATATATTATAAAAAGAAAACAGACATAAAGACAGATACAGACAGACAGATTGACAGGATGGACCTGTTTTCATTCAATTTAATTCATGTTGCGACTTCCTACCTTTTAAAACTTTATAGCATATGCTAGATTCATTATTTATTCCATAGTTTTTCTCATTTCTACACATTTCAGTTTTCTATGCAAATCATGTATTTTATTACACAACTAACTGCTTTGAGCGATGTATTTTCGGTAAAGCATTATGCAAATAAGGATCGTTAAAATATTTGACCAAAACTTGAAAACGCAGTTAAGAATGCTAAATAATAGTAGTGTTTGTGAAAAAGTGAAGTTACCGCTAATAACTGGGTTCAAAAATTGACGAGGCAATTTGAATTGCACACCAACAGGGACAGAAAAGACTACGAGGTAATTTCGATTGCATACCTAAGTGGTCAGAAAAGACTGAGAGATGTTTTGGCCTTCATTTGCATATTTTTACATTAGTGAATTATGATTTGTAGGTCAACGTTTTATTGCACACTCTCCAAAAAATCAACTTTTGTGATTTAATATAACCAAAGTGTATAACGATATAAAGCAGAATTACATCAGCAAACATTGACTCACTGTAAATTATAAGTATACAAAGCTATGGAATAGATGGTAGAATAAAGTATGTCGATATGGAATAACTAATCTTATCCAAGCTAACCTGTCTTTTGTCAGACCAGTGTCATTTCCCAACAGATTGGCACTGGAGCTATATTAAATTAAAGCCTTACTGTATGATTTAATAACGTCGTATATAACATGTTTACTTTTAGATAAATGCGCTAGAGACCTTTACGGTATTATCAAATGATCGTTGTTTTTATCAAAGGGTATATATCACCCAGCAGTGTTATGTATTTGTTATTTTGTTATAGCCTTAGTGAATGTATGAAATACACACATTTTCAACGTTTTCAGTGCTGTTTTTAAGGAACAAATATAACCATGCTTATGTTTTACTTGTGTCGATGGCAAAACATTATTGAAATCTTAATTACTTACTTCTTCTTTGAGATCCTCGAGTTCAATTTCTGTGGCTTTAAAGTATAATACCCTTACGTCGGTCCCAAGGGACATTAAATACGTTGCACCTTATAATGATGAACATTGAAACCCGGAATAAACCCCAATAGTAAAAGTAGATATAGCAAGAGGCCCAAGAGGGCCTGTAGACGATCTGCTTGTATGATGTGATTCAAAAACATAAACATGATAGAGGCCAACCGAAGAAACAAGTTTCCTATATATAACTCTATGTACATTTTGGGTTATCGTGGTGGCCATTTTGAATAATTTTGATTATTTGACGATATTGAAAAACACAAACTTTATTAGAGGCTAACCCAAGGAACATGTATATGATATTTCACAAGAATGGAATAAGTGGTTTAGGAGAGGTCGTTTGAAATGTCCTTAAATTTGACCTAGCTTTAGCCATGGTGGCCATCTTGGATGACTGGCGGCCGTGAAAAACACAAATCTGAGAGGGACTATCCCAAATATCATTGTGCTTAAGTTTCATCGAAATCCTTCAAGTGGTTTCAGAGAAGATGTAATTTTTAACCTTTTCCTATATAAACATTTTTGTAAAAACAGCAAGTAATTCCGAATGAGCTAGGGCGCTTTCGACTATTTCATATAAAAGCACATAGCAAATGATTGTAAAATTATATTCTATTTCATTGGTGACACTTTAATTTTTCCGAGAAATTTGATGCGAAGTTGACCTTTCCCATGGGAAAAGCCTATTTTCCCATGGGCAAACCCTTTTTCCCATGGGACAATATATTCCCATGGGAAATGATTTGGGAGGTTTTCCCATGGGAAAATCAAAAAGTATTTATCTTTCAATATAATGTCAAAATAGTATGTGGCTTTCATAGTTAGGGTCTATGACGAAGTTTTACAGTGATACGAGCACTTTGATATTTTCCCAATATTGTAATTGCAGTGTTGACAATTAAATATGCCCTTATGATTATAATTTAATGAAATAGAAACTTTCCCATAATGAAATGGGAAAATTTTCCCAAATTGTTTTGGGAAAATTCTCCCATTTTTTGACTGGAGAAATTGTTTTTTTAGATAATTGTATATATATTACACACATTTTAAAAGTTGCATTAAACTGATGTAAATGTATTCACCGTCATTGATTCTTTCCTGAGTTAGCCCCAACCACTAGGGTCATCCTGTGACAATTATGACTTATACTTATTTGGAAGATTTTTTTTTTTTTCATTTCCTTAAAAAATATTTAGAGACTTTTCCCAGTCAAAAAATGGAAAAAAAATCCTAAAACAATTTGGGAATATTTTCCCAATAACATTTGGGAAAATTTTCCCAAAAACAATTTGGGAGAATTTTCCCATTTTATTTTTAGAAAGTTTTTATTTCATTCAATTATAAACATAAGGGCATATTTAATTGTCAACACTGCAATGGAAGATGTTTCCAGGCTTTGAAATGTTGTTTTATCTATTAAGAAATAACTCATTTTCCCATGGTAAATTTTTTCCAAATTACAATATTAGGAAAATATTCCCTTGGGAAAATATCAAAGTGCTCGTATCACTGTAAAACTTCGTCATAGACCCTAAATATGGAAGCCGCTTACTATTTTGACATTATATTGAAAGATAAATACTTTTTGTTTTTCCCATGGGCAAAATAGGCTTATCCCATGGGAAAGGTCATTTTCGCGTCAAATTTCTCGGAAAAATTAAAGTGTCACCGATAAAATAGTATATAATTTTACACTCATTTGATATATGCTTTCATATGATATAGTCGAAAGCGCCCTAGCTCATTCGGAATTACTTGCTGTTTTTGCCAAAAACCGGCGCGGCAAAAAGAAACCGGCGGCTGTTTATAACTCTATGTAAATTTTGGGTCGCCATGGCGGCCATTTTGATTATTCGACGGTAACAAAAAATACAAACTTAATAGGGGCCAACCCAAGGAAAATGTATATGATATTTCAGTAGAATGGAATCAATGGTTTCGAAGGAGATGTCGTTTGAAATTTACTTAAATTTGACCTAGTTTTAGCCATGGCGGCCGTCTTGGATGACTGGCGGCCGCGAAAAACACAAATCTGAGAGGGACAATCCCAAATATCATTGTGCTTAAGTTTCATCAAAATCTTTCAGACTGTTTCACAGAAGATGTAATTTTTAACCTTTTTCTATATAACTCTATGTAAAGTTTAGGTCGCCGTGGCGGCCATTTTGATAATTTGACGATAACGAAAAACACAGACTTGATAGAGGCTAACCCAAGGAACATGTATATGATATTTCACAAGAATGGAATAGGTAGTTTCGGAGGAGATGTCGTTTGAAATTTCCTTAAATTTGACCTAGTTTTAGACATGGCGGCCATTGTTGATGACTGGCGGCCGCGAAAAACATAAATCTGAGAGGGACTATCCCAAATATCATTGTGATCAAGTTTCATCAAAATCCTTCATGCGGTTTCAGAGAAGATGTCATGTTTAACCTTTTCCTATATAACTCTATTTAAATTTTGAGTCGCCGTGGCGGCCATTTTGGTTATTCGACGATAACGAAAAACATAAACTTGATAGAGGCCAACCCATCGAACATGAAAATGATATATCAGTAAAATGGAACAAGTGGTTTCGGAGGAGATGTCGTTTACAATTTATTTAAATTTGACCTAGTTTTAGCCATGGCGGCCATCTTGGACGACTGGCGGCCGCGAAAAACACAAATCTGAGAGGGACTATCGCAAATATCATTATGATTAAGTTTCATCAAAATCCTTAAAACGGTTTCAGAGAAGATGTCATTTTTAACCTTTTCCTATATAACTCTATGTAAACGTTGAGTCGCTGTGGCGGCCATTTTGATAATTTGACGATAACGAAAAACACAGACTTGATAGAGGCTAACCCAAGGAACATGTATATGATATTTCACAAGAATGGAATACGTGGTTTCGGAGGAGATGTCGTTTGAAATTTCCTTAATTTGACTTAGATTTAGACAAGGCGGCCATTTTGGATGACTGGCGGCCGCGAAAAACACAAATCTGAGAGGGACTATCACAAATATCATTGTGATTAAGTTTCATCAAAATCCTTCATGCGGTTTCAGAGAAGATGTCATTTTTAACCTTTTCCTATATAACTATGTAAACATTGAGTCGCCGTGGCTGCCATTTTGATTAATCGACGATAACGAAAAACACAAATTTGATAGAGGCCAACACAAGGAACATGTAAATGATATATCAGTAAAATGGAAGAAGTGGTTTCGGTGAAGATGTCGTTTGAAATTTCTTTAAATTTGACCTAGTTTTAGCCATGGCGGCCATCTTGGATGACTGGCAGTCGCGAAAATCACAATCTGTGAGGGACTATTCCAAATATCATTGTGATTAAGTTTCATCAAAATCCTTCAAGCGGTTTCAGAGAAGATGTCGTTTTTAACCATTTCCTATATAACTCTATGTAATTTTTGAGTCGCCGTGGCGTCCATTTTGATTAATCGACGATAACGAAAAACACAAACTTGATAGAGGCGAACCCAAGGAACATGTATATGATATTTCAGTAGAATGGATTACTTGGTTTCGGAGGAGATGTCGTTCGAAATTTCCTCGAAATTTTCTTGACTTAGTTTTAGCCATGACGGCCATCTCGGATGATTGGCGGCCGCGAAAAACACAAATCTGAGAGGGTCTATCCTAAATACTATTGTGATTAAGTTTCATCAAAATCCTTAAAACGGTTTCAGAGAAGACTTCATTTTTAACCTTTTCCTATATAACTCTATGAAAACGTTGAGTCGCTGTGGCGGCCATTTTGATAATTTGACGATAACGAAAAACACAGACTTGATAGAGGCTAACCCAAGGAACATGTATATGATATTTCACAAGAATGGAATACGTGGTTTCGGAGGAGATGTCGTTTGAAATTTCCTTAAATTTGACTTAGATTTAGACAAGGCGGCCATTTTGGATGACTGGCGGCCGCGAAAAATACAAATCTGAGAGGGACTATCACAAATATCATTGTGATTAAGTTTCATCAAAATCCTTCATGCGGTTTCAGAGAAGATGTCATTTTTAACCTTTCCTGTATAACTCTATGTAAACTTTGAGTCGACGTCGCGGCCATTTTGAGTATTCGACGATAACGAAAAACACAAACTTGATAGATGCCAACCCAAGGAACATGTAAACGATATATCAGTAAAATGGGAGAAGTGGTTTCGGAGGAGATGTCGTTCGAAATTTCCTCGAAATTTCCTTAAATTTGACTTAGTTTTAGCCATGGCGGCCATGGCGGCCATGTTGGATGACTGGCGGCCGCGAAAAACACAAATCTGAGAGGGACTATCCCAAACAACATTGTGATTAAGTTTCATCAAAATCCTTCAAGGGGTTTCAGAGAAGATGTCATATTTAACCTTTTCCTATATAAATCTATGTAAACTTTGAGTCGCCGTGGCGGCCATTTTGATTATTCGACGATAACGAAAGACACAAACTTGATAGAGGCCAACCCAAGGAACATGAAAATGATATATCAGTAAAATGGACCAACTGGTTTCGGCGGAGATGTCGTTTAAAATTTCTTTAAATTTGACATAGTTTTAGCCATGGCGGCCATCTTGGATGACTGGCTGCCGCGAAAAACACAAATCGGAGAGGGACTATCGCAAATATCATTGTGATTAAGTTTCATCAAAATCCTTTCAACGGTTACAGAGAAGATGTCATGTTTAACCTTTTCCTATATAACTCTATATAAACGTTGAGTCGCTGTGGCGGCCATTTTGATTATTCGAAGATAACGAAAAACACAAACTTGATAGAGGCTAACCGAAGGAACATGTATAGGATATTTCAGTAGAATGGAATATGTGGTTTCGGAGGAGATGTCGTTTGAAATGTCCTTACATTTGACCTAGTTTAAGCCATGGCGGCCATCTTGGATGACTGGCGGCTGCGAAAAACACTAATCTGAGAGGAACTTTCCCAAGTAACATTGTGAGGAAGTTTCATTAAAATCCTTCAAGCGGTTTCAGAGGAGATGTCGATTTTATAAAATTGCTAACAGACAGACATACGAACAGACGGGCGAACAGACGGACTGACGGACGACGGACGAAAAGTGATCTCATAAGCCCTCCTGGCCTTTGGCCAGTAGAGCTAAAATCGAACTGGAAAAGTAGCATTCAAGGACGACAGTCAACCACAAACACACACAGAAACAAAGAACACCTTTAAAGATGAACAAAAAGTAAGATAAGACATCACAACCACAAAGGGTTAACAATAGGGCTATCGCCTTGAAATGGTCAGTGGCAAAAAAGGCCGCTGTGGTTTTAAACCAGGTTCTATGGTGCACCAAACCTCAGTCTTACCCTAGTGTCATTTTTTAAATTGAGATGACAATAGGGTACAAATGAGATTTGGTGCATCTTAAAACATGATTTAAACTCCCATAAGGCATTTGCGCCACTGACCATTGCAAGGTCGTTTTCAACCCTTTTCTGTTCGTCGCATACTTTGCTAGAATTTGTCCTTGCAATAATTGTTTGTTTTGAGAGTGTGTTTTGTTGACTGTGATCTGCGAATGCTATATTTCCTGGTCGACATTTATACCTATATTATTTTATGATATAAGTATAATTTTTAACACACTTTGTAAAAGATATTGCTCATATGAAAAGCCTACAGGTTAGCTTGAATCGTCGCTATTATCCTGTCTTCAGCACTCAAATAGACAAGACAGTGTAAACAAAACTACATCCCATCAGAAGGAGGTATACATACAACGTTAAGATATTTCAACAAACAGTATACGAAACTACTACGGAATAAATCATCTGATTGGTTCCGACCATTTGGTATTTGAGTACTCTGAAAAGGAAATCGTCATAAACATATAAGTTCGACGTCTGTTAACGGTGTCAGCTGGCAATGTGGAGCAGTCATTTATTTGTTTTTGCCTTTAACCGCCAGATTATATATCCTTTTATAATACGTCTGTGTATCAGGTTGACTTAATATCAATATATTACTCGCTCATTAGGGCGTATAATGGCATTTTTATGACAAATGAAAAGAGAATAAAAATGAAACGTGAATACGTATCACATTTAGGAGTGAATCAAACTCAGTAGTCTCGAACAAAATTCTAGGTGGTTTCAAGGCGGTAGCCCTATTGTCAACCCTTTTGTGTTTGTCATGTTGTTTGCATTTAATATTACTTTTGCCTTCTTGTTTGTCTGTCTGCGTGTTTGTTTCTGTGCTATATGGTTGACTGTCCTCCTTGAATGCAACTTTCCCTGTTCGATCTTTTTATATTTCTTTATGACACTGAAGTATTATTTTGATTATATGAAATCGAGAGGTGAGTGCAAAACTATTGTAACTATATATAAATAATGAACGAGATTCAGTAGTTTCACAGTAGGCCCTCGAAAAGAGGAACTTATAACTAGATAAAGCTAACGTAGATAGAATGTGAGTCATAATCTGTGTTGTGCCAGATAAAACATCGAGTATTTTACATGAGTGCCTGTTTATTATTGAAGTTATTCAAAGATTTCCTGCTAATCGAAAGCCTTACCAGTCATAACTGGTTTCGAAAATTGACGAGACATTAACGAGCTGAACATAATAAACCGAGCTATGATTCCAACGCAGTGATTATAACAATATAAAGTAGTAGTATTTGAGGATTAGACAAAAGCAAATAATGACATACTGTTTTTTGTATTTATATATATACACGAGCATCTTTGTGTTTTACTTATATTACCTATTAATGCTGCCTTGTTGGTTAGAGGGGATTTCTTTATTTACACTGTCAAGATGTATTGGGATGACAGTAGGATAAGTGTGGGGTTTGGTGCAAACCCTTTTTGTGTTTATGACATCATATACTATTGTCATTCATGTTTGTCGTTTTGCGTGTTTTTGAGGTTTACTGTGTTCTGTGCAAGCTTCATTTCCTGTTCTACTTGTATGCTTATTTGTATATTATAATTCAATTATAATACGCTATGTAATAATTAGTACAATAAAAGCATTCATCGTGAAAAGAACTCATGCGCGTATATTAAGTATCTAAGTTAACGTGTCTTCAATCATACACATGTAATTTGCCACCAGAGCGACGTTGGAACAAGTTTAACAATATATGTCACCAAACTACTCTACCATGTAGGTGTTACAGCCTGATTTGATAACGGCGTACATGTGATAATACTTCCATACTCAGAGAAACTTACGGTATAACCAATGTAAACTCGACACTCTCGTTTTATTCAAAGTGTATATACATGTATTTACAAGTAATGCTATTTGTTCCTTTCCAAATATAAAAGTAATTGAAAAACGCTTCCGCGACAAGGACTATCACAACTTGATTTCTATGGTGATGTGAATTACCAGCTTCGTAAGATCCTTTGCCATGATCACTTTCTTACTATCGTTGTTAAACTTTTTAAAAGGTTGATCGAAAGAGGTTATGGCCCTATCATTTTGCAACGCACTGCATGCTTTGTGGTGGACCCATTTACAGTTGGCCACTATGCCTTCCTCTTTAATTGTGCGATGGCCGGACAGGTTGTGGACCCAATGATGACGTCTACCTAAAGCGCAAAAGAGCGGTGATGTTTGATGTTTGTCTGCAATCGCGTCTTGTCGTGCCGTCAACGGTTTATTCTGTTATTCTGTTGTTGCTTTGGCTTTTGCCAAGTCACTGAGTACCTTCTTTGTGGCTTTCTATGCTATTGGTTTATTTGTATTTATATATGCACGAGCATCTTTGTGTTTTACTTATATTGCCTATTAATGATGCCTTATTGGTTAGAGAATAGTTCATGGCGGTGATTTCTTTATTTATAATGTCCCGTTTTATTGGGATGACAGTAGGGTAAGGTTGCCACTGACCATTCCAAGGCGGTAGACCTTTCTGTTTTTGTGACGTCATATGACTTTATTCTTTATTACTATTGCCATTCATGTTTGTCCTTTTGTGTGTTTTTGGGTTGACTGTGTTCTGTGAAAGCTGCATTTCCTGTTCGACTTTTATACTTATTCTTCTTCTAGGGTTGGTATTCGAGTTGAGGACGTCAGTATTCATAACCTTTGTATAAAGCTACTTGTTCAAGGCGTTGGTTATCTCTGCCTATAAGAACAACAACATCACAAGCTGTTAAAGTATTATTTGATTACCATATATAGGATTATCATTTAGTGTTTCAGTAGTAGTATTTTTACTGGTCTTTTAGGATCAACAAGCCAAATATATAATATATTATTATTATGTTGGTTGTGTTTGCTTTCAAAGCATCTCCCTTATCAGTTTTTGTTCCTTGTTGGCATAGTTTTGTTAAGATGTTTTATTTCACTATCGCTCTCAATAAATGCTGAAAAGAGGATCCCTTTGAAGCAACACATACTACAGAAAATTACCATACTCTGTTATATCACTGAGTCTGTTCATGACAGATAATATCAAGTCCAACACCTTACACGCCCACTAGCATCGGATAATTTAAATCCACACATATTAGTTAGGCTTGATGATCTCAAAAGACCAGTAAGTAATGACCCTACTGATTTGTAGTCGGAGCCACTTCTTACGGCCGCCACACAGCATGAAGCAAAAGCTAGTGTGAATGTCAATACATACTGGAAAGGGGATCCCTTGGTAGCAACAACCACAAACAAGAGAAAAAAGTAGCAGACTCGGTTTTATTGAGTTTGTTCATGTGAGGTAATATTAAGTGCAACGCCTCTCACGCCTCCTAGCACTGGCGTAAGCGATATTCTACTTTAAGGCCACAATGATCGGGATTGACGATCCCAAAGGACCAGTTAGTAATAACACTACTGATTTGTAGCTGGGCGACTTTTTACGGCGCCACACAGACCTAAACAAACGCTAGTGTGAATGTCAATAAATACTGAAAAGGTGATCCCTTGGAAGCAACAAACACAAACAAGAGAGAAAAGTAGCAGACTTGGTTTTATTGAGTCTGTTCATGCGAGGTAATGTAAAGTGCAACACCTCTCTCGCCTACTAGCACCGGCTTAAGAGATATTCTACTTTAACTAAGCAAAGCTAATATTTCTGATACTGTCCTTCCTTTCTCGAATTACATCTCTCAATTGAAGACAACATTTATGACACGAGAGATGATTTTAATTTCGATATCATTGATTACGCAGTTATATAACACAATACAATTAACATACTGTACATACTGACATTGTTTGCATCACTGTCAAAAGCCATGTCCAATTATTGTAAGCAACTGACATCTCATAATCTGTTTGGACATTATATACTTCTATAAATATTTACTTTTCTGCGTTGATTGTAAATCCTGTGTTTATGTAGGCAAGTGTTCGACGTCCTTTGACAACGGCATGATTGTTTTGTAGAAATTCAGTGTAATTTGTTGACTTTGAAATGTTGAAAAATATTTTGTTTTAAGTTCGAATAGTAACATGTCCTAAATGTATTGAAAAATACGTACAACTCACTTCTTGTGAGAAATATCGTTCTACGACATGATTTTAATTGTGTTATTATTAATTATCCCCACTTGTAAAGCTACCTGAGTTTATTCAAATACGTTTACAAAATGACACCGATTTAATGAATACCTGCACAGCAGTTCAATAATTGCATCATATCCACAACTAATTATTTCTTCAAGCTGTAGTCAGATTTATGCTAAATAAATTCAACATGCTTTGAACTTGAGCATATTCGGATGCAAACGAATATCATTTAATAAGCGTTGGCGATGCACTTAAAGTACAATTAGTATTTCTTAAAGGAAAACAGTTATTTAAAACCTTTAGACAATTATCTCCCAATCACATATTTGCAACCTGTTAATTAACTTTGTATGAATGTGTACTGATCAACGTCTTGATTTTAATGTTCTAACTCTTGCCTCTTCATTAATACGGTCAATTGAATGTGTTTATACAATATACACACCGTTGCCCAAGAGAAAACACCGTGTATGACCAAGACAGTAAATGAGCAGGTTGTACTAGCGGCTCATCAGACAATCCCACTATGTGGACTACTGTAAATAGCCGAATCGTGTGTATACCGATTTCATTTAATACTGGTAAAACATAACTTAAATGTTCAATCTTTCTTTAATTACACAGGTAGAGGTTATCAAAGCATTTAATAACGACTCATGCTTTCTAAATGATAGGTTGAATATTAATAACACCTTTCTTTTCTACTAAGGTTTGTATAGGCCTAAAAATAATTTAAGGACCATGTTTACATATTGGTCATTTGTAAAGTACTGTAACTGAACAATGTACTGTTTTTTAGCAATGTTTAAATGCAGTTGTATTCTTTTACAATTATTACTTTACACCCATGCATTAGCATATTATATGAATATGAAATCTACTAAAGATTAAGTACTTATTACTGTTCTATTGTGTGGTGAGATGTCCTAAATCATTTCAACAGTTACTACAAACAGTTAAACATTTATTTCCTTAAACATATATTGTCTGTTCTCAATTTCTGGGTTTGAACATAAAGCGTTATCAACATGATCTGTATCTGCAATGTTTTGGGAAAAAGGTCGATTAATCGCGTTCCCAGTAAAAAAGTTTATATGAATGTATTACAAAATTTATATTGTGTAATGCCTGTTTCATTCTCAAAATTTAAAAAATGTTTCATGTTTCATTTCTTCTCCATTATCAAAAATGCATTAGTGTGACAAAGCTGTATAATATTTAATAATATTACAAAGTCTATCCATTTTAGCAGATGATATTATATCTCTAGGGTAGCTTATATAAGTTGAAATGATGATTTTTGGTGGTTGTGTAGCGCAACCTGTACTGATTATTGGAATAAATGGCCGAATGTTGTGACCTGTTCGACATCTAGCAGACTGTCAGGAAGTTTGTAAAGAACAATATTTTCCTATGAATTACTATTTTTTTCAGGTATGGACCTGCCGTTTATAGACACTTTTTTTCAAATCACTATATCGTATGAATAGTGAACGAAACAAAGCTAATACTTCTGAGAATGGCGCTTGTGCTTTCTTGATTTGCATCTCTTAATTGAAAAATGAGAAATAATAAGGGCAATTTCATTTACGCTGTCACGGTACAATGGGATGACAATAGAGTAAGATTGAGATCTGGTACACCTGTGAATCTGGTTTAAATCTCCAGCGGCCATTCCGCAACCTTTCTGTTATACTATGCTGTGATTCATTTTAATTCAACCAAACGAATCTAAAATTGTTAAAATCCGAACACTATAGCTACAATATAAGCGGCTTAACCTAGTGCTGTCCTTTCCAAATCGTCGAATAATGAGTTACCAACTCTTTATTAATTGTACGCATATTCAATAACGGGTTTTAAAGTACGGGTAAATAAATCTAGATATTCAATCAGCACACATACGTTATTTTATGCCATAGCTAGAGTTTAGAAGAACGGTTTTGTACTATCGTATTATTCTATGCCATAGCTAGCGTTTAGAATAATGGTTTTGTACTAAAGTTTGGCGGTTTAGATTTTGCCAGTTCTTACCGTTTGTTTTTCGTCATAAAGCGACTTCTAACAGCTCTGCATCAGCAATGTTTTATAAGGAAACGTCAATCGCGTTCACAGTAGATCCGTTTATAAGAATATAATTGCAATCAGTCGAACTTTTAGATAAAACGAGCAATTCCATTGGTTTAGGAGCGAACATGTGATCAATTTAAGTGACGGTTATACTAGGATGAACGGTACGAAGAACTACTTTCGGAACTTTACTTTTCGTAAAATAGATGACATGACATGTCACGTGACCTGTTTGGTTGCTGATGTAAACAAACGAAGCGACTATATTGGTGCGGTTTTACATACCAATTTAAAAATAAAATAAATGTTTTATATATTTGTTCTTGTCTTGTTATGCTATAATTGTACTAGTTATTCATTAATTATGTTTATCTTACATCAAATGCAAGAAAAAACCGCAGTCTAGCTAGGCAAAAAGTTCGTCTGCTACGATCATCTAAGACTAAGTGTCATGGAGGAACAGATTGTGTTTAGTTTCGAATTGCCTTTTTTCCCCGACATAATATCCGATGAGGAATTTAATGTTGATCCTTCAACTTTTAATGAACAATTTCTGGAAGAAATAACCGAAAATGAACTGTTGGAGGCCATGGGAAATACCGTCAATATGCCAGATAATGCAGATTACTCGAAAGAAACTGTACAAAAAAAGCAAAGAAAAATGCCTGTTAATGAGGGTCCAAACCCTTTGAGATTCAAATCTCTGACAGAAGTAGAATTGTCCATGGTGGCTGAGCAAAGATTTTCCACAGCAACAAAAAAGAACACACAATGGGGGTTCAACACATTTTAAGGTAAAATTCTACATTACAAAATGATTACTTAAGGGTTTAATATGTTTTTATCTGCGTTCATTGAAAAATAATTACAATTGCCTCATCACACAGCAAATAATCATTAACATTTCATATATTTATGTTAAAATGTATTTGACTTTTGAAATTAAATAATAAATCTGTAAAAGGCATATCATTCGTTAATCATGTATTAAACCTAGATTTACACAATGTACATATCATATCATACATTTAATAACATATATAGGTCGACTGAATACCTAGTATATAAATGTGCTTTTATGATAAGAATTGGTTTACATTGCCTTATAAAAATTATATTTGCAGAAGGGTGCAAGGAAAAACAGATAACAGTTCACCTGAAAGTTGTTGAATCGGCATATCTAGCCGAGAAGTTGTCAGTATTTTATGCAGAAAATGCCCCAAAGCCGAATAAGAGCAGACAAAATCTCTCCCAAGCCGAAAGTGAAGAATACCATAAAAACACACTTAAAAACATTAGAGCAGCTATTAACCGGTATATTCAAGTAGAATGCGGTCGGAACATTAACATCGTTTCAGATGCAGAGTTAAAGAAAGCAAATTACATGCTCAATGGAAAATTAAAATACAACACAAAACAAGGATTGTCACGCTCAACTCAACACAAAATGGTTATACCGGAAGACATGCGTGGTATTTACAATTACCTGATGTAGGACAGTCCTATAACACTTCGCTACTAGGTTTGGATCGATTTCTCAATTCAGTACGTATCACGTGGTCTCGAGTGTCACAGTCAGCTGACACCCAAAAGACACCTACTATCTTTCATGAGATAGTAGGTCTGTGGGTATAGTGTCACAAATGGATGGATGTGAGTGAACAAATATACCATGCCTCTCATCTATTAAAGGATTTCCCTATAATCAAACCCAGTAGTTAAATAATATATTTATTACATTTTGAATCATTGAATGATTTTAAACAAAATGTTTCTGAGCTTACTCTTTATTTTATGATATCTAACATTATCTCCGGATAACATCGTCAAGAAATGTAATAAAATTACAAAATTAACTGTATTCATTTAAAGTTGCATTTTCTGTTTTTAATGTATTTTTGTTAAATAACAATATACACTTATTAATTTATTGTTATGGAAATCATGCTGGTGGCGTCAAGCGCCTTTCGCCATAAGTCATGCTGTACGTGTAGTCAAGAAGCAGTCGACAGTTGATCTTCTCTCACTTATCACTATTAAATATTGCTCCCATTTCTCCCTATTTTCTTAAAAGAAGAAAACAGAAATCATTACTGCTACATTTTAGCTAGATCCTATACACACTTTTAACTTTTGTTATAAATAATAAATTTTATAAAATTGAAACGGAAATACTGCTGTTGTCATCAAATACGTATAATGTTGCAGTAGCTCGGCCGACAGTACAATATCAAACGATTGCTTATTTGTATAACAACAATTGCTGAGACATCGTACTAACCCAGTTCGCCATAAACCGTACGTGTAGGCAATCAGTTGTATCGACAGTCACTCGTCTCTTATTTATCGCTATTAACATTTCAAGATGTCTGTAATTATGACATGAATCGATAGATGGAATATAAAATTGCCACGACATTGAACAACTGTGTGTGTATTTTAGAATTCACCTAAACATGACTATTTTGTTTTGAAAAGGACAGCAATGTATTTATGAATTACTGTTCTTTGTATAATAATTGTTTTTTGTTTTCTTTTTAACAAATGTTAATATTGCCGACCATTTTCTTCAATCATTATTGTTCATGATAAATTCATTATTGATATTAAATAACTGAAGTTAAATGGACGTCGTATGTTGAAAAGACAGAATATTAAATAAATAGTACGACTTTCATTAATATACATATTTATTTTACTAGCGTAGTACGATACCTATATCACTACTAGGCCCTACCACATGATAGTTATAAATGTGAAAAAATGTTGACTATCATTATTGTAGTAACATGGAACATTTATTTGCATTAATAATTTTACAATTTATATTATCTGTTGATGTTGATAAAAATTGAAGATTTTTTTTCAAATGTTTAAGTTTGTCTTAAAATTCATTGAAATCTAATCACCTAATTTAATAAACAAATATTATGCAATGCCAATGCCATGTTAAACACACCAAAAACCTTACCTTTTCTTATGTTAAAGTTATATGGGTCATGGCAATCTCTATACAGAGTTGCCGTTCCTTTCATATACATACAATACATGTATATATAATGACACTGACTCTGGGGACATGGACATGATGTTCTTGCACACTTTAAATAAGTGAAATACCTAATCATGACAGTTCTAGTCTACCCTACACACTTATTCGGTGATTTGTGTTGAAACACAATTGATGCTTCCGTTCCGAAAAAAACACATCCGGATGAATCATTAAATTACACTAATTTGGCGATAATTCTCAAATGTTACGATCTTCATTCATTTTCAATAGCCAAGATGTTAATCACTACTGTAGATACGTAGAGATTCGAGTACAGTTATCCAACATTTTATCCGAAATTTCACTCGATATTGTCGTCGACGTTTCAAAATGGCGGCTACTTTAACTGGAGCGATAGTAACTGACCCAGTTCTTCTCTTGTATTAATTCGCCATTCATAGTTGGCGCGTAAAAACATACACACACCGTATTTATTCTAGTAAAAGAATAATAAAATATATCATGAAAATATATAAGACGTATTTTGTAACGTTTGGTATTGCAATTATAAGGGTTAAATGTATGTTTTATATGCGTTCATTGGAAAATAAGGGCATTATGTTAAGCTGTGTGATGAGGCAATTGTAATTATTTTCCTATGAACGTATATAAAAATACATTAACATTAAACCCTTAATTATTACAAACTATATCTGTTATGCCTATTTTATACTAGAAGTCGAAAACAAGCATATGTGGTTGCGGGCTTGTCAGGACACCCGGATATAAACTGAATATTCGTAAAACCCTAGTTTGTGAATCTTCTTATCAGTGATTGATTAATGTGTTATTTTATTATTAAATGGGTATAAGTAATGACTAGTGTGTGAACGTTTAGATACTTTAAAATCTATAGTATATTCCAATAACTCTCATAAATTCAAATACAACAATAATCAATTCGTTAACACTATATATCACAATATCAATGGAAACATGGCTGCCGTAAGAAACAATTATAAACGTTTGAAGAGTAAAACGTCAACTACTGTATTGGATAACACCTAAGTTCCTAGGTACGCAAAGGTTTTATAAAAAATGATAATAATGGACTATCCATTGCAGGAAAACACTCTGACAACTGTTATAATCACAGTAAACAGCGTCAAGTCGAGAAAACTGATTACACATCATCACATGCACTGGTTTACATTGTCCAGATATCACGAGTCAACATCAGGCACTTCAAAATTCACAATATTGTTAATACTGATATTTATAATCATATAAACTATACCTGCTCTTGTTACTATCATGATTTTGAAACACAAGGTCATCGCAATATATGGGTGTTCTCTGTGAATATTTGCCGAACGCGTAATACATATAATACTTTAACAAACTCATAATACCGTGGATTTCTTGTCACGTTCAGAGCTGATAGGGAAGCTCTTTGATACATCTTTATTAATTCCCATAGTCTCCAAGTATAGGATTGTCATGACAAAGCAAGTACTCATTGACTTGGCAAAACACAGCTAAACCAGCAAAACAAAAGATTATACCATTAATGGTATGAGAAAAGATTCAAGACAAACACAAAACTTAGCGCCTTTTCAGGATTAAGGTAGACGTTATCAAGGGGTCATCACTCTGCCCGGTCATCGTACAATCAAAAAGGGAAAGCGTAATGGCGAAATGTAAATGGTTTAACCACTAACTATGCAGTGCATTGCAAAATGATAACATATTTTGATAATTTTTTGACAAGTTTAATATTGTATGAAAGTGATCATAACAAAGGATCTGACGAAGTTTGTAAATCACGTCACCATACAAGTCAGGTTGTGATATTCCTTGTTGGTGAATAGTTCTTATATTGATTTCATTTTTTAAAGATAGATCATGGTAAGGATAATTAGGCTTTGCAAAGGGTTTTCGAAGCTCTCAGTAGCCATCATGGAGTAGCGATTTAATTATACAATGATTATGGGTGTCATAAGTCCTTCAAGCTCTAGTAAAACGAATACGTTGAGAAGCATAAACCCAATAAGAAATTGCTGCAGCGAACATCCCCGTCACGGTGGGAATAATTAACAATATCAAGGAAAAGGTTATAAGTCCAACAGGAAGAGTAGCATTCACGCAATACAGTCACACCAACAAGTATTACAATGCAAAGATGATTCAAAAGGTACCTCACAAACACATTCAGTTAAAAAGCACATCACAAACATATAAGGGTTGACAACATGGGTACCGCCTTGGAACCGTCAGTGGCAAAAGGGACCACCGGGGAGTTTGAACCAGTTCAAGGGTGCACCAAACCTCACTCTTACCCTGTCATCATACCTAAACAACAAGACCGTGTAAATAAAAATAATCCCCGCCGAGTTAACCCCTTACACTTGAGAAAGCGTAGATAGTTGTAATAAGAAAAAACACATGTATATAATATATCAAAAAAATTAAACCTAAGAAGTTAATCTCATATGTACTCGATCACATGTCTGAAGTTATAGCATCAATGGGAAGACCGTTAAGGGCACGACAAAACGGAGTGAAGGACATACATCATAAGGTTCCCGTATTAAAAGATTTTGGAACACGTTGCCATAGAGGCGACCGCCCATCCGGTCGTTGCACAGTCGAAGTGGAAAGCATAAAGGCAACCTGTAGAAGGGTATACTTCTAAGCATGTAGTGCGCGGCAGAATACTTGGGTTGTAACCTCTATTTATTAATGTTCTAATAATTTTAATAAATAACTCCTGAAAATGATCACGACCTATAATCTTCCTAAGTTTGTAAATCTTATCTCCTTAAATGACGGGTTGTGACAAACCTTGTCGCAGAAGTGTTTTCCTGTTCGACTTTTATAATTATTGTTCAGATTGCTATTATATTTGTCAAAGAGATCAGTGTTACGATACAAAAACTTAGAAAAGTATTATGTAACTTAGGGTAACGGTAACCTTGTTGGAGGAGTTTTCAGTAATGTTAATATTACTAAGGTTGCAGTCCTCAACACGGCCAGAAGCTCTGGCGAATTAACTGAGAAATATACACTCCATAAGAAACAATATTGGGAATATCCCCATCTAAATGTGGATAATTCACAATATCAAAATCAAAATCATCTCTCTTATCATACAATTTAGTTATTTTTAGTTTTTTTTAAATTGAAATATATAAATCAAGAGACGGATTGACAGAATCCAAAACGTTAGCTTTACTGAGTTTTATTTCTGGAGGATACATGTTAGGAACGATAGAAGAAAAGAAACGATTATCCAAATTAAGTATATCATCCAGATAGCGTGAAGTGTTATTAAAAGTATCGATGACATTACCTTGTGTATCTGGAGAAAGACCTAGTAACATAAAGTCACGTTCGTATCAATATAAAAACAAATCAGGGACACGGGGTGTGCACAGTTAGTACCAATAGGAATGCCAACGGATTGCCTATACTAGGTATGTCCAAACCTAACAAAACAAGTCTAATAAGAATGACAGTGATTCACAAACTGCTTGACAAGTCCATAAAAGTGTAACCGTCAGGATCACTGTTTGAAAACAATACTCTAGTGTTGTCATTGGTCAACCGTCAGGATCACTGTTTGAAAACAATACTCTAGTGTTGTCATTGGTCAAAAACGTAGTTTGTTCCTTGGCGAAAGTTTTTTGTATAAGAGCTATTAATTTTTCTTTTAAAACGTTATGCGGAATGAAGCGGGCTTTATAAATCTCTTTGTGTTTTATTATCTAAACAAAATACAATTTAAGAAATAGAACATCGTTTACTGTGATATATCGTTTAATATATCACGGCTTGGAGTTCAATTGTAAACAATAATTTCACGAGCCCGAAGGTTCAATTGAACGACAAACCGTGATATATTATAGATAATTCACAGTAAACGATGTTCTATTTCTATTCTAATACCCCTAAAATGTGAAAATAACGCACACATCTGAAATCTTCGCATTGCTTTGCTTGCTCTCCTAACGTTGCATACGTTACAATGCGGAATGCGCAATGCGCAATGCCTATTCTCCTAACGTTGCAAAATTTACATTGATATATCATTCAATATAACGAGATATTTTAAACTAGGCTGTATAGTGCGGGTATATTAGAATAATAGTTTAAACAGGAAAAACACAATAAAACAGAGGAAATGTGTCAATTTCGTCGCTGCCTTTTTTGGGCGTTTTTGAACGAATTCTGTGTTGTTTCACTGCATGAGGTCTGTGTTGTACGTCACAATTAATGATCGAGTTGTTATTATTACTTAAACTCATTATTTACCTTATCATTTCTTAAATAAAATAGTAATAAATTGAGTTTTGTGTTTGAACGGGAACAGTAGATAAACTATATATTAATAAAGTCCTGGTATGAATTACATGTTTTATTACAAAAGTGTCCCTCAATATTTCGATGATTAAAATATCAACAGGGATATTTCAAATTTGTTCTTCGTGATATTACCGAGGTGCAAAAGCGTTCGCCTACATTTTAATTCGTCTACCTGATGTTATGAAAAAGGATGAATGAATTACGTTTGTTTAAATCAGATCTGGTCAAATTAAATTAATTGATTCTTATCACACGACTTGTTCAAATTAAATAGACTGATTCTGTTTGTAGTTTTTCTTGCATAATAGATTTAGGATTTAAAACACTAAAATGACAGAAAGGTCAGTCACATGCTCGTTTCTATCTATGTACTTCTGTTTAACAAAAGTATTGGAACAGTTCAAAAGCATCTTTTACGCACCAATAAGGTTTACGGTTAATGCCGTTCAGTCATTGTAATGGTATGTAACTGGAATACCATGCCTGTATCAGACTATAAAGACACCTAACACTATATAGGCACATATAAATATAACAATTAAATATTTTGCACCGATAATATTACTCAAGAGTCAGTAGTTTATAGATTTTATTGAATCAAATGTTTAACATTACAGGTTATTCAGAGCTGCATCAGAGAGGGAAATTGTCACCAATAATATAAATAAGAGGCATCAACATTATTGATCACCGATAAATTATACCTTTGCACCATTCCATTTTATTAAATTAATGCATCTGAATAAACACAGGTGTATCGACAATATAGCAGTATAGCGGTAGTATGTATTTATATTTTTGTACAATCATGCGCCCTGTAAAAAGTAGGTGTATACTGGTATTGTTTTACCGGTGCACTGTTTTTACAGCAGTCAAATTCATTACTCCCAGACATAAGTATATGGCAACATAACATTATTAATTTTGATAAGAATGTGAAAAAATAGAAAAGCAAGTTATGAGCCCTTAAATAATTTGTACTACGGTTAATATCATTTGTATTGCGGTTCAAATTGACCAAATTGAAATGCGGTCTAAATCATTCGAACATTGGTACAAATTATTTATACCGTGGTACAAATCAGCGATCTGCCTTATAATAAGCATTTCATCATGCGTCTACATGGCCGAATGGTTTTTGACGTTGCGTTGTAAACCTTCGCCTCTCACCGCTGCGAGTTCGAATCCCACTGGGAGCTCGACTTGTAAGTGAGGAAGCGTCGATTCTTACGGATGGCGGGAGGTGTACAGTCCTGGGTCTACCCAGGAAAAATGGGTGGTCTTCCTCCACCACAAAAATCTACCGTCATATATAACCTAACATGTGTTAAAAATGACGTCAAACAACATACAAAGCATTTCTTTGTGTTACTGTCAAATATATAATATGACAGTGATGTTAATTACGCATATGAAGAAAGGTTTAAAAGTAAATCTCTTCTTAAACAGCGTTTAAGGATCGTATTGAAACTTTAGCATAATATTCCTTGGGAAGGGTCAACTCGGTTTTTATTCAAGACAGTCGCCATGACCAAAAGTTGGTCAAATTAAAATAAATTTCAAAAGGCATCTCCAAACTCTCTTTAACAGGGAGAGAGCATCAAGTATTTTATTTTTATTAATTCCTCGCATATCTTGATTTGAATGATTTGTACCGCAGTCTAATTCATTAATAGATATGTTCCATAATTCAACATGTGTACCTCAGTTCGAATTATTTGTACCGCTGTTCAAATGATTTGTACCGATGTTTAAAGCATTTGTATCGCGGTCTCAATAATTATAACCACTGTCTAATTATTTGTACCACGTTACAAATGAAATGAACCGCAGTCTAAGTTTTTTCTGTTAAGTTGGCCTCTTCTGTTAATTTGGCGTTCCATCTCAAAATGGTAAACTTTGTGTACATAGTATTGGAATATTATGATAAATTAAGTTACGGGTCAGACGGAATGATGGACATCAAGCAAAATTTACTTAAAGTCCCCGGTACAAACAATTAGTGGACTCATTAAGATAATGGTGCGCCTTTCACCGATAATATTGTATTATTACCGTATATAAATAATATTTTATTGATGCATTATAAAATCAAAAGGGGTCATCCTCTCACCAAGGATCAATCAAGTTATATACACATAGTGTATAGACAGTGGGTGCAATCTTTCACAAGTTATTGAGCAGAAATGATTGTTCATTATCTCATAAAGTGACGTTGACAGTTGACCTACTGACCCACAATCAATAGGGGTTATCACATTCAAATTATGTTGATTAGGCATTATTTCATGTACAGTTTCCTGTAATTCTGTAATGGTTTTTGAGATAAGAGCTTTCTGTAACAAGAATATCACTGATGGATGCTCCCCGAATTGGGTGCCTTATATTACAAAGGGCACTAGAATTTAAATGAAACTAGAGCTATGGTTCTTATGCTCTGCACAACCTCGCATTGCCCTTTATCATTGTGTGAAGTTTCATTGCAGTTCCATTAGTAGTTTTCGAGTCAAACTCCAGACACGAATTATAAGTATAAAATTACCACGGGAATAACTCTAATTTAAATGAAGATAGAGTTATGGTTCTTGTGTTCTGCACTTTCTCTTATTGCCCTCTATTATTGTGTGAAGTTAAATTGCAGTAATAGGTATCCAGTTATGCTCGAAACAAGAATTAAAACTGTAAAATTATCAAGGGATATAACTATAATTTAAATTAAGATAGTGTCATGATTCTCACGTGTTGCACTTACTCTCATTGCCCTTTACCTTAACTTTACGTTTCATTGCAGTCTCATTCATGGTTTTCAAGTTATGCTCCGGACAAGTATTATAAGTATAAAACTACAAAGTGCTATAACTCTACTTTAATTGAAGACGGAGTTAATGTTCTTGCCCTCTGCACTCTGCACTTAAATCTCATTACCCTCTATCATGTGTATGGAATTTCATTGCATAAAATTACAAAGGGCAATAACTATAATAACTATAACTTGAATGAAGACAGGGTTATTGTTCTTGCACTCTGTACTTCCCATTAGTGGCGGTTTTGTTTATCCCGGGTTTAGAAACGTGCTATGGAGAGGAAGTAAGGGAACAGATTCTTTAGACAACTTAGTGGAAAAAATAGAGTTGTGACGTCATTAGCCTATTTTCAAAACAAACTCGAGTAGTGGAAACATTACATTTTGAAATTTTGAAATTGAAAAGATGCGGACTTTATTGGTAACTTTGCTGTTTTGATGCAACTGAATTGGATTATCACTGGAGGAAAATTGAGACAGGTAAGATGCGTGTTTGTGTTCATTTTGTATCGGCGATCGCTTAAGCTATCGAAAACTGGTAACGCCAGGATACTGTAGAGGCCCTGGGCTCGAGTTATGGTTAAGTGTAGGACAGTTAAGCTAGGCTGTAAGATTTGTTCACCACCAGTTAGATTTGGTGTAATCCGAGCCTTCTCTGACCCTAAAAGCCTTTTTTTGTGCGTGGCTTTTTAGGGTCAGAGGAACTCCTATAGCGAAAACGCGGGGATGACTGAAAGAAACACAGTCATCCACTGTCTGTGGCGTCGGGTCGATTTTGTACGATAATTAAGATAAACAAATCGATCAATTATTGTTCATTATATCACACTGCAATGATAAAACTGTACCTTTGTCGATTGTAGTGACACAAAAAATCATTTATGTTTTGAAGTACAGTTTTGTTACTATATCCGCCATATTGTCATTTTGAATATTAATTAAATTCCCGTGATATTCTCGAGCGAGGTGAAGGCATTCATACTCCCCTCATCAAATAACTCCAATATCATCTGACAACATGGAGGGTTTTAGGAGTAGAACAAACTCTTCTCGAAGCATATTTAGGATTTAAAATTAAAAGATAAACAATTGAATGTTGTTCAGAGAATTGTGAGTGCCAAAAGGAAAAGTTAGCAGCAATTTGGCTGGTAAGGTCAGAGAAGGCTCGGATTGTAATGGGACCGCACAAATTACAGTGAAAAATTACCTACACATATTTGAACTCGGAACGATTGCATGTGAAGCGGGCGCTCTACCGATATCACCAAACAGGCTAGCACTACGGCGAGACAGTAGTAACGCGCTTATAAACCAATTTATTTACATACACCCCTTCCCCGCACCCCCCCCCACCCCGGACTGGTGACTGCTTAACTCTACTCAAAACGCCATACTGTGAAGACTGCTTCACTGCGCTTGTCGCTTGTTGTTGTAGCGTTGATCCGCCTTTTCTCGAAGTACCCTAACATAAGGTGATATACTGTTTTCTGGTAATATTATTCTATACATCGTATCATTGAAGTAATAATAAAGGAAAGACTGCAACGACCAGAATACTATTAAACACGTTTAAAAAGATCATTTTACATGGACTTTTCAGATCCTAATTTGTACTGAAATCCGAGCATGACGATTTAGGATTTTTAACATACTCTGTTTATTCCAGAAGCTTTTTATTACTAAAACAAAACATTCTTATTCTAAAATTACGAAAACAAGCCTTTTTATGTGCAGCATATTCGTAATTGGCCACTTCGTTTCCTAATTCGTAATTGGTCGGTTATTCGCAAATGGCGTATAACATCCACACCATTTTGAATTAATAGATAACCATGCTAAGATTTTCAATCTAGGCCGGTATGTGAGTGGTTTTACTGTATGAGAATTTTTGTTTCATAAATCGTAATTTCAGACCGTAAAACCAACCATATACCGCCCCAGATTGAAAATCTTAGCATGGTTGTCTCAATTATAATGCTTTTCCATTGAAATTCCAGAAATATAAAGTAAAACATTATACATACTTTTTATTTTCTATGAAAACTCAAATTCATCAGTAACGGCACTTGTTGACGTCTTCTAATGACGTCGCTTGTTACAACGTTATCTGACGTCAGGTACTTTTCAGACGGGAAATCGGGCGTTCTACGGTAGCAAATTTTAGACATTAGCCAATAGAGAAACGTGTTACATAATTGTTGTATTAGAAATGCAGTCCCATTTTAGTAAATTATTTCCTGTAGTATGCGAATACATATTCCCTTAAATCATATTAAAAAATAATATGAGAGTGAAACTTTGGAAACGGCCGAGCACGATAAGTACGAAATATTGCAGTCTCTGTTTGATTGAGACTGTTCATGAACGGTAGTGAAATATGCTTGCTACCGTCCACGCCCCCTAGCCCCGAGTTGAGCAGAACTCAATATTCACAAAATCAATAGTATAGAAGGCCATCGTCAGTAATCTCTGGAATATGTTAAACTATCAATTACTACTGTTAATTGACAGGATAGTGCTAATATTTGCTCCATGCTGTTTTCATGCAGTTCACTTTTAAGCTAAAATAAGCCGCTTTTGTACCACTTTATGTGACTGATAGAGTAAGATGCATTAATGGATGGCCGTCTGCATAATTCTGGTAAATATTTTGTTACAAAATACTTCAAATAATTCGTTTGTACTATTTCTTTATTCTTCTCATAAACACGCACAATAGAGCATGTAATGCTAATACAATATAATAAAAAAGAAAACTAATTATCAGCACATACGTGAGTGTTATATAAAGTATAAAAAACAAAATTCCATTACCGAAAATGAATTAGTGTGACAAAACAGTTATACAATCTAATAACAGAACCAAGCCTATTCATTTTATCAGATTATATTATTTCTGTAGGACGACTTATTTCAGTTGAAATGTTGTTTTGTTTCCTTTAATAAAGCAACATGTACTGTCTAATGTAACACATTATCGGATTTTGTGAACTGTTTGACGTCAAGAAGACTGCCAAAGAGTTTCAGAAGAAATTATTTTCCTATTTGATACCATTTTCCTTAGGTATGAACTTGCGTTTATTGACAATTTATTTTTGTATCCCACGTTTCGAATTGTAAAATCAACAATGGTAATATTTCTGAGAATGTCGTTTCTTTTCCTCTATTTCCACCTCTGAGTTGAAAATGGAGAAATACTAAGAACTTTTTTTTGTATTGCTAAGCGATTTCATGTTGAGTATTTCACCAGATGGTCAGGCAGATGTCGTCGAAGCCTTTATTAAATCGGTATATGGTTGACATAATGAACATTGACAAATAATTTCAACAAAGCTGATATTTTTACTCTTTTGAAAATGGAGAAATCTTTGACAGGAAAGAAGGTTAAGGTATGTGAATTATTCCCACTTAGACAGACAGACAGACAGACAGACAGACAGATAGATAGATATATAGATAGATAGATAGATAGATAGATAGATAGATAGATAGATAGATAGATAGATAGATAGATAGATAGATTGATAGACCGGAAAAGAAACAAAATCTGAAAGAAAAGGTTTATTGACAGGTTTCATCATATCACAAAATAAGCACAGAAATACTGAAGTGAACTTGAAAATATCTTTGGACACTTCATGGTGAATGTTTAAATATTATACAAATTAATGATTTGTCGACAATTCATTGATTCATAGGAAGTTTGAACAAGAATAAAAGCTTCGACAAGTTAGGAAAAAACTAGCCAGATCGGGTAAGTATCACCAGAGTGTAAGCCCTTGATGTAATCTATAATTTGCTTTGCTAAAGCCCTAGCTCCTTCATTGTGTTATGACCTTTACCAAACTTCTTCATAATGTGTATATAAATGACAAATAATCAGTCAAACTTGAGCAGAAACAGGAGAGTTATGGCATTAATTGTAAGAAACTAGCTATGTTCTGCTTTGTTAACACTCTAGTACTTCATTTGCATATCTACCAGACATTTTCAGAATTGTCATTTTGAAAACCAGTCAAATCTGTCATCTCACCCTTTTTGTTGTATAAATCATTAATAATAATGTATATGATACTTTGAGACTATATTAAATTCCTGGTGTGTGATAGCATTTCAATTTTATTTAAATATGATTACTACATGAACCATAGATGGCCACCGCTGTAATCAACACATTAACAGCAGCCTCGTCTCCAAAACTAAATATTTCTTCAAGCTGCAGTAGGAGTTATGCTAAACACATTCCACATGCTGTGAACTCGACAATATGTAACTGGAGACAAACGCAGAGATGGGAATGTGGTTATATTTCGCATCAAGTTAACGCCTTCAAACCCTTAACTTATTATTAAACGCACTCAACCATTGTGTTCACACTCAAATTGTGATTAAGGCATGTTCAAAATGTCATTCCTGTAGTTTAATTTTTCATTTCAGCTTAAAGGGACTATGGAGTCCATCTAAGAGAATAAGACCATCTACAAGAATGAATGGTGTCAATCAAAATACACACGCACATCTTCGTAGTAAGATTCAGTTTCGTATGAAATGACCATATGCATTAAAGTAAGTCGCATGATACCACCTTTGGTTTAATTACTGTTTGTGAAAATGCTTGCTCTAGGTTTCTCGAGGGAGTTAAATTGCTAACAGTTGTACATATAACTTAAATAAAAGTATTTGTAGCATGGTCGGTGACATTTCCTTTGATGAATGCACAGCATTAAATCGTTGTATTTAGGGTAACTAAAGGGGCGTGGCTATACCATACTGATATTGGAATTTAGAGTACGGTCAATACGACGTCACAGTGTTACTAAGTACACCATGCTACAAAAAAGATAGAGTCTGTCTAAGCTCGTTGGTTATTTAAAAAAGCCAACTCGCTGAGACCAGACTCTATCTATTACATATATAAAATCGAATTGGAAAAGTAGCATTCAAGGACGATATTCAGCCACAACCACACAGAGAAACAACGAACAGATTCGATAACAAAAATGAGATATAGGAAAAAAACTATGAAAGGAGAAATTTGGAAATCGCCAAAACCACAGCGTCCTAACGCAATGACATCGTAGGTCCGCACTGTACAGCAATCAAGGAGCAATATGTAATTAATTAGACAATGAAAAAGACACACTACAACAGAAAGGGTAGCGAAGACAGGGTTACCATCTTGGAACAGTCAGTAGGCAATAAGGACTACCATTTAGCTTGAATCGATCTTATGTGTACACAATCCTCGCTATTATTCCTTCTTCCGCGCCCAAATAGACAAGACAGTGTAAAGAAAACCACATCCCATCAAGTGGAATTCTCTAACAATAAAGTCTACTTCCAGAGAAAATAAAAGCTGTATAAAATACAAAATAAGAAACATATCAGGATGTATCCAGAATTATACTGGACATCTACAACAGTTGCAGCCAAAGATAAAACCAATCTAGGTTACGAACAGAAAACCCGAGAGACGAATGCTCATGCACCTACCTCCTTTGGCCGGGGTTTCTGTAGGCACAGTCATAGAGTCCCATGAGGTTGTCCAGTCATCGCACAAGGGCAAAGTGAAGCGTAGTGACTGACTGTAGAGGAGTCAATCACTAAACACGCAGTGCATTGTAATTCTAAAGGGTCGTCCCCATTTCTGATGAACTTCCTGATTAAGTTTGTAAAGTGGTCAGGAAATCCACCAGATCCATTTAACTTAGGAAGTTTATAGACCACATCTCCATAAAATAAGGGTTATGATATTCCTAGTCGCGTAAGAGTTTTAAGGATGGTATTGCGCGTCTCCAGTAGGTTTTCGTTGTGACGGTAGTATTTTTGAGAAAGATCTGCGTAGTTTGTGATATCGAAAACCCTGCTGAAGAAGTTTACTTGTAATAATTTGATATCGATCATTGAAGTCTATAACAACATACAAGCTCTAGCAAAACGAATGAGATGGGAGATATAAACCCCGTATGATGTAGCAAGAGGTACATCCCCATTCAAGTGTGGAAAATTCACGATGTTAAAGTTGAAGTCATCTCTCCTATCATAGATTTTAGTATGTATGAAATCATTACAAAATCGAGAGATGAAGATCGAGGAATGCTGTTTCAGTATCCGAACTGTTGGTTTTATTCAACGTGAGCTCTGGTGAATAAATGTTAGTAACCAACCATATGAGCAAAGAACGGATGATCAATATTGAGTATGTCTTCTAGATACCGAGATGTATTATTAAACGCATCAAAAGACATAGATATAACAATCGAACAGGAAAAGTAGCATTCAAGGACGACATTCAACCATAAACAACCCCAGAGACAAAGAACAACTATATATAAAAATGAATAAATGACAAAAAAAGACATCAAAAACACACAAGGGTTGACAATAGGGTTACCGCCTTGGAACGGTCAGTGGCAAAAATGGCCACTAGGGACTTCACTGTGGCTAGCAGGTGACACACTCAACTTAAACTCTCTTTCATAGCAGTACAAAAACAAATTTGCGACAAGTGGCGCACAGTTAGTATCCATAAGTGTACCAACAACGTGACGGTAAACTGTTTTACCGTATCTTATAAAGATGTTATCGAGAAGGAAAGATAGCGCTCTACAAACAAGTCCACACATTATCATTATCAACAAGGGCGTTTGTAACGAAAACCCTGACATTATTACAAGCTAGCAAAGTTGTACCTTCTCTAGCAAAAGTCTTCTGATTAGCTGAATTAATTTATCTTTGATTAGATTATGTGGTAGGCCTTAACACATCATATCAATTGACATCAGGATTATGCATAAAAACTAGCAGAGTCGTCTTAGTCTCCAGGCTAAACTATTACATTTACACTAATGCAACAGTACGGAATATACTGAAGGGATAAAGAAACGCAGGGTAAACCTTGAAGATTATTCTAGGTAAGATGTCGAGTATAATGTTCAATATTTTTAAGTAAGAATGAAGATTAATGCATGCAAAACAATTTCAAAAACAATGATTTGTGTCTGGTAAGTGATTTAGGAGTAATTGGAGGGAATTGAAGGGGACCCCGTGTAATGTGAAATCGAAATGGACTGATGCTGGGAACTGGCTCGTCAATACCGGGTATAATGTTAATATATCAGATAATAACGCTTCTTTTCTTGATTTAGATCTCTCGATTGAAAATGGTGAAATAATTAGCAAAAACCTGTAACAAGAGAGATGATTTTAATTTTGACATTGTTAATTATCCCCACTTGGATGGGAATGTTCCCCGAGCAAATTCTTATGGGGTGTATGTGTCTCAACTTATTTGTTTTTCAAGAGCTTGTACTCGAGTTGAGGACTTTAATATTCGTAATCTTTGTATAACTATAAAGGTACGATGACCGGACAGGCTGTAGACCCTATGATGACGGCTGCCAAAAGCCCATTGGAACGGTGGCGTTTGATGTTTGTCTATGATCTGTCTTGTCGTGCCCTTAATGGTTTATTCTCTTGTTGCTCTGGCTTCTGCCAAGTCATTGAGTACCTTCATTGTGGCTTTCTAGGCTATTGTTTTTTGTATTTTATTTACACGAGCATATTTGTGTTTTATTTATATTGCCTATTGAAGTTGCCTTGTTGTTTAGAGATTAGATCATGGCGGGGATTTCTTTATTTACACTGTCCTGTTATAATAATAATGGGATGACAGTAGGGTAAGTGTGAGGTTTGGTGCACCCTAGAACCGGTTTAAACCCCCAGCGACAGTTACAAGGCGGTAGCCCTATTGTCAACCCTTTGGTGTTAGTGATTACGTTTGCATTTATTGTGTTTTTGCCTTCTTGTTTGTCTGTTTGCGTGTTTGGTTCTGTGTTTTGTGGGTTACTGTCCTCCTTGAATGCTGCATTACCTGTCCTATATTTTTATATTTCTTTATCGGAACTCTTGTAAGTGTTATATCATTAATATTAATGTATATTACTATTAAGTACTATTAACATTATTATAAATGTTTGTTTTAAATGTTTAAATGTGCGACAATAGTACAATTGTATTTAAAAATGTTTACAAAATGAACCACATATTGTTATTGCTTAAATTACACATGTACACCATTTAAATAATGGCATCATCTCCAAAACTGCATTTTCCGTCAAACTGTAGTCAGATTTACAGTAAACAATTACCAAATTATTTATGTATACCATATGTTATTGAAGGCAAATATAAAGACCAGTGGCTAATTCTAGTTCAGATCAATACAAAATAAACAAAAGAACACAACACAACAAAAATGTTGTCATACTCGGAGTCTGCTTACTAGAAGTACACAATGCATATCGGGTAAATTAATGCTTAAAAAGTTCATTTCCTTTCAGAGTGAATTACTCAATCCATCTTAATTGATAAATGAATGGCAGCTGTAAAATATTTCACCGTGCTACGAGTCATAGTGTTATTTCTACTGGTCTTTTGGATCATATATTCAAATATATGTGACTATATTCAGAACTGTTATTCATTTTGAACTTTGGAGATCGCTGAACCAAATATTTATAAACAAATATTGGTTGTATATGTTCCTTTTTCATAACTTCTGCTCCCAACTAAATTCCATTGTGTATATTTCACCTATTGTTTTCTCGTTTTGGGCAAAGCGTTGTAGAAACTGGAACCAAACGCCGCTTGCCGTGGAATGTTACAAAAATACGACGTTCCAAATTCAATGTCCACCGTCATATTCATATCAATTTCGAGATTCCTAAATTGTCATATTGTTAACATTTTAAATACTGAGTTCTGCCCAACTCGGGGTTAGAGGGCATGAACGGTATCTAACATGTTTCACTACCGTTCATGAACAGTCTCAATCAAATCGAGACTTGAATATATTTTTATATTTTTCGTGTTCGGTGATTTCTAAATATATCCTTTCATACTCTTTTATGAGCAGAACATCGCTTAAGCCAGTGAAAGCGGACATGAGAGGTTTTTCTTCCTACATTACATCTCATGAACAGACTTAATAAAATCCGAATCTGCTACTTTATTTAATAGTTGTTTTTGTTGCTTCCAAAGAATCTCCCTTTCGATTAATTCAGTAGTTATAACTATTATTGTAGCTTTCGTCGCAGATTTGTGTTTGTATTGCTATGAAATAGATTTCAGGTTGTGTCGTTCATAGCTATACTCAGGCAGATGTAACTGAAGCCTTTAATGACACCTCTCGATATTGAACAGTGGCAAACCTTTCCTTTCTAGTATTCTCTCTGGCACCCTTTGTAATATATAAATTAACAGTATAGCTACATGCAATAATCGTGGTGTGGATTGTTCTCTATATGTTGACGCATTTGTTATATGTTATCCTGCAAAAGATGAACAATACTGAGACAATTACAATAATGGCTCAATAAACCTCAAACTTAGTATAATAAATCTAAGTGTATGCATTTTTGTCAAGTTCATCAACATCATGAAGACCCACATCTTACACTGGATATTTCACTAATACACTTAGTGGATCAGACGAAATTTCTTCTTAGGTTTTATTTTTACGGTAAATTAACTTCCTACCACCCCATAAATACTGGAAAATCAAATGCCTTAAATCTCTCAATTTACTAAAAGGTCTTGCAAACACTAATTAAGGGGATTGGTCGAAAAATACTCTTACAACTTTAAATTTAAACTCTGTAAGTTTTGAATAATATCGTTTAATTTCCCGAAAAAACAATTGCATAACTTGAATAAAAACTGTATAGGATATGAAGACATTTCGTAAAAAATGCGCTAACTTGCCTGTCGTGACAAGTTGTGCAACAAATAAGTTCTTAGATTTTTAACAATATTGTACATTAAACAAATGACAACTTCATGGTCTACGTTTGCAGTAAATTCGTCAGTTCTAGCTGTTGCTGCATATATGTCTGTACATTTAATTAGCGAATGATTTTAAATTATACTATATTTTTGGCATGTAATAATATTAAAGCGTTTTTCACTAACGGCAGTTTAGACAATTATACTATGTGGACTTGCTATGAAGTTTGTGAAGCACTCATCTTCCTATTAGATAATATTTTGTTCAGGTATGGGACCACCGTTTATAGACAAATTGTTGGTATCCCTATGGGTACGAACTGCGCACCACTTGTCGGTATCTGGATGACATACTGAACATTGACAACCTTTTCTTTCCAACTATGGTTCATAATATTTATCGTAAAGAACTTCGGCTTAATAAAGAAAATATATCTGATAATAACGCTTCTTTTCTTGATTTAGATCTCTCGATTGAAAATGGTAAAATAATTAGCAAAATCTATGACAAGAGAGATGCTTTTAATTTTTGACATTGTTAATTATCTCCACTTGGATGGGGATGTTCCCCGAGCAACTTCTTATGGGGTGTATCCGTCTCAACTTATTCGTTTTTCTAGAGCTTGTACTAAAGTTGAGGACTTTAATATTCGTAATCTTTGTATAACTAAAAAGTTACTCAATCAGGGTTACCGTTACCATAAACTTCGTAAAACCTTTGCAAAATTTTATTATCGTAACCCTGATCTTCTTTTCAAATATAAATGTAATTTAATGACTCTTCTGCGACAAGGACTATCACAATCTGACTTCTATGGTGATGTGATTTATAAACTTTGTAAGATTCTTGGTCATGATCACTTTCATACTATCTTTGTTAAACTTGTTAAAAAGTTTATCAAAAGAGGTTATGACCCTATCATTTTGCAACGTACTGCATGCTTGGTGGTGGACCCTTTTACAGTTCGCCACTATGTTTACCTCTTTAATTGTACGATGACCGGACAGGCTGTGGACACTATGATGACGCCTACCTAAAGCCCATTGTGACGGTGGCGTTTGATGTTTGTCCATGTTCTTTCTTGTCGTGCCCTTAATGGTGTATTCTCTTACTGCTCTGGCTTCTGCCAAGTCATTGCGTACCTTCATTGTGGCTTTCTAGGCTATTGTGTTGTTGTATTATATTTACAGGAGCATTTTTGTGTTTTACTTATATTGCCTATTGATGCTGCCTTGTTGGTTAGAGTTTAGATCATGGCGGGGATTTCATTATTTACACTGTCCTGTTTTAATGGGATGGCAGTAGGGTAAGTGTGAGGTTTGGTGCACCCTAGAACCGGTTTAAACCCAGAGTGGCCTACTTTGCCACTGACCGTTCCAAGGCGGTAGCCCTATTGTCAACCCTTTTGTGTTTGTGATGTCGTTTACATTTTTTATTACTTTTGCCTTATCGTTTGTCTGTTTGCGTGTTTGTTTTTGTGTTTTGTGGTTGACTATCGTCCTTGAATGGTGCTTTCCCTGTCCGATATGTTTATCCTTCTATCAAAACTGTTCATCTGCTAGGACTCATCTGTCATTTTATAATTCAGAAATAGGCCACACATGTGGAGACATGCGTGTAAATTAGGTGGTTTATTCACATCAAGTATCATTCTCATACTGATACTGTATTCTGTCTTGTCAAGATGATTTGAACCTATTGTATTGCCAAATATTTTGCAAACGGGTTTGGCCAGACGTTTTAACAAAATTAGTTACGGCCCTTCCCAAGATTCAACTCTAAAGATTGAATGCACTTACTTGTTCTATAAACAGCCAATATACTGTTGCAATTTGTGTGAGGTGTCGTATTGTCTGCCAGTGTTGGTTCACCGAGTTATGCAATGATATAGTATTACGAAAATGACTCCACATAAATGGTTATCACAAATAAAGACACTTTATGCAATGAATTCACATTAACCACTAATGTCTCTGAAATATGAGTATAGGTCTTACGAGACAACTTAACGGCATTTTATAGAGCTGTCCGCTACTGAAGACGGGAGTGCGATTGTTTGTTATTGAGAACTTGAAAGTAATACACGGGCATAATGATTATTATTCTACGTTTGCAGCTTTAACAAAATAATTAATTGATGAAAAACACTTTTTGCACAGTAAATGTATTTGAAAATATTTAGATTTTTCCCAATCTTGGTGACAAACATGTAAAAGGATGTCATTTCACACTTCTTCATCCGCTTCCGGTTAGGTAAAATCCACAATTCCTCGTGAGACAGAAGATAACATTATAAACCGGAAGCAAGCCACCAGATGCCCTATAGCAGTCCAATTATCACTCCTACGTGGAGTCATTTAGTTTACTGAAAAAATAGTACTTTTTGTGCAATCTCAAGAACAAACATTTTTCTAAATGAGAAGATAATAATCTACATTCTTATTATTGAACGTATTTTTAATGAAGGAAACATTTTTATATTTATCGAGAGCAACAAGCGGCCTTTTTTGCCACTGACCGTTCCCTATTGTCAACCCTTTTATGTTTGTGATGTCTGATTTTGCCCTTTATTCATCGTTAAATGTGTTTGTGGTTGACTTGAATGCTGCTTTGTCTGTTCGATTTTTATATCTATATTTGCCTAAAGGATATCTTTTATTCTACTAGCATCAATGTTATAACAGCGTGTTTATTTGCCAATTATTTGATTACATTCTATGCCTTTTTTATGCAATCATTATTTCTTTTATTATTACGTACTAGAGCATTAGCATAGACACTTCTTAAATGGCTAGACTTCTAATCGGGCGATATATAAAAAAGATTTTAAGTCCAACAGGAAGGGTATTGTTTTCCTTTCTTGAACACAATTTCTCAAAATGTCCGAAGGATTTCAACGTTTAACCATTATTTTCATTTTAGTATAATAGTAGAACATTTTAACTTTGCAATTGCATTATTATGTTATTGCAACATTTATCACTCAGTGTTTGGATGTGATGTGGAACAATTTTGTGTCTTAATACTTTTTTCTCCTTATTATCACTCTTGAAGATTGATCTTCACCTGCTTCACCTGCTTGGCCCCGACTTCATGTAGAAGCTCTTTAGTGCGCTGTGTTGCTCATGAAACGAATCCTGGAAACAATTTCCGAAAAAGTATAGCGTTGCAGATTTGTCTCGATTTTAAAGTTAAGCAAAGATATTTATGTTTTGGTAAGTATTGTTGTTATTTCTTGTATAATCAGGTTTAGCGAATCATATTTGCTCAAATTTGATCAATGCGTGCTTGATCAATGCATGATCTTGTACAGTCAGTATTTGTATACATGATGCAACGGTTTTGTGTTTACACAATTTTAACTGGGGTAAAGTCGGAAAATAAAACAATGAAAATAATTATAATTCTGAAATATGCTTGTGATTCTCCTGAAAAAATTCTCCACTACCCACCATAGTCAAATGTTTTTTAGTTATAACAATTTTCACTGTGTTGTTTTCCAGTCTAAAGTTTTTTTTTCTGTTTCAATTGGTATTAAACAATTGTTATAGTAATAAAATAAATTAATATTTATAAAAACAAATAATGCTGGGTAATTCACAAGATTTTTATGCGATGTGGTTTATTATCATGTGCTTCACAGTTAGGACTTTATTCGCTAAATACAGTTATTTTGAGATCAAAAGTGAAAAACAAATATGGAATATATCAAAAATAATCGCCGGTCATCCAAATTTGGGCTACGAGCAGGTGCATCTAGTAAAGTTTTAATACAGAGGAAAGTAAAAAATAATAAAAAAATAAGTGAAATGCTGCATAAAATGAAAACTGCCTAACAATTTGAGATTAGTTTTTGGAAAATTAACTGTAAAGAAAGCAACAAAATGTCAATGCTTAAGAAATAAAAAAACAACCCCTGTTTTAGATGGATATATAATAGAGAATTTGGAGAATTTTAAAAGTTCAATAATGGAAATTACGTTGCATTTTGCTGAGTGCAAAAATGTTAGAGAATGTGTCGGCAGTGGAGGTGAAAGCATAACTCTATAGAGTCAGAAAAGAGATGAATTTTCCAGTATTCTTTGAGCCACATGCAAAGGATGTTATCAGGTATTTAAGATTGATAATATCTTAGATGTCGAAACTGTTGGTGGTTAGTTAGGAGAAGCACATAAGTGTTCGGGCTGTATGGGGCAGCATGGTAACAGGCGGGGGCTGCTCATCATTAAATGAACTAATGGAAACACTTGGCGTCCCTGAAATAACTGTAAAGAAATATAATGCACTGGAGAATGAAATTGGTGAGTGGTGGAAAAACAGAAATGGAGAAGGATATGATACAGGCAAGAATTGAGGAAAAGGAGCATGTTATTGCCACTGATAGTTACTTTGAAGGATTTCCGGCTGTGACAGTAATATGAAGGTGGTTGGTGCAAGCGAAGCCATAAATATACCTATAATGGAGCCTACTGTAAAAAACGTCTTCATATTGGTATCAAAATTAAACTGTGTTACATTTGTGTTGATCTTCCTCAGCACAGTGCATTACAAAGTGTGAAAAAGCACATGGTGTCCGCTATATGAAAATGATAGGAGATGGTGATAGTAGTGCTTATGCAACAGTCACACAGGAGGTGCTAGTATGTGGACCATACATAAATAAGTTAGAATGTGAGATTCATTCTTGCAAATGTCTAAAAGATAATTCAGAAAAACTTTCCCATTTCTTGATATTTCTTTATCAAACTTTCGATATATACTCATTATGACATCATCGAAATGACCATATCAAAGTATAAAGGTCAGTCACAGGATGACCCTAATGGTTGGTGCTAACTCAGGAAAGAATGAATGACGGTGATTGCATTTACATAAGTTTAATGCAACTTTAAAATATGTTAAATATATAAACAATTATCTAAAAAAACAAGCGAATACACAAATGAACTATGAAAAGAATATGAACGTTTAAGACGTTCTTAGTATTGTTATAAATACTGAATGTATAAGACACTAAAGTGTTGTTAAAGCTATAACAATGTTGATCTATGATCTAGCGCGATAACTGTGATGCGCGAGAGCTCATGAAGATGATGATGCGCGAATCCAATGGGTGATTGTCATCAAATGCCTTCTATAAGGGTTGATGACGCGATGTAATGATGGTTAACCTCCAATGAGATTGTGGGTGATGTTCTTCCAGTGAGGAATGATAACGGGCCCACCTTGTGTCCCGGGCGTTGTCGCTAGTAAAACCTGGCCATGCTGCGCAGGTACGGGGACCGTCTCCACCGCTCGTTACGTTATCCGTGGAGGCTTAGCTTCACTCCGGAATTTCCAAACCTGGATGGCTTATCTCCAACCCTGGATGGCTTATCTCCAACCCTGGATGGCTTAGATCCACCCTGGATGGCTTAGGCTGTAATTATACATACGTTTTAAATGTCGGTTGACAAACATAACACTCTTGCATAATTATCATTACCCAAACAAATCATTATTCAATAAATATATGTAAGCTGTACTAATGATGAGTAGCAATGCATTCATAGTCTACAACGCCATGTATACGCCATGGACGTCGCTGTTAATCAATGCCCCTAATACATGTAATATAAACATTATCAAATCACTCGTATATTACACTCACTGATTTATGCATGCACGCATGTCAACTAATGACCACATTATACAACGCTATGCATACGCGTCGAACATTTATCCTAGTCACTCATCTCATTTTAACTCATGTTAACAATCGTGTATTACAATCACTGAGTTATACGCCAACGTTAACTAATGCACCTGTTATCCACTGTTATCAAATTAATATTGTTTTACAATTAATGATCAATTACAATTATTACATCTAATAAAGTAACTTCAAAATCATATGCTAGTCTAAAGTTAATGTTTGAGAAACATCAATGCTAACCGGATGTCGTAACCGCCAACCAAGATGGCGCCGCCCACTGAATACAAATGTACGATAAATGTTTAATAAAATAACTACTGACCACATGTTGCCTGTGAATTTTGCCGTCCAACCTCTGCTACAAACAAAGTAACTATCGATAAATCCCGGCAAGAACTAGAAGACAATGGGTTTTATAGCAAACATTACGCCCAAACCATTATTTCCCCCGTTCAGTCCGTGACAAACGTGGCTTAATCTGCAGTATTGAATCTACACGAGAGGCCCCTTATACAATTTTGCCGTTTAAGGAAGATAGACCTATACGTTAACATGCATTAGCACAAAACTAAATTGATGACACGGCCTCTCTGGCGGCCACTTAAAATGTGCACGCTTTTACGTGTTACATGAATATATCATGAATTTATTTCAACTCGAACAATAGATTAGGGTGTAACGGATAACTTACAAGAGCTATGTACGACCAATACGCTCTACCCGTGCCATTTTGTGACAACATCTCCCCACTTAAAGAAAGTGCTACACTTTTTTAAAATTCAACAAAATGATTACTTTAACTATTAATTAGTCCTAGCAAAAGACATGGTTGCATAATAAGCAACATTAAAATTTCAACAATATTCTGCCATTTTACACTACACTGTCGTTACATACACTGCTATTGTACAATACCCTTCAATACACTATTATACTATTGTATTAGACCGGTCATTATGTGCGGCGACTTAAATAGTCTGCCCCAATATTGAGCTTTCCACGGTCGATTACACCGACTTTACGGTTACTAATAACACTACTTCCCGTCACTACAAGACCTCCAACTTTACACATTGCATCCATCGCATTACCAGTATACTGTTTGCGAAATGGAGTAGGGTCTCCCGTTTCCCTAACCGGCTTTGCTAAAGTGTGCTTAAAGCTACACTGCACTACATCTGTTGGTCTCGACTTATCGGACCGAACAGTACTACACTCAGAGTCTAAACGACTTACCTCTCGTTTCTCTGCTACACTAAGCATGCCCGATATGACTACATCGGCTGCTGTCTCCTTACCTACACTAGTGGGAAAATACATGGGACTAGTGTCCTCACTACTGTCTTTCTCACTATCCACAATAACTGCAGCATTAACTACGGTTAACACCCCTTGTTGCACATTATCGGTTCTACTGATATACTCTTTCAGCATATTCGCATGAACGGTCTTTAACTTTCCGTTTATCTCGATACGGTAATCCATAGTGTTCACTATCCCTTTAACGTAAAACGGACCTTTCCATTGTAATAACAACTTGTTATTGTCGGTCGGGAGTAACAGTAACACCTGGTCATCTATCTTAAACTTCCTAGCTCTAGCTTCCTGGTCATAGTACCGTTTATACTTGGTACTTGCCTTGACTAACTGACTTTGTGCTATCTTACAAGTCTCCTCTAGTTTCTCCTTCAGGTCTAAAACATACTGATATGTAGTCTTAACCTCATCACTATCTACTTCACTTGCCCACATCTCTCTAAGAATCCGCATGGGACCTCTAACTGATCTACCGTACAATAACTCAAATGGAGAAAATCCTAAACTCTCTTGTGGTACCTCTCTAAATGCAAACAGCAAAGCATTGAGATACTTGTCCCAATCTTTGGGTCTCTCTGTACAAATACGCCGTAGCATTTGCTTTAACGTCCCGTTAAATCGTTCTACTAACCCGTTACACATAGGGTGATATGTTGTTGTCATGATTTGACGCAAAGACAATAACCTGCTTACTTCAGCCATAAGTTCTGACGTAAACTGTGACCCACAATCAGTCAGCATTTCCTCTGGTACACCTAGCTTACTGAACATATCAACTTATGCCTCAGCTACTCTCTCAGTTTCAATTGAGGGCAATGCTACTGCCTCCGGATACCTAGTTGCATAGTCTAATATGGTTAAAATGTTCTATTTTTCCTATCCGACACTGGAAAAATTGGTCCAACTATGTCTACGGCTACCCGCTTAAATGGTGTATCTATCAGTGGCATCTGACCTAAATGTACTTTGGTCACTCGACCTTTTGGTACTGTCCTTTGGCATACATCGCAGGACCTACAATACCTAGTTACATCTCCACTAACGTCTGGCCAGTACAATTCTGCCAATACTGTATCTGACGTTTTTTTGCACCTAAATGACCTCCCATAATAGACTCATGAGCTACCTTAAGCACTGTCGTTCTATACTGGGTAGGTACCACTAATTGGTGAAACTGTCTACCACCACTATCTTCAAATTCTCTGTACAATAATCTATTGTTATGTACAAACTTACAACTACCCGACCCTTTACACTTCTTCACTACTTGGCCTTCACTTTACAAGGACCTAATGATTCGTCTTGAGTTTGTGCTTCTATAAACTCCGCTTTGGATATGTCACTTACGGCTGCAGGAACCTTTAATTTTCTATAAGCCTGAGCTTGCTTCTGAACCTGCGCTCTAGTCTCTACTTCATTACTTATGCTACTTCTAAAATCGGACATTACCGGAAGTGCTGAACCTTCTATGTTCCCTATCGTTAAATCATACATCGTGTCGTCCATACATAGTGCCTCTGTAGTCCCTTTAAAGAAAGGTGTATCTACATCTATTCTCGCTATTGGCACGTGCTCTACCGATTTATTTAACAACATACACGGTGACTGTTTACCTACCAACTGGTCATCCGTAACTAAACTACGCCTAACTACCACACCTGTACAACCTGTATCCCTCATTACAATTACGTCCGTGCCATTCACTCTACCATCTGCCGTTGGAAGATTTGCATACGGAAAGAGGCATGTTCCGATTTTCGCCATTACACCATCCGCTTTAACACAACAGCTACTACTCTCGGTTTTAATAACCGGACTATTACTACCTCTGCCTCTACCTCTACCTCGGTTTTGACCACCTCTACCTCTACCGAAATTCCATGGGTTGTTGAAACCTTGGTTCTGACTACCTACATTGTTGTCCACTCTACTATTGTCTCTAAAATGGTCTACGACAGCGGATACTTTCACCGCTTTCCTACACTCATGTGAAGCATGATTCCCATTACAGTGACGACACCGAATAAAAGGTCTACCTATGTTACCACTATTGCTACCTCCTCTAGCACCCATCGAACTACCTCCACCTCTATAGTTTCCACTCTGGGCTTTCTGTTTATGACTATGATCGTCCCCTTGCCTATCTCTAAATGTTCTGTCTTTCGACACTACATTATGAGCTCCACCTCTAGCCTCGGCAAACTGATCTGCTTGTGTTGCCATTTCTTCTACACTAGCTAATTTTCTTTCTTTTAGAAATAAGAATAGATCTCTACTATAGACATTGAATAGCTGGTCCCGCAACAAGAAATGTATAAGGCCTTGATAAGTCTGCGTTACCTTCCCTAACTCTAACCATCTATCTAAGTAATTTTTAGATCTACTAATGAACTGAATAAATGACTCGCCTTTCTCAGGCAAGCAAGCTCTAAACCGCTTTCTAAAACCTTCTTCAGTTAACTCAAATCTCTTTAAAAGAGCATCCTTTAACTTGTCATAGTCAAGAGCATATACACTAGGTAATCTAGAAAATACATCTAAGGCCTTGCCTCTCAATAACGCATTTAAATGAACTGCCCACTTATCTTTGGTCCATTCCTGTAACTCAGCAAAACGTTTGAACCGTAACAAGTATCTGTCCATGTTATCTTTGTCAGCATCAAAGTATGGTTATTTCGAACCTTTTACCTTCCCAGAATAACTATCTTTCCCTTCAGTTTTACTGTCCTTACTATGCGTCTTAGCTGCTTCCAACTCTAAAGCTTACTTATGATCAAACTCTGATTTCTCCCTCTCCATCATTATCTTAGCCTTAGCTTGTCTACCATCTGTTTCGAACCTCTCATGTTCTAACTCTTGCTTCTCCCTTACTATTCGACGTTTATCATCTCGCATCTCTTTAGCTAACCTACCTTCTAATTCTACCTTCTCTTTATCATCATCTCGCTTCTCTTTAGCTAATCTACTTTCGAATTCTAGCTTCTCTGTGGCTAGTCTACTTTCTAAATCTACCTTCTCTTTATCATCATCTCGCTTCTCTTTAGCTAATCTACTTTCTAATTTTAGCTTCTCTGTGGCTAGTCTACTTTCTAATTTAACCTTTTCTTTAGCTAACTTACTTTCTACTTCTAACCTATCTTTCTCAGCATCTAGCTTCTCTTTAGCTAGTCTACTTTCTTCATCTCTTTCCTGCTTTGCTAATTCTCTTTCCGTAAGTCTAAATTCCCTTTCCCTAGCCTGTTCGTCTCTAACAAAGGTTCTAAGCTCCTCTCCAGCATACCCTAACTCCTTACCCATTTCCGTAAATTCCTTTATGGACGTCATGGTTACAGACATTGTGGAATATTCACTACAATAATTACAATACACAAGTCACTAATGATTCTACTCTACTAACTACTAATGGTAAGTCACTGTCCTCAGTAAATACCTGGGCATCATCATAGGACAAGTTACATACACATTTGTACTAGCGCTAACTACTAACGGTTGTGTATAGATAGTATCTAGCTTCCACAAAACATATACACTACATAAAATATCTATATTTGATATTGGACATAAACCTTAAACAATCATAGACATGTGTTAACATGTACATGTATATTTACTTCTCCCATCAATATAATTATACTCGAGTGTCACAACATGAGTAGAACGTCTTGTTCGACAACCTAATTGGATACTATTGGTATATCAAGGGAGGTAGAAATAAACACCCAAATTACTGAGCAAAAGTGCCTCAGACCCAATCGTGTAGACCACTGCGACCTCGCGCCAAGGAAAGAACGTACAAAACAACAGTTTGGACTCACCCTACCCTTGTCGTGTCTTGACTTGTCTTCCAAGCTGTGGCCGTGATCGTCGACAGTCGCCTTGATGGATCAGAGGGTGGTACACAATTCTAAAATAATACGTAGAGATTTAGTATATCATAATAAAGATCATTTATTGATTCTTTCCTTCGTAGTCGCCCAAAATCCCACTACTCTGAAAACCAGTTGTCACAGGATGACCCCAGTGGTTTGGGCTAACTCAGGAAAGAATCAATGACGGTGAATGCATTTACATAAGCTGAATGCAACTTAATTATCTAAAAAAAACAAGCGAATACACAAATGAACTATGAAAAGAATGTTCTCATGAACGTTTAAGACGTTCTTAGTACTGTTATAAATACTGAATGTATAAGACACTAAAGTGTTGTTAAAGCTATAACAATGTTGATCTATGATCTAGCGCGATAACTGTGATGCGCGAGAGCTCATGAAGATGATGATGCGCGAATCCAATGGGTGATTGTCATCAAACGCCTTCTATAAGGGTTGATGACGCGATGTAATGATGGTTAACCTCCACTGCGATTGTGGGTGATGTTCCTCTAGTGAGGAATGATAACGGGCCCACCTTGTGTCCCGGGCGTTGTCGCTAGTTAAACCTGGCAATGCTGCGCAGGTACGGGGACCGTCTCCACCGCTCGTTACGTTATCCGTGGAGGCTTAGCTCCACTCCGGAATATCCAAACCTGGATGGCTTATCTCCAACCCTGGAAGGCTTAGAACCACCCTGGATGGCTTAGGCTGTAATTATACATACGTTTTAGATGTCGGTTGACAAACATAACAATCTTGCATAATTATCATTACCCAAACAAATCATTATTCAATAAATGATGAGTAGCAATATATACATATTCTACAACGCCATGTATACGCCATGTACGTCGCCGTTAACCAATGCCCCTAATACATGTAATATAAACATTATCAAATCACTCGTATATTACACTCACTGAGATATGCATGCACGCATGTCAACTAATGACCACATTATACAATGCTATGCATACGCGTCGAACATTTATCCTAGTCACTCATCTCATTGTTAACTCATGTTAACAATCGTGTATTACAATCACTCAGTTATACGCCAACGTTAACTAATGCACCTATTATCCACTGATATCAAATTAATATTGTTTTACAATTAATGATCAATTACAATAATGACATCTAATAAAGTAACTTCAAAATCATATGCTAGTCTAAAGTTAATGTTTAAGAAACATCAATGCTAACCGGATGTCGTAACCGCCAACCAAGATGGCGCCGCCCACTGAATACAAATGTACGATAAAGGTAAAATAACTACTGACCACATGTTGCCTGTGAATTTTGCCGTCCAACCTCTGCTACAAACAAAGTAACTATCGATCAATCCCGGCAAGAACTAGAAGACAATGGGTTTTATAGCAAACATTTCGCCCAAACCATTATTTCCCCCGTTCAGTCCGTGACAAACGTGGCTTAATCTGCAGTATTGAATCTACACGAGAGGCCCCTTATACAAGTTTGCCGTTTAAGGAAGACAGACCTATACGTTTACATGCATTAACACAAAACTAAACTTATGACACGGCCTCTCTGGCGCCACTTAAAATGTGCACGCTTTTACGTGTTACATGAATATATCATGAATTTCTTTCAACTCGAACAATAGATTAGGGTGTAACTGATAACTTACAAGAGCTATGTACGACCAATACGCTCTACCCGTGACATTTTGTGACAAGGTCAATGTCACACTAACGGTCATGATGTGGGTTAAATACTCATTTGTTTCTTCACCAAAACTTATTCAGCAGAGTTTGTCAAAGTCATTAATCTGGGTCTAATCAACCTTGTTATGCTGACACAGCGCTGATATACATATATTAGTATGTGTACCCCCGCTTTCACAAAGTGGGGGCTATATAGAAATCACGTTGTCCGTAAAATGCTGTCAAGTCGCGTAAGCATTTTTCTTACAAATGTTTAATATGTGGAAATAGTACTTATGTATGTATAGAATGTTACACATTTGTCTGTGTAATGTTTATACCTAGAACGTGAAAATATGGTTACACACTGTGATTTTGTTGCAGAATAATATGTACGATGATTATTCTGATTTCATAATAGCCTGTACCAAAATGCTTTAAGTATGTATTACCTAGTAAAAAATACTGTTAACTAATTAATGTGATGCAGTACTTCCTTCCATGGATAGTACAGGTATATCATCGGCATCAAGTCTGTCTTCTGTCACAAGATTTCAACACACACATTTAGTATGAAAGAACATTGATATTACCCATTTAGTCATACGACCCTTTGCCTGGACTCAAAATGTTTTTCTACACTAAGTGGAAACCTTGCACGCTTCAGACATTCTACTTCAATATTACTTAGTGTCATATAATGTTCTGACATTCAATGACAGCAATATATATTTCGTAATATAAATGTGTGACTTAATAATGCTGCAATATGATAAATGAACTTTCCAATTATTTATAACATCATTATTTTGTAAATAAAAGGCACTATTGAACACAACAGGTAAGGCATCTGAAGACAGGGAGGCGTCTGACATTGTCTGATAGAATCCCAGCTGCATCTACCGACATCAATCTACCGGGCACGGCATCTGATTCAAATGTCAAAAAGAGATAACTATTCATATATGTAGATTAATTACTTTGTGTATAGATATTCAGTGAATTAATTGTTTTAACAAGAAATGTAAACCTTGTGTCATTTTAACACTTGCTTTATTAATGTAATGTTTCATTATGCACATATACATGTATTCTCACAGAAATGATTAAATTGCAGGAGTAAAAGACAGCTGAAAGTATAATTTGTTTGGTTAAGAAGATGACAATGGCACTAAGCACTGGTACCAAGGAACAGTGACTTTAGTTGTTTCTGGTACAGATGGTACTCCCAAGGCTGTATATCAAGTGTATTATGACCATGATAACCAGTGTTATTATGTAGACAATTTACTAACCGACTACATGTATGGTTCTTTGAAGGTTGTTGACGTATGTGTTGATTTCTGTTATACATTCTATGTTGCTAATATGATGCGTTACCAGTGGTATAGTATCGGATTGTCGATTAAAAAAAGAAAGATATAAAAATCGGACAGGGAAAGTAGCATTCAATGACAACAGCCAACCACAACAAACACGCAAACAGATAAACGAGAAGGCAAAAGTAATAAAAAATGCAAACAATATCACAAACACAAAAGGGTAGACAATAGGGCCTCCGCCTTGAAACGGTGAGTTGCCAAAAAAGCCACTGGGGGTTTAAACCAGGTTCTAGGGTGCACAAAACCTCACACTTACTCTATTGTCATCCCAATTAAACGGGACAGTGTAAATACAGAAAACCCTTGCCATAACATATTCTCTAACCAACAATGCAGCGCTAAAAGGGAATATAAGTAAAACACCTAGATGCTCGTGTGTATTTAAATACAAAAAAAGAAAAAGCCTAGAAAGCCATCAGGAACTTTGTAAAACCTTTGCAAAATTGTATTATCGTCATCCTGATCTTCTTTACAAATATGAATGTAATTTAAGAACTCTTCTGCGACAAGGACTATAACAACCTGACCGGACAGGCTGTGGATCCTATGGTGACGTCTACCTAAAGCCCAAAAGGACGGTGACGTTTGATGTTTGTCTGCAATCTTGTCTTATTGTGCCCTAAATGGTTTATTATCTTGTTCCTCCGGCTTCTGCCAAGTGATTGATTACTTTGTGGCTTACTAGGCTATTGTTTTTTTTGTATTTATATATACAGGAGTATCTTTGTACTTATATTGCATATTATATATAACATATATAACAACTGCCTTGTTGGTTAGAGAATAGTTCAAGGCGGGGATTTACAATGTCTCGTTTTATTTGGATGACAGTAGGGTAAGTGAGGTTTGGTGCACCCTAGAACCCAGCGATCCTTTTTGCCACTGACCGTTCAAAGGTGTTAGCATTGTCAACCATGTTTGTATTTGGGACGTCATATGTCTTTATTCTGTATTACTATTGCCATTCATGTTGTCTTTTTGCGTGTTATTGGGTTTACTGTGTTCTGTGAAAACTGCATTTCCTTTTCGACTTTTATACTTATTTTTAAACTACATGCCGACCCTAAAATTACAATCGCGGATAATAATAGATGATCACGTAACCAATTGAGCCATAAGGGGTAAGTGATGTAAAGCAAGACCTAATACGATCTAAACATAATGCACTAATGGATGTCATGTGAGCATCATGAACATAAATAATGCGGTCCCAGCAATGTTTGAAAGCAATAAATACAACTCTTTTTTTATTCAAATACACGAATTTTACGCCGAGCGGCCATTTTACCACTGACCGTTCTAAGCTGGGAGCCCTATTATAACTTTTACCACTGACCGTTCTAAGACGGTAGCCCTATTATCAACACTTTTATGTTTGTGATCTCATTTGTTTGTACTCTTGTTGTTTGAGTTTGTCTGTGGTCCTTGAATGCTACATTTCTCGTTCAACTATTAAATCTACTTTTATTATTACAGAATGATTTAGGTTTATGCTCATGTGTACACATTTCACTAAATATAAATCAGATAGTTAGATGCGTGTGACAGCGTCACTTTCTCTTGCTCAGCTAATGGAGTTTGTGGTACTGCGCGAACAAACGGCGCCGTTGCGTTTGTTTTCTCTGTTTTTCTATAGGTCAATTATTCTCCAGTAAAACAAAATACCGAAAATGACACCCAGTGATTCAACGAGGACACACCAGATAGAAAAGTAGCAGACTCGGATTTATAAAAATGAGAAATAAGGTTCTATAGAAATCGCAGCACCTACATGTAATGATACTGTAGGTACGTACTGCATCACACAGAGCAAAGAAATTGTACACTCTATAGAAATCACAGCACACATACGCAATCACACCATAGATCACAAACAAATAGCAACTTAACTTTGCAATGAAAAGGACAATACACGACACAACGAGTGGTGAAGACAGGCTTACCCACTTGGAACTGTCAGTAGAAAATATGGCTTACTGGTTAACTTAAATCGTTTGTTGTGTACAAAACCTCGTCCTTATTCTGTCTTCCACGCTCAAGTTAACCAGACCGTGTAAATAAATGTACATCCCATCAAAAGGAAATCTCTAACAATAACGTACACATCCGGAGAAATTAAGAAACGATACACGTATATTTAAAATGTATAAAACGTATGAAACAATACATAATTAGAAACACCCCAGGATGAATCCAATACTTCTCATGAAACGTAATATAAGGTGAGGATCTTAATGTCATACATGGGCCAATGATCACAAAGGAAAGGTACGAAGTTACAGTAACTACTCAAAAATAAGTTGCCATTGTTACAAGTACAAACACAAGGAAGATTCTTTTTTTTTTCAAATCAAACAACACTATCACTCTTCATTTGAAATAAAGAATGTGAAATAATTAAATCACATAAAAAGGCCGGCTTATATAAAAAAATATACACTTTTATAAAAAAAAAAGAAATGCTCGAGATAATATCATCAGGGTATGGATACAAACATCTAGTTTAATCACATAAACCATGGAATCATATCATACTGTCTGGATGTAATTACATACAAGTCCTGCGCCAATATGGGGAACGTCACTGTTCTGATTGAAGACACGTTAACTTAGATAAGATTAGTAAGTGCATCAAGCCGTACTGATAAATGCACATTTGCCTGCATGAATTCCTTTCATGATGAAAACCACGGGGTTAATAAAAGTAATGCACATTTAGTTTCCATAAGGATACGCCAAATGTGTCTATAAACTGTAGTAGTTCATTACCTAACAAAAAAAGAGTATAATGGACCTTTGGAAACGGCCGAGCACGACACATACAAAATATTGCAGTCTCGGTTTGATTGAGACTGTTCATGAGTGGTAGTGAAATATGCTAGCTACCGCTCACGCCCTCTAGCCCCGGGTTGAGCAGAACTCAATATTCATAAAATCAACAGCACAAGATGTTAACCATCCCGAAGATGGCATGCATTTGGCGATGGACATGGAGTTATCCTTCTTTAACGTATTCCCCATGTCGTACGGCGTATGGTCCCAGTATCTAATAAAATGAAATGCCCCGAAGAGCGAAATAAACATAATGGAATTTAGTTGGGAGCAGCGGTTATGAAGCCTGCGTATAAAAAGCAGACAACATATCATATGAGTGGTTAAACAATACCCAGAGCCTTTTATCGGCCGGAGTAGTGGAACCACCGAATCAAAAATTAAGTAAACACTAGTATCTAATAGCATAATACATACGGCACACATGTATTGGCAAGTCACAGTTTCCAAGATAGTAAAACAACGTTTAATGTTGTTACAGGCCAAACGTGTAGGTAAGCTCGTGATGATTTCGGGTATGCCTGGATCAACATCATTTACTTCATAGACATCGCTTTGTGTATATCATACCTGTACGCAGGCAATATTATCATCTTCAGCAAAAAAAAAGTGTGTCTCTTTCTGGACATTCAAACCATAGCTCTGTGGATTTTTAAAAACGTGGTATAAGTAGGTATTTTTATCATGGAAAATAATTTGTGTTAACATACCTCAAGGTCCATCAATATAATTCGACACCTTAGAGACAAAACGTTCTGTGAGTATTGAATAAAGAAGACACATATCACCTTTTACTACTTAGGTTACAATAAAAGTTATCATTGAGAGAAATAGAGGGATCTCATGTATAAACATCCACATGGGCAGTACTTATATAATGTACCTGCTGTTATCAGTGGTAACATTGTAATGCAATACGGTATATGATCACAACTGTCAATGTGTTATAGAGCTGCGGATTACATTTGTATTTTAGAGCATTTGTATTTTCTTCCTCTTCTTCTTTTTCGTCTTTTTCCTCCTTTACTTCTTCAGCTTCTTCTTCTTTTTCTTTCTGTATTGTGCAGGGCTACTTTGGAATATACTCGCACAGGTGGTGAGCTATGTTCGTTTGTTGAAAGGTTCAAGTGTAGTTAAGAACCGGTTAAAACATCTCTTATTCGGGGCTTTGCAATCCCCACACCAACCCCACACGGAAGGCATCGATGGATTGGGTGTTTACTAGGCTGGATAGTAGGGATTTCCAAAGGCGGATTCCTGATGGGAAGAAAAAGTCCTTGTACACATTGCCTCGAGTGAAGGGGATGAGGAATCTGCTTGAATTTCATCTAGTGTAAGCACCTGTCGGATGGGGGTATTGTTATGCTGGGATTTCAACAAGCTGGTATACAATCCGGAACATTATAATGTCTTTTTGTTGTCGTCGTACTTGAAGATCTTCCCACCCATCACAAACGTTGAAGTATGGTGGGTACACTGCTGCTTCGACGATAAGAGTCAGTGGTAAACCGAGCTGCTCTGCGTTGTACTGCCTCATGCTTGGCAATGTATGATTTAGTAGATGGGTACCACACAGTCGACGCATACTGCAATTGTTGGCGTACCAGTGATTTTAAGCACGTTTCGTTTACTTGTTTGGGGCATGTGGACAGGTTTCTCAGGTTGCTTGCCTTCTTTGTAACCGAGTCAATATGGCTGTTCTATGATAAGGTGCTATCAATGGATACTCCCAAGTATTTGAATTGGATGTCATTTTCATTTCCTCCCCATGGATGGAGTATACAGCTGGGACAATCCGCCTCTTATTTATTATTCGGATGACCTCGCACTTGTCAGGGTTAAAGTGCATTAGCCAGTCCTTTTCTCCATATTTGAAGACGGTCCAGGTCTGCTTAAAACAGCTTAAAGGATTATTATATACTTCAATGCAAACATCTACAAAGATCTCCCGAAATAGACGTTATACTGTTTCAGTAAAATACATAAATAAATAAAGAATCCCGAAATAGACGTTATTCTATTTCAGTAAAATGCATCAATAAATAATCAACTGATCTAGCAATATCGTTCGTTTTCCTAACTCAAAATAAACTGAATATTTTACAGATAAATCGACGCATCTCGTAGTTCTGACAATATAATGTTTCACTTTGAATATTGATATCGTTTTTGGAAGCATTATTAGAGTTTCATTGAGCAAGATGCCATGAAACGTCTCAACTGTTTCTTTCGCGTACGACAATAGAAGCCATAAGTATTATTATTACGTTTAAAAACGAAGCATTCATACACAGAAATAGCTTTAATGGAAATAGCACACATACAATGCCATGAACAAGTGTGCCCAACTAGTACAGCTTTGTTAATAATTGTGATCTTCAGGAACGAATGATACAAACGTATCTAAAACATATTTATAATAATAGTTGATGCCTTTTCAGTTTACGATGGATGAATGAAATGAATGAATGAATGTCTTTATTTCTAGAGGGTGACCCAATTAGCCAACACTAATCTCCATTGGGGCCCTCTGTAAAATCAAACATATACAGTGCAAAACAAAACAAAAACATTGATATTTCCTTTACAATAATTATCTAAAGCTGCCCTTAATAACACTACGTTAACTAATTATTGCATTATGATTGTGTTAACTAATTATTGCATTATGATAGTGTTAACTAATTATTGCATTATGATTGTGTTTTTAGCCATTTAACACAGTTAGATGTAAAGCTTTTTAAAGAAGTACTTTCTCTAATATAATAAGAAATACTTTTCCATATAATTATTCCAGAGTATGACATACTCCCTTAAAACAATTCTTTGTTCAGTCTTTAATTTAATTTGTATGCAGATCGTAGATTTCTCTGCGAGATAACAGCAGGATGAAACATATTACAAATATGATTAAAAAAAAACAGTGATATTACTTTGTTTGTTTATTGGTATGCTGTTTGACGTCATTTTCAACACATGTAGGTTATATATGATGCCCGATTTGTTTGTGGTGCAGTGATAATAGTATTCATCTGAAATAGTAAACGTAAAACTGTATCCTTTAGTATTTAGATTGTACTTGTTTAAGACTTCCTTTTAACTTGCACGTGTACATTTGTCATTTATTTTCATTTTCGCTTATCTACTTGTTCTTTTCAGTTTTGTTGCGTCATATTATGCAACAAATCATTACATCTGCTTTGATGTTTCTTTAACATGTGTTATTAAAATGCCACATACAGTATTTGTTACTGGCTCTGGATTGTTGTATTAGAATATATTTCATCATTGAATTTCTCCAAGTCACTGAGGACTAACTTATGCGGATAAATTCATATAAACATGATCGTCTGTTGTTCTCTATACTAATAAAGCATATTAATACTCCCTAGTTTGTTGGAGGATACGCTCTACCAGTGATTTGCTTATTTATAGTGTCAAAATGGGGGGTGTTGTCAATAGGTTAAGTCTGTTGTGCAGCCTAGAACCTGGTTTAAATCCCCATCGTTTTTATTTGCCATCGACAACTCCAGTGCGGTTTATATTGTTCCCGATAAATACCATATGGCGGGACTTGAATATCATCGATACCTTGGGCCGAGATTTTCCCTGGCTTCTGCCAACTTAATTTGTGGTTTTCTAGGCTTTTTGTTTTACTATATGTATGCATGATCATTTATTTCGCTTATTAATGGTGCCTTGTCTGTTAAGGATTATAATATAGCGGTGATATCTTCATTTACACTATTCCGTTTATAGTTTGATGCACCCTAGAAAGTGGTTTATACCAGAGTAATTTTTGCCACTTGAATGTTACATTTCCTGTCCGATTGTTATATCTTTCTTTAACTGTAGAAAATGGTGTGGTTACACCGATGATACGTGTTTACCTTCTGTCACTCAATCAATGTTATTGCATATTATACTTGATTTCACAACTAGCACTATAATTAATAGTATTGCTTGTAATTTTGTCGCGACATTTTAATTAATAAAACGATACGGCAAAATTGCACCTTAATTGCATGTGTCTTCACAGAACTACAACTAAAACTACACGTTAACTACCTGTTAGTACATTCGCATTTGCGTTCCATGTAAAGTAATTCTATAATGGTACATACCGCTTCATGTTACAGTTACTTTAAAGCAACATTACTTCTGTGTTACTCTGGAAATTAAACATGTAATTTAAAATTAAGTATAAAAGTTGAACAACAAATGCAGCTTTCACAGAACACACGCAAAAAGACAAACATGAATGCAATAGTAATAAAGAATAAAGGAATATGACGTCACAAACACAAAAAAAGGTTGAAAATAGGGCTACCGCCTTGGAACGGTGAGTGGCAATAAAGGCCGCTGGGGGTTTAAACCAGGTTTTAGGGTGCCCCAATGAGATATAGGGTCCTATAGAAACCACAGCGTCCGAACGCAATGGCATCGTAGGTCTGCACTGTACTGCAAACAAGGACTTGATAATACAATAAAAGAGACAAAAAAAAACAACAGAAAGGGTGGTGAAGACAGGGTTACCGACTTGGAACGGTCTGTAGGCAATAAGGCCTACTGGTTAGCTTGAATCGATTTTATATGCGCACAATTCTCGCCATTATCCTGTAATATTTAATGAACCGCCTATTGTACCTAAATTAACCTCTGTGGTATTGCTTAACATGAATATCAGCTGATTGAATCTTGATTTTCAGACAACCAAGTATTGAACCCGATTACTGGAGTTGGAACCAGTTCTAAACTCCTCTTTTAATACGATGGCATCGTATATGGGCAGCATACAAATTAAAATATTTTACTAGGACAGAAGTACTACTGGCAGTGGTGCCGATTGGTCATACCTGAGAACCGTCCAGGCTGTGAAACCGATGCTCGCTGTTTTACTGACCTCTGCTGTGGCACCGCCGCTAAGCTGTTTATCGACTGACAATTCGCTTCGCACAGACTATTTAGCTTGTGAACCGCAGTCTGGTCCGGACAGCGTGCAACATTTTCTTTACAGCAGACCCGGTCTTAGTCGCTGGCCAGTCACGTTCCTGCCCGATTACACGTTACATCTTGATAAGCTCGATTCATGAAACAGAATAAAACTGAAATCACTAATCATTTTTTAACCATTTCTAGTTTATTTAATGTAATTTAAATTTTCATTTTAATTATGTTTTTATTGTTATTATAATCATTACTATTATTATTATTATAATTACTGTTATTGGTATTATTAATAACGCTACTATTATTGAAGCTGTTATTATTATTATTATTATCATTATAATTATTATTATTATTATTATGATTATTATTATTATATTTGTTTGTGTATTTAATGCACCAATATCTATTAAAACTGTATTTATTATGTATTTATTTATAATATTTATTAATTCGTTTGGTTAATAAGTTATTGATTCATTTTGATTTATATTATTTACTTTATTTACCTTCGTTTATTTGTATTCATTTATTTATTATTTGTTTATACTTTATGCATTGATTGATTCATTTATTTATTTCATTTTGTCATCGATTTATTCATTATTAATATTTTTTATTTATTTATTATTATTATTATTTATTTTGTTTTATGATTTTAGTTTAATATTTTATTTTTTTAATATGTTATTGATTGATTCATTTATTTTTATTTTTTATGTATTTTTAATTATTTATTTATTTATTCATCTATATCTATTGATATATATTTCAACTAAATTTTATATGTGTTTATTTTATTAGTAGCTTTCCTTTTCCTGTTTGGACGTCCCATCTTATCATGATAGAGGTATGAAACATATTAGGATTGCAACTGACCAATTACAACGTATTTATACTTGCATTACTGTACCATTTCCCGACCCATTGGTAATAGTATCCATATCTCGAAATATGAATTCTTCTTCTTCTTCTTCTTCTTCTTCTTCTTCTACTTCTTCTTCTACTTCTTCTTCTTCTTCTTCTTCTTCTTCTTCTTCTTCTTCTTCTTCTTCTTCTTCTTCTTCTTCTTCTTCTTCTTCTTCTTCTTCTTCTTCTTCTTCTTCTTCTTCTTCTTCTTCTTCTTCTTCTTCTTCTTCTTCTTCTTCTTCTTCTTCTTCTTCTTCTTCTTCTTCTTCTTCTTCTTCTTCTTCTTCTTCTTCTTCTTCTTCTTCTTCTTCTTCTTCTTCTTCTTCTTCTTCTTCTTCTTCTTCTTCTTTTACGTCTTCTTTGTCTTCTTTTTCTTCTTCTGCTTCTTCTGCTTCTTCTTATTTTTTTCATTTTTATTTGATTGATGTTTTTATTAGTGTATACTGAAATGCAGAAAAAACAAACGCATATTTTATATATTTGATTTTTTTCCCCAAATCACAAAAATATTAGTAATAAGTAAATTATTCGGATTGCTAATCGTATTCAAAATCTAATTAGCACATTAGCCCGATAAAAAAAAATGATGCGTGACGATCCAATTCATATTGTTAAAATTGTGCACATGGACCACGTGCGCTATATCGCACAGCTGTTATCGAACCTGTCAGTACGTCGGATTATAGCGTTTAGAACACATTGTAAAAAGACATAAAAAAAATAAACAATGCCAGTTATGTTGCCATGGCAATGAAACCAAGCAGTCGTTGTGCTCCATAATGATATATAGGGTCCTATAGAAACCACAGGGTCCAAACACAATGGCATCGTAGGTCCGCACTGTACTGCAAACAAGGACTTGAAACTACAATGAAAGAGACAAAAAACAACAGAAAGGGTGGTGAAGACAAGGTTACCGACTTGGAACGGTCAGTAGGCAACAAGGCCTACTGGTTAGCTTGAATCGATTTTATATGCGCACAATCCTCGCTATTATCCTGTCTTCAGCTCCCAAATAGACAAGACTGTGTAAACAAAACTACATCCCATCAAAAGGAAATCTCTAACAATAAATTTCACATCCAGAGAAACTAACTAAAGATATACATACAAAATATTAAACATCTCAGGTTGTATCCAGAATCGTACTGAACAACCATAGTAGTTGCAGCCAAAGAGAAAACCAATCTAGGGTACGACCAAAAAACCCGAGGGACGAAAGCTCATGCACCCACCTCCCTTAGTTGTGGTTTCAGTAGGTACAATCATAGAGTCCCAAGAGGTAGTCCAGCAGGCCCTTGTGGAAGACGACAGCAAGATGCCGCTCGCCATTTTAATTGCCATCAGTCTGCAATTACGAGACTTTGGCAGCGGTTCCAGCTCACACGACGGGTTGAACCTTTACCACGTGCCGCAGACCACGAGCAACAACCGTCCGTCAGCAAAACTTCATCAGGACCCGGCATCTCAGGGATCAGTAATTTATTGCTGTGATATGAAATGAATTGTGATGTTGTTAAGTTTGACCTACGATTATGTAATTTTCACTAAATTTTGACTCCATAACAAATATGTGTTTCATTTGCGTTTCAGATTATTACTTATTATTATTTTGTTAATATTATCTATGTGCATTCCTTAAACTGCATGTATGTATCAATAACTGATATGTATATATATATATATTTGTTATTATAATATGCTGTATTAAATGTTTATGATTGAATTTGATTTTATAGTCGCACCAACAGCAAAGGTCATATGGCGACTTTCCAGCTTCCACTGGTGGAGGAAGACCCCAGGTGCCCCTCCGGGCAATTTTCGTGCACGGGCGGGCACCTGGGTAGAACCACCGACGTTCCGCAAGCCAGCTGGATAGCTTCCTCACATAAAGATTCCTAGGCCCCTGAGGGATCGAACCCACAGCGATGAGGGGCAAGTGATTTCAAGTCAGAGACGTTAACCACTCGGCCACGGACGCCCCTATTAAATGTTTAAATAAAGCTTTTTTTTCTTATATTTTTTGTTTGTTTTTATTTTGTTTTATTTAATTATTGATTTATTTCATTCATATAATTTTTGTTTACTTTATTTTATTGCTATTTTATTGTATGTATTTATTTCTTCTGTTATTTATTATTATTATATTTATTTTAATAGTAACTAATTTACCCATTACGTGGACACGGTCTTATCTTTAAGACCCCAAGGTCGCATCTTTGCTATATGGCGAAACGGGGTACCTTGGGGTCATCACTATAGTCGGTCAAATCTAGCTCAAATTGCTTCATTTTGTGTTTTTATCGCAATATAATTGTTATCAAATCTATAATGAAACTTTTTTGTTTTTTTTACTTAAAATGTGTGTTTAATCGATAAAATATCAATCGGTACGAACGCAGCATCGGTGCGAATTTGTAAGCTCCGCCTACTTTGTGACGTCATAACTGATTCAAAGAGATACAACATACACACAGAAAATAGATCTTCACTAATCATACTTATTCGATATTATACTTATAATTACATACAATATTTGTTAAAGACGTATTCTAAACTTATCTTTTATTGATATTAAAAAGAAAATATGTAAATATTTGATTAACTACAAATAAAAACATAGATTCTGCAACGCGTATTTATACACGAAGTAAACCCCACGTATTCGCCCGCCACTTTCATCATTTTCAGTCCAGATTCCTTCGCGTGAAGTTATGTTTTTTTAGGTAAATTAATTAATTAATTAGCCAGAATGTTCTCAGTAAATCAAATTGTTCAAGCCATTGACGGCGCGGGGCGATGGGAGAGAGCGCGTGTGACAGAGATTCACCAGGATGGAGCGAGAATTCATTTTCTGCAGTGGTCGAAAATCCACGACCTTGTTGCCATATTTGGTGAAATTCGAACGGACTTCGGCATTGATCACGAACTTAACCAAGGTAAGCCTACTATTATGTTTCCTTCATCCTTCTTAGAGAGTTCCAGCGCCTTAGTTTGCAAAACAGGCCTTAGTTTAGGATGATCTTTGTCGGCCATGATATTTTGAGAGTCCAAATTATAAAAATCATGGATAATGAGTATGACCTATCTCCGTACCCCTATAACTGATAAGGCCGGAATTTTGCTACCTCTTCCTCGCAACGCCCCTCCCCCATGCTTTTTTTCTCCCGGTACAGCAGTTCTTCAGATCACCTATTCCAGATACCCAGCCGCACTCTCAACCAGCTCTATTTATTACAATAGTTCCTAAATGTGATGAGACAGCGATCGTCTTCCCAAATGTTAACAACTGCAGTATTGTACATTTAAAAGTGTACATAGGTTAATGGTCCTATGCTCGGGTGAAAATGCTACAAGTGGGGCTGACCCTGCAAGCTAGAGTCTAGAGACCCTCAGATAAAGTCCCGGTTGGGGTACAGTATTTCCACCATCTGTTCTATTTCTGCACAGCCCTCATAACAAAAGTAATAAAATGAAGCTCATACGTTGATAATCCAATCCTTCTCTGACCTTACCAGCTCTTATTACGGTTTCATCTGGCTGTTAAAAGCCGCAAACAAAATAGGAAAAATGGGCTTTTAGGGTCAGAGAAGGCTTGGATTAATAAGTTGACAAATCTTATCGGAAATAAGTTTGTTCATTTATGATTAAGGTAGTTTTTTTCTGCAAATTGAATAGGTTCATTTCATCTAGCTAAGACTAGCATCATATAATTGTGTTAACTTTATACTGTTTTTTATACTGTGTCACTGATAGTGTTAAGTGTGCGATCCTAAGGTGTCGACGATGTAATTAGGTGCAGGTATTGGAGTTGCTGTGGCCGAGTGGTTAGCATACTTACCTCTCGACTAAGAGCTCACGGTTTCGATTCCCGGTGGGGTCACGTCTCCAGTTTTTCAAATCGCACTTCCTCAGTAACTTGCACGGGCAAGGTACTGTCAAATCTGCCATAATTCGGAGTGGGTGTAAAGAAAGTTATTTTAGCGAGATGATTCTCAGCGGTGTTTTTTCATTTTTGTTGTTTCTATGTCATTTGTTGGGCTTTATAATGTAATGTAATGATTCTCAATCCGCTAAGTATTAGCAGAAGTGAATATTAACCGAGTCTTTTTACCACTGATTGGCATACTTTAGGCACTATTATATTGTTATGGACTGAGATTTAGAGCTGAAATGCATGTCTTTGTTATGGATGATCATCTCGCGCACTTGCTGATGACGTAGATTACTGGACTTGTTGTAAGAGAGTTTGAAAAAATATGCGATTTAATAAATTTATTTGCAAATATTTATTATCTTTTCGAAGCTGATATCTGCGATTCGCAAAAATAGTCTGACAGTTTGTTGATCCGTTGAATGCTATCTGCTTGGATACTAGAAATACTAGATGTCTGTTTGGGTATAAAATAGACATAGTGCATTCCAGATATTAAATTAAAAAAACTCATGCCTGTAGTTTTTGACTTTTGTTAGTGTCAAAGTTTGATTACATTTTCAGAGGATGACACTATTATTTAGCATAATTCTGTATTTTTTAAGTGTTTATTTGCCAAAAAATAGCTCTGGGAACATACTTTAACGATTTCATTGTTTTCCAGTTTATGCATTAGGCCAAGAAGAAAAATCAGTGTGTTTCATTCCTATTTAGGGGCACAGATTAACTGTTTTGGTCTAGGAGCCAGCTGGGCCCCTTGGTTGAAAAAGTTAGGGGCTCAGCTTCAGAATCATTAGCCAAGAGTGTCGCATGTCACTTTATTCAGAGGGTTAAATTAAAGTATACTTACATATACGTATACTAACTTAATGCTTCCAATCTTTGGAAGAAATCATTGTAAAACCTTTAGAGCTGATCAAGATAATTTTAGTCAATATACTTTATTTTAAAGCAGACAAAGAAAAAAATCAAACAAACACATCTTTCATTCCCCAACACGAAGTTAGTTTATACTTGAAAGAGTCCAACTCAATATTCATTTTTGTAACATGTACACTGTGGTATACCGTACCATGGATATTGCTATGTACAGTGAGTATTGGTGAGTATTATCATTGGATTTCGCGACGCCGGAGTTCGAACGAGGGTAAGTTCAGTTTCAATTTTTAGTGTTTTTGAGTTTGTTTGATATAAATTTGATAAAAAATTAAATCATTTGAACATTTCCCTAGTCCCTGAAAACCCGAAAATGTTTCGATATTGCTTAAAAAGGTAATAAGAAGGCAAAACTCGGCTCTTTACTCACGCAATAAATAAACTAGGGTCTGTCAAATTTGATTTTTTTGTTTATATTCTTCCGTAAACGAAAAACTTGAATTTATTGCGTGAGTAAAGAGCCGAGTTTTGCCTTCTTATTACCTTTTAGTGATGTAGAGCCAGACAGAAAAATAAGGATTATAAGTCCCATGTTAACAATTTCATTATAAATAGTATTGTTTTATTAAATAATTTGCAAGCAGTTTGAATGTCAAAATGAGGTAGGATTAATACATTGAGTTTCTAATTGTAATGTGTTAATAAAACTTAAGATTGCCATGTGTCTTTCAGTTTTTATACAATTTATTTTAGCATTGATGTATGTTTTCCCATTTTCATATTTCTGTTTCTTTCATACCAGAAAGTTTAGTATTACAAACAGAAATATGTTTTGTTTTCCCGTCAATTTTGTATGAAAGTGAGGGATGCGGATTATACTCTACTGCTATTCATGTAATTACAGTATTTATCTAAATATAAAATAAAGAAAACTATTCTTAAATCCTGGGGAGGACGCTGTGGGGGGAATCTGTTTACCAAATTTCAATAGGATACCTTTCCAGTGTTTGAAGTCTGGGGACCAGTCCCAAATTATTCACTGATTAAATTCTTGTTAAGTCTTTTTTATTTATAATCTTATTCACTTTCAAGAGTGCTAGTCACATGTTAGTCACATGACACAACAATCAAACTGGTGGCAGACAGTACACAAACACGTTTTTCGGTGTTAGTTTTGGTTAACTACTACAGCAATGTGCGCAAGTGACTAGAACATTGTGCGCATGAGTTTCTCTAAATTAGGCCAAAAAATATATAGGTGTGTTTCTTATTGCATGCTCTAAAAAAATAGGGTAGGTAGTCATTATTTTTTTTATTTTATTTTTTTTGGAGAAAAATATTGTGGGATTCTATATGTATTTATCTCATTAGCCCCATACAAGTTGATGATACAACGAAAGTTTCTCTGTGATGTCAGTTTACCTAGATATATTGTGATAAATCATTGTTCAGAATATTTTTTTTATTTTTTTTTTTTCATAAAAAAGTTTTAGGGTCGGCCCCTTAACAATAGGGTCGGTCGGGCCACAGGAAACACAGGTATTTATTTTTTTGGCCTAAGAGAAATTATACTACGCATTTGTCCCATTTATCTTATAAAGTTCAACTCTTTAGACCGACATTTAAATTTCTGTTTCTCATTTGTTGTAATATAATACTTTTGAATCTCGGTCACAGGAAAGCTACTGCTGTCTACCTATGAATCAATCTTGCACACTTTGACTGTTTTGTCCAGTATTATACATTTGCCTAATAGTGTCGTGAAAATTGAACGGGCCCTGGGAATTGAAGAAATAATCTGTCATAGTCTTATTTTGTTTTTTTCTTTTTTTACATTTTTTATTTGAAGATGTCCTGGGAAACTGCATCATCTCATTTCTTCCTTTAAAAAAAAATGTTTCAACTGGCATTATCAAGTTAGTTTATGACACTGTGTATTCTGCAGCTGACCAAGGTTTTATTACCCCTGTCATTTGATTGACTTGACCTGTGGTTTTATGATCTTAATAAGCTTTTCCTGTTAACCACTCACTGGTGTTTTATGACCTTGTGTATTTCACTAAAATGAGGATGCCCCTGGTCTTTGATTGATGTTTATTATAACAATCAGGACTTGACATGGGGTTTTCTGATCTTAGCATTTCATGGTAGTTAACTGCCCACTGGTGTTTTGATTTAATTAATTCTAATTTGGTAAGCAGCAAAGTAGTGGGTGTAACCGATAAGTTATTTCTGGTAAGTTCACCATATTCTAATTTATTTACATAACCAATTCTTTCCCAATATTAGACATATTTTTAGCAGGGTGTTTGCTGGCTGAATGAAGGCGAAGGATGAAATGAAATCAGATTTGAATATTCCCATACACCCTCTGTTTCCAACCGATAATGATATAAATAATTGCAATGGCCCGTAGTAAAGGAAAGTTCATCGTATACATCATTACAAAGTTACTCTAAGAATCGGCAGACGATTTTTTCATGTAGCGAAGATTGGCAAAATGTGAGCTTATATCGAATCAAAGACACATTTAATATGACATACTTCTTAAATGCTATGACTGATAAATTGTAAAACAAACATTGTTAAACATATTGAACAATGATAACACATTTCATGATGAGCCTTATCAAATTTATGATTGTATTAACATCTGTGAGGGATATATTATAAAGTAAGAGAATATTAAGTAACACTTATTTATTTATTTCTCGTCGCAATATAAATAAGAACTATATACATTTTTATAATATAACAAATATACATTTTTAAGAGCGATCTCAGTGATCATGTAAGTTCTGGCATTTGTCCATGTTCAGGCATCTCTTTATTTGGCCCCAGTATTTTTGTATTGATCTCCAGTTTGTGTCTTTGGTCTTTTCCGTAGGGTAAGGGTAAAACACCCACTCAAACTTAACAAAGGATCCACCTTCTTTTTTTGTTCCCAGTGTTTATTATAACTGGTGGTTCACCCATTCACTGTCCGTCATATACTTTTCACTTGTAAGCTTCCAGTCTTTTAAGTGTTTGCCACATGGCATGGCCTCACCAACAAAAACGTTTACAACATTTTCGCTCTCTAGCCTGTCCTTCACAGTCTGAGTATTCTTCACCAAATGGTCCTTTGACAACTCATCGTGTGTGAGGACATTGCCGGAAAAGTGAATGAACACATTCCTAGGTTTTGCGTCTATTACTTCCTGCAATAGGTAGTTACGGCTGGTACGCGCCTTCTTGGCCGAGAGGCCACCGAGGGCAACGATCTAATAACCTCCTCGCACTTGATCAGGACTGTACCCCTCCCATTGCCCTAATCTCCTGATGAAGCTATCTCCGAAGATAATACTTACCATGGTGTAGCTGTATATAAAAGTCTATGAATTAGTTGAGTGATACATATTAGTATGCCCCCGAATCCATTAGCGGTAAAGACAAACAAATTGTGTGTGTTTAAGGAACATTTGGATTTTTGAAGAAGGTGAGGTTTCTTTAAACAGGTGGGGCACTTCTACTAGTGAAGTCGCTACTAATAGAGGAAATACGGTATATGAAATAAAGAAAAAATTGAAATTGCGAAAAAATAACAATGACATTGTTATAATATATATGGTATTTGGTCTTATATATGGTATAAAGGGTAGATGTGTCTTCATATGAAGCAAACTAGATGCCTGGTCAGGGAATATATACTTGGGAATTTTATTTTGCTTTTGTAATAATTCTGTTGTTCGTGATTTTATCTTTGATTAAGATGTATTCGTTTTAATGTAGTCATCCAAATGTTTACGTTGTTCCTGTATAAATATAGATCCTAAGGTATTCAACTTTACCACAGCTGGGACATTTTAGGATTATCGTCGGAGCATTTTTTTTCAATTTTGGTAACATAAGATTTATTACGTCTCCTTTTTGTTTTTTTTATTTTGTGAGTTTGATCTAATTAATGTAAATAAATAAAAAGCTTCTCGTAAATTAATATTCCCGACATGTGTAGTGACGTCATCTTGCCCACGCGGTTAAGTTTTGCACTAAAAGAGAATAATAGTGGACCTCTGGAAACGGTTGAACACGATAAATACCAAATATTGCAGTCTCAGTTTGATTGAGACTGTACATGAACGGTAGTGAAATATGCTTGCTACCGTTCACGTCCCCTAGCCCCGGGTTGATCAGAACTCAATATTCATAAAACCAATAGTACAGCATTTTAACCATCCCGAAGATGGCATGCATATGGCCGTGGACATGCCACATTTACTGCCATTATTCCAAGTCCAGCGGCGTATGGTCCTAGTATCTAATAAAATTGTATTGCCCCGAAGAGAAAAATCAACAAAGAGGAATTTATTAAATATATGAAATTATGAGGATGATGTCCATATCAATTAGCGGCTGATAATGCATATATCGTTCAAGTACAGTTATAAAAATCATTTATATAAATATAATTTGTTTGCCATCATCTACTTGATGAAGACATGTTGTATCAAGCCATAATATAGGTTTTCTAACTGCTGTCAAATATAACTTTACAGTTTGTTTGTTGATTTCTGCTAATTTTAACTTGCTGCTGTTGACTGTTGCTGCTAACAAAAGACGGTTTATAAAATATCCAATGCTTTTTATTTAGTGATCCACTTTACATTCATTCAGTTTGGGTGCGATAATATTTTCATTACAGTGGATGTTGTTTTTATACTGATGTGGTTGCTGATGCTGCTTAATTATAATTGGATCTCTGTCACTTATTTAAAGGTTTATTTTGTTTCATTCTCTCGAACACTTTATCTTATTTTTCAGTTCGTGTCACCATCAATAAATACTGAAAAGGGGATCCCTTGAAAGCAACAAACTCAAGCAAGAGATAAAAGTAGCAGACTCGGTTTTATTGAGTCTGTTCATGAGAGGTAATGTTATGGGCACTACCTTGGACGCCTCCTAGCACCGGCTTAAGCGATATTCTACTTTAAAGCCACAAGTATTGGGCTTGATGATCTCAAAGCACCAGTAAATAATAACACTACTGATTTGTAGTCGGGGCAACTTTTTACGGCCGCCACACAGAACTAAACTAACGCTAGCGCGAATGATAATAAATACTGAAAAGGGATCCCTTGGAAGCAACAAGCACAAGCAAGAGATAAAAGTAGCACACTCGGTTTTATTGACACTATTCATGAGAGTTAATGTTAAGTGCAACATCTCTCAAGCCTCCTAGCTCCGGCTTAAGCGATATTCTACTTTAAACCCACAACGATATGGGCTTGATGATCTCAAATGACCAGTAAGTAATAACAATACTGATTTTTAGTCGGGGCAACTTTTTACGGCCGACACACAGCACTAAACAAACGCTAGTGTGAATAATAATAAATACTGAAAAGGGGATCCCTTGAAAGCAACAAACACAATCAAGAGATAAAAGTAGCAGACTCGGTTTTATTGAGTCTGTTCATGAGAGGTGTTAAGTGTGCAACATCTCTCAAGCCTCCTAGCTCCGGCTTAAGCGATATTCTACTTTAAAGCCACAGAGATTTGGGCTTGATGATCTCAAAGGACCAGTAAGTAATAAAGAAATATAAAAAGATAGGACAGGGAAAGTAGCAATCAAGGAGGACAGTCAACCACAAAGCACAGAAACAAACATGCAAACAGACAAACAAGAGGGCAAAAGAAATAAAAGCAAACGACACGACAAACACAAAAGGGTTGACAATAGGGCTACCGCCTTGGAACGGTCAGTGGCAAAGTAGGCCACTGGGGGTTTAAACCGGTTCAAGGGTGCACCAAACCTCACTGCTGATTTGTAGTCGGGGCTACATTTTACGGCCGCCACACAGCACTAAACTAACGCTAGTGTGAATGATAATAAATACTGAAAGGGGGATCCCTTGAAAGCGAACACTTGACCTTATATTTCAGTTCGTGTCACCATCAACTTGACCTAGGCCAGCCAAAAGTTCCTATTCTGGTATCGGATGCAATGTTGTGGAACAGGTCATATAGTCCTCCGGTGTGGTAATTGTATGTAAAGTTCCATTTTCTACCAGTTATACAATATGAGCCTTAGCCAAAAAACCTGCATTTTGAAACGTTGTGAATTTCGTCAATTATTTCGTGTAGAATTTGGGAATATATCCATACAATTGTTTAATACATGCACGTTTGTTACATTGACAATGATTTATAAGTGGCGTATATTTTCAAGACCATAAACGAATTTAGATACTTTTTATATGGCTTATTTTAGGGCTATTCCTTTTGAGCGTTGTTTTATTTTAGGGGTATTTCATGTCGACCGATGAAGTTTTATTTATCCCGTCTATGCTGCACAAGGCATTTTGGTCAGCGGTTCATTGAAGTTTAGATATCTGTTCCATTTGGGCTATCCAATACACAGCACTTTAAACCAATTAACATGTCGCCAGTTTTCAATCATTTATCCATTTTAACCAATCAAACCAATACTATACCTCCGACAAACAATAGCACGTGAAACAGTATAAAAACGCACGTGCAACTGTATATAATATATATATATAAAAAACAAACATAACCAATAAAAAAAAAAAAAATTAAATAAATAAAAAAAAATCGTCATTGGTATCTTATAAATGAGGTAAATGGCATTCAAGCAGTAGCTTCAAATCACGATGACATATGCTTTATTTATTATTTATAAGGAGTTCAAATATGTTATCGGCTAACCTTTTAAATGTGGGTTATTACTTGAAGCTGATACGTGTTTTTAGTTTATAGTCATAGGACTGTTTGGATGGTTTAGCCTTTAGATAGTTGTAGACAGTAAATCATTGGTATTTTTATTATGGATGAGTGGAGCTCAGACATCAATTGAACTTGTGGCCTTTAAATAGTCCCGTATCAATTAATTGCCTAACCGATCATCAATTACTTAGGCATCTGGTTATGATGATTGATTACGAAAGTATAAAATCAATCAAAGGTAAAAGATAAAACATTTAAAATAGATATAAACTTGATTATCCAGCAGACAAAAGTTAATGCAGTTGGGGAAATGTACGTATTATACACAAACAAACAAAGGTATATCAGTTAAAATGAAATAACAATGGCACAAAAACAAGAGGAAAGAATACATATTTAATCAGAAATCATTTAAAGTTCAAGGTCTGAAACTGAGTAAAATGCACATGTTAAACTTTATATTATTTAACCATTTAAAACCGATTATTGATCGGCTACCCTAAATCCAACTAATTATAAACGATGTTCAATAGTAAAGTTCAACCGAACGACCATCACTAGAGTGAACAAGTGAAAGTCTATATTATTGAAGCTAATTTGTGAAAGCTCAGGAAATTCTGACAGTCAATTTGCTTTTCAAGACACGTATTAAGGGTTACCGTACTCTCAAATCTTCCTAAAAAAACTTGACATACTGTATATTTATTATGATATTTTTGTTATTTCTTTTGTTATGATGCAATGTCTGGTTCATCAACTCATTGGTCGTTATATGGTCTCAAACATTTCCTAGGCTTTCATAGCGTTATTGTAACAGCCTGGGCCAGACAGCGGCTAAACAATTATGCTGCTAAGGCTATAACGGATCTGCTAGACATTCAGGCTGATGATAAATGTCTTCAAAAGAATGGTGTTCATTTATCAAATGTGGGGAACACTTTGTTTCTTAACCAGTTAGGAGCTGGATTTGAATGTTTCATTAAAAGTATGTGGTTATAAGGAAATATATACTTCCATGGCATTTTTTAATGTATTGGGCGTGGCATTCGGATATGTTACTTTTGATGTGCACTCTTCGCTGATGCCAAAAATGTTTTCCTTATTTTTGGCGCTGGACGGGAGACTGGACACTCTATGACTGGGAGTGCCATGTCTCCCATCCATATGGCTGGCAGCGAATGTGTGAAATGAAGGACATATCAGTTTCAGTTTAACTTTATTCAGCTCCTGTAAACCCAGAGATTGAATAGTAATCTAAAGATGAATTATACATTTGCATTCAGTACGAATTGCTAAAATGCATTTGAATTGATTGAATTTGGTGCACTTGTAATTATGCTTGAATATTAACCATGCTTTCAACACTTGCTGACATGCTTATCAGAAAAGTTGCTTTCATAATGAGCATTTAATTTGATGCAAATGTATTTATGTCCTTAATAGTGTAATGTTCGATTTGCTCTATTGCTTAATGCTTTCTACTGTAATGGCGTGTCATAATGGTCTTTTGTGCTAACCGGCAGCCCAATTGTTAGGCCCCATGCTTGGGGCTTGTTTTTTAATATATGCCATACCCAATTTATTTGCCAAAGCTATTAAATTAAAGTATTGAAAATAGTTGTATGTGTTGTTATTACAGTGCTCTCCAATAAATAACATGAAGAGTGGTGACGACAGGTTACCAACTTAATAATAATAATAATCAAAATAATAATAATAACAATAATAATAATAAGACAGCGTTACCGACTTAATATTAATATTAATTAATAATGATAATAATAATATTCAAGTATTTATTTATATAATAAATTATATCAGAAGACATATGGTTTTACAGAAACCACAGTACCCACACGGACTGCATATCACATTCGCCACTATGCTTTCCTCTTTAATTGTGCGATGACCGGAAACGCTGCGGACCCTATGATGACGTATACCAAAAGTCCAAAAGAACGGTGACGTTTGATGTATTTCTGCAATCTTGTCTTGTCGTGCCCTCAATGATTTGTTCTCTTGTTGCTCTGGCTTCTGCCAAGACATTGAGTACCTTATTTGTGGCTTTCTAGGCTATGATGTTTTTGTATTTATATATACACGAGCATCTTTGTGTTTTACTTATATTGCCTATTAATACTGCCTTGTTGGTTAGAGAATAGTTCATAGCGGGAATTTATTTATTTACACTGTCCCGTTGTATTGGGATGACAGTAGGGTAAGTGTGAGGTTTGGTGCACCCTAGAACCTGGTTTAAACCCCAGCGGCCTTTTTTGCCACTGACCATTCCAAGGCGGTAACCCTATTGTCAACTCGTTTGTGTTTGTCATGTCTTATTTGGCCTTTTATTCATCTTTAAAGTTGATCTGTGTTTTTTGTGTTTGTTTGTGGTTGACTGTCGTATTTGAATGCTACGTTCCCAGTTCGATTTTTATATCTATAATATAATCAACTGAGCAAGTTAAACATTCAATTTAATCGAGCATACACCACATAAAGGGTTTTCGAATGATCAGTAAAAAATACTCACAATAAAGGATTTCCAAATGGTCAGTAAACAATACGGCCTACTGTTTAGCTTAAATCGAGTTGTGTACACAACCTCTCTTGTTCCAATACAATGTCATCTCATCAAAAGGAATGATTTAACAATGAAGTCCACATCCAGAGACAATAACGTTTTAATACAACTTATGGGACCAAATCGACAAGATAATGTAAATAAAGGTTAATCCCACCCATTCATGGGAAATCTCTAACAATTAAGTCAACATCTAAAACAATTAATAAAATGCAAACCATACACTTAAATTGTGTTGCAAAGAGTAATGCAAACAATAAATGTCTGCATTTTGTAGCTATACTAGACGCTATGCTACAAGTCATGGACGTTAATAGCGCTATTTGCAGCGTTGTTCAACAAGCTGGTTTGTGTTTGCTTTGATCTTACGCCTATCATTTCCCTAGAACCTGGTTTAAACCAACCCCCAGCGGCCTTTTTCGCCACTGACCGTTCCAAGGCGGTAGCCCTATTGTCAACCTTTTGTGTTTGTGATGCCTTATTTGGCCTTTCATTCATCTTTAAAGTTGTTCTGTGTTTTGGTTGACTGTCCTATTTGAATGCTACTTTTCCTGTTCGATTTGTATATCTTATTTTATTAAAAGTTTCTTTTGGAAACTAAAATATGTCCAGACTGATAATTGCCAATACAATACAATACAATTCAATGCAATGCAATGCAACGCAACGCAACGCATTACAATAAATACAATACAATACAGTTACCAGTTCACACAATGACAATATGAAGTAATACAAAAGTAAACAGAAGCCATCGATCATACCATTAAGCACATTGAGACTCACTGTCTCCATCGTAAGTGTATTTTGAAAACATTTAAGACCACACAATGGCAACTTGTAATTATACCACACGCGTGTATACTTGCAAAACAATGAATGTTATTTTATAACGTGAAGTGTTTGAAAACAGGACATGCCATATGGTGGTCTTCTTTTTCACTTATAATTTACTACCATAGGTAAACAACAGAGTTATGGGAACATCCCCATCTAAATGGGGGATAATTAACAAAATCAAAATCATAATTATTATGTAAATCGAGAAGAGAAGCGTTAGTATCAGACATATTAGCTTTGTTAAGATGAAGTTCGTTAGGGTATATGTTATTAACCATTGTAAAAGAGAACGGGTTGTCAATGTTCAATATGTTATCCAGATATCGAGAGGTGTCATTAAAGGCTTCAATAACATCTGCCTGTGTATCTGGTGAAAGACTCAATATAAAATCTCTTTAATATTGTAATGATTGTGACCACAAGCCCCTGTGCTTTATTCGTTGTTGATGTTGTTGATGTTGTTGTTGTTGTTACTATTTTAAGAATGACCGAATATTGATGAATATTTAAAGTTGTTACTCACATAACTTAAATTAACTGCAAATGCTGTTGTAATAGCATATATTACGATAAACATTGATTTGGGACAGATTCCGAAATAAGCAGACGTGACATGCTGTGCATGTACACACAAACTCGATCACTATTATTACGTTCGTTGTAAAACATATCGGTTATCCGATATCACGATTCATTACCTGTTATAGTGTTCCATTGATGTCAATCGCTCTTTTAATTTAACTTTATCCATGTTCGACATAATTTAAGTATTTTCTGTCCTTAGGAAACACAGTTTTTCTGCCAAAATGTCAGCCTCCAGTTGTTATTTCACGCGATAGAATAAGACGACGCTTTTCATTGGTTAATTGTTGTTAGCGTCCATTTCATTGGATAGAATAGACTATATAAGTTCGGCCTTAGAATGTTCGTTACAGAGAGAACGTTTTGAATGTCATATACTCAAAAGAGAGATCTGGCGAAGAAATTCTGAGATGGTATGAATATTTTTATTTCATAATATCAGAAACAGACAAATTGTAGTATATTAAATAAGTAGGATTATTTAAAAAAAAATCTGACAAGTTGTCAGAAATTAGAGACTTATAATACAGATGTCAGAATTTAGAGATTTATAATAACAGTTGTCAGAATTTAGACAATTGATAGCTATGACATTATCTAATATACTGCTTACATCTCTTTTGATAATTAAGAGATGCATAATAAATTTATTTACTGAAGTTGTATGTTTTCTTCCTTTTTAAAATCCTCACATTATCAGAATCAGACGAACCCCTTTAATATAACTTTGTGACTGTGGGCAAAACTCGGCATCCTGAATTAGGCACACAGTTACAATTGGTGTCAGAAGTGGGATTTGCATTTTTGAGCTATTTATTTATATTTTTTAATCTAGCTGGAGATGACAGGAATTGTGATGGGTTGGACTGTATGAAAAATGACTAACAAAATAAAATAGTTTATTATTTTATTTTAAGAAAGAGATTCTGGTCAAACGAAAGTCAGTTTCTGTCGGGTTTTTTTCTCTCTCTTTCCTGTTTGTTTTCACACGAATCTGAAAAACAGGAAAAATGTACAAATTATTGATTTCATAAGTCTGACAATATCTGATACTGGTAGAGGATTATTTAAAATGGATGTATTTAGGCATGTTTATTCTCCTTTAACAACACCATCAAAGAGAAATGCTAATGAAGATTCAGATAATGAGCTTACTGACCATGTTCCAAAAGATAATGTGGTGGCTGGAATGAGCATTTCTTCCCTAGGGAGTTTTGAAGAAACTATTGACAAAACTTTGTCAGAATTTGCAACTGAGGTGAAAGATGCTATTGTATCTTTAGCAGATGAAGTTAAGACACGATTTGAGGATGTGTCTTCTCAAATGAAAGATATGAGAATGAGAATAGATACAGTTGAAAAGACAAATGTTTTTTCTCATAATCCTGGGACTGGTCAGAAATCTCAAAGCAATCTTCATAGAATAGATTCTCAAAATAGAAATGAAAACAGAAATGAACAGCATTCACCTACTCGACAGTTTGTAGAAAACACGAGAACAAAAATAAAACCACTACTATTTGATGGTAATTCTGATATTGACGAGTACTTAACTCAATTCAACATTATTGCTGAAATCAATGGTTGGAATTATGCTGTGAAGTCGCTACATTTGGCCAGTAGTCTGTCTGGAACTGCTCGTTCTCTGTTAAGTGAAATTGATCATGAATCACGGAGAGATTTTGATAGTCTTGTTAGCGCATTCCTGACAAGGTTTGGGTCGCTTCATAGAGCAGAAATTTTCCGTTCAAAATTAATGTCTCGAGTGAGAGAAAAAGGGGAGACTATCCCAGAGTTGGCACAAAATATACAAAAACTGACAAGGCTGGCCTTTCCTTCTGCTGGTAGTGAGCTAATTGAAACTTTGGCATTAGATCATTTCATTGATGCACTGAATGACACTGATATTAGATTACGATTAAGAGAGCAAGGTCCCAGATCTATGACCGAGGCCGAAACTTTGGCTATTAGAATGGAAACTCATAAAATTGCAGACCGTTTAAGAACTCGACCAGTAGGAATGATTGTTGAGAATGTAGAAAGAGAAGGCATTTCTAATAACCAATCTGACAATCAGACTTGCAAGTTAGATACATTAAATGAGAGTGTAAACAAACTTGCTGAGCAAGTCAGAAATGTTCAAACTAGTGCAAATAACTGCCAGTGGGATAGGGGGTCTCAAAATAGATTCGTTCGAAATCAAGAAAACAGGGCTTACAATCAAAGATATGACAAGGGAGGCAACCCAAGAAATAATAATGGATTTGGGAATAATATCTGGAGAAATAATGCCAAAAGTAACCAGTCTTGGGGAAATAATGATTATGGTAGGAATAGGAAAATAGAACAAGCCCTAGAAATGATAATAGGACTGCTCACCAAACAGCAACCTCGGGAAACGAGAAATGTCGAGACTGGGGACCGCAACTCGACCAACTCAAAACCAGGGTCCACAGTATTCAAGTTAAATAGTTTAAGGAAGGATGAAGGTTATTTTGTGAAAGCTAATGTAAATGGCAACAAAGTAGATTTTTTTTGTGATAGTGGAGCAAGTGTTTCGATTATAAGGAAAAGTGTAATAGATAGTTGGTCAGAGACTCCTAAGTTTACTAGTGTTAATAGCACTCTAGTTACTGTAACTGGTGATAGTGTACCATTTTACGGAATGGCCATGGTTGAGATTTGTTTTCAAAAGAGGTTGATTAAACATGAAGTGTATGTAGCTGATATTCAGCAAGATGGAATTTTAGGCATAGACTTTATGTCAGCTTATAAATGTGATCTCTTGATAAGCAAGAAATGTCTGAAGGTTGATGGAGAAACAGTTACCTGTTATGTCAATCATATGATGGCAACAGTCTGTTGTAGTGTTGCTGCTTGTGACACTGTACATGTTCTCCCAAATTCTGAAATAATCATTTATGGGAGAACGATACAATCGGTTGATAAGAATTTTTATGGGATAATAGAGCAATCACCTAAAACGTCAAACAAAGATGGAATATTGGTAGCTAAAACATTGGTTGATCCAAGTAGTGATAAACTACCAATACGGTTAGCAAACTTAAACTCCCAGCGAGATGCCATCCCATTTAGTGCAAATGTTTGAGAAATCATCTGAGAATCTCTCTGATGATCAGATTGCTAGATTGAAAACATTTCTGATACAAAATCAATCCTCTTTCTCCAAAGATTCTAGTGATATTGGTCACACGACTTTGATAGAACATGAAATTGATACGGGAATGCTTAACCCATAAGACTTCAATCCTATAGGCTGCCATTTGCAAAGAGACAAACCGCAGAGAATGAAATGAAGCAAATGGTCGAAAATGGTATCTTAGAAAAATGACCTCAGAGTCCTTGGAATGCCCCTGTAGTTATGGTAACTAAATCAGATTTGGCAACTAGATTTTGTTGCGATTTTCGCAGGCACTGTCAGGTTCGAAATGTTGGTCCTGTTTAGATTTGAAATCAGGGTATTGGCAATGCGACATTAAAACGACTGATCGTATTAAAACCGCTTTCTCGATACCTGGGGGCGAGCAATATATGTGGCGGAAAATGGCTTTCGGTCTATGCAATGCACCTGCCACATTCATTCCATTAATGCAGATGGTGTTCACTGGAATGTTGTGGAAAATCGTCATCCTATATTTAGACGACATAGTGGTGCCTTCCACTGACCGTAGCCCTATTTTCAACCCTTTTTTGTTTGTGATGTCGTTTGCATTTATTATTGCTTTTGCCTTCTTGTTTGTCTGTTTGCGTGTTTGTTTCTGTGCTTTGTGGTTGACTGTCCTCCTTGAATGCTACTTTCCCTGCCCGATCTTTTTATATTTCTTCTAAAACTTTTGAAGGTCAGCTCGAAAATCTTACCATGGTCTTTAAGAGATTGAAAGGTGCCAATCTCAAGTTGAACCCGAAAAAATGTTGTCAATTCCAAACGAAAGTCTCCTTCTTGGGACACCTGATTACTGAAGAAGGTGTTGGTACTCAACCTGAAAAGATAAAAACTGTATGTGACTGGCCTGTGCCTAGAAATTCTAAAGAGGCTAAAAGTTTTGTCTCATTATGTCCTTACTGTAGATCGTATGTCTATAAATTTGCAGATATTGCTAAGCCTCTGCATCAGTTGGCTGAAAGTGGGAGAAGGTTTAAATGGACTGAGGAGTGTCAAAATTGATTGTGATGCGCATACATTGGACAGGGTGCTGTTCTTTCCAAAGTACAAAATGGAAAGGAACGGGTTATTGCATATTACAGTAAATGTTTCTCCAAAGCAGAAAGACACTATTGTGTGACATGAAGAGAGTTGCTAGCAGTTATAAATGCTATAAACATCTTCCACCATTACTTATGGAAACCAGTTTACTGTAAGAACTGACCACGGTAGTTTAAGATGGCTTTTAAATTTCAAGTTGGCCGAAGGGCAATTAGCTAGATGGATAACTTTCTTGTCTGTTTATGATTTTGAAATTATTACCCCCCAGGCTGTGTTAATTCTAACGCAGACTCCTTGTCTAGAAGACCGTGTTACGATGTACCATGCAAAGACTGTAACCGGACAGACATTCAATATACAGAGGTGATAAATTCAGTTCTACATATTGAGAATATCAAACCCAGTTCTATTCCTGATTGTGTGATTGTAAACAGTAACGTTTTAGTTGACAGTGAGAACACTGATATTATTGAAACAGAATGTGCTGAGGCATGTTCCTCTGATGAAAAAGACGATTTAGAAAATCTCGATTATGCTCAGTTAGAAACACTTCAGAAACAGGACTCTATTCTGAAAGTGGTTCGTATTTGGAAGATAAATGATAAGAAACCAGAATGGTCTGAAATTGCAAAATTTGGGGTAAAATTAAAATACTATTGGTATAGGTGGGAATCAGTCTTCCTGCAGAACAATGTTTTATATCGTAAGTGGGAGAGTGACAATGTTTGAAGGAGTTTATTTTGACCCAAATACACAAGAGTGTAACAGGTGCACACTTGGGTGTGTCCAAAACTTTACATTCAATAAGGCAAAGATTCTCTTGGTATGCCTTAAGACGAGATGTGGAGAATTGGTGCAACACTTGTGAAATTTGTGGTTCTAGAAAAATTCCAAACATAAAAGCAAAAGCCCCAATAAAACAGTATAATGTGGGGGTGTCAATGGAGAGGATTGCCATAGATTTTGATGGTCCACTGCCCCGTTCTAGAAATGGTAATCGATATCTGATGGTAGTAGGCGACTACTTCACAAAATGGTGTGAAGCAATTCCACTGGAAAATATGGAAGCAAAAACAACTGCACGAGCCTTAGTAGATAATTTTGTGTGCAGATATGGGGTTCCCCTCTTTCTACATTCAGACCAAGGTTCTAATTTCGAGAGCCTGCTATTTCAGGAAATGTGTAAAATATTAGGTATAAAGAAAACACGTACAACAAAAGCTAGACCAAAAAGTGACGGCATGATAGAGAGAGCAAATAGGACAATTAAAAATATGCTTTCTGCATTTATATCTGGAAATCAGAGGGATTGGGATGAATACATACCCTTGATAATGATGGCATACAAGTCATCAGTACATGAAACTACTGGTGTGAGTCCCTGTGCTTTGATGTTTGGTCCTGAGATCAGGTTGCCTATAGACCTGGTATTCGGCAAACCTGAAATGACAGAATCTTTAGAAGATGAGTGTAAATCAACTTATGCATATGGATTAGAGAAAAATATTGAAAAAATACATGATTTTGCAAGAGAAAAATTGCAACTAGCCTCTGAAACAATGAAAAATAATTATGACCAGAAACTAAATATAATAACTTTCGATGTAGGAAATGTAGTTTGGTATTTGGACCCAAAACGAAGAGTGGGCCTCAATCCAAAATTACAACGATCATGGTCAGGACCATTTACTATTATTGCCAAATTAAACGAAATCTTGTATCGATTTCAAGAAAGTCCTAGACACAAACCTAAGTTTGTGCATCATGATAAGCTGCGGAGGTACACTGGGAAGTCTCACTCAAACTGGTTTCGCAAAACAGAGAAGGCATTAACCCCAGACAAATAAACACAATACAAATCACCAGTTTTTTGAAAGCTGTTCATTCTGTTATGGATATATATATATATATAAAATAAAAATAAATAAAAGAAATAAATAAATATTTAAAAAAAAAAAGTTTATATATTGGTGAATTATATGTAAAGATTTAGAGAGATTATATTCAGATTTCGAGAATGTTTACTAATTGTTATGGAATTCTTGAAATGTTGAAATTCGAGAATGTTATGATTGTTGAACACTTGATATGCAGAGTGAAAAGTCATACAAATGACTTTGATCAAAAAGATTGAATTTGGAATGTCATAAATTTGATTGTTATTATCTGATTTGACAAATGTATCCTAAAAGATTGAGTGAATTGTTATTTGGTAAATTAAAATTAGTTTAAAATTTGATATGTAAAAGTAAGACTGGTACTCCATCTATTTCCAGTGGAGTTCATTTCTATACGGGATTTGTGGCGATTTAGAGATCCCCACCAGGAATAAATGCAACAACCATATAAAGACCCAACACAGTGGGATCTCCTACAAGTGTTTGAAGTGCAGAAACATCTTTAGAAGTGATGACTATAGGCATACATGTAATGCAACACCTCAAGATTATGAAGTGTTTAGTCAAATAACCGGGGAGAGAGGAAGGGCGGCAAGCGAAAGACTCCATCGCTATATACAGAACGCAGAAAGGCACATTATCAGAAAGGTGAAAGGACAGGTAGTGGAAGATAGAAAGAGGCCAACACAAGCTACACCTGTACAGCCCAACAAAGAGCAGAGATTGTCCACCCCAAAGCCGCGTTCCCCCTCCTTAGACTATGAGGATAGCAGGGTGTCTTCTAGATCATCATCATCCTCTTCTACATCATCGCCTTCCTCCTCCTCAAGCTCTTCGTCTTCAATTTATGCAGTATCGTCATCGTGCTCTATTACACGGGACAAGGCACCACCTACACCACAAACACCGGAATGTTTTAAAAGTAGAAAGCGTCTCTTTAAAGACTCACCTTATGCTGTCAGGTCGCCATTGCCATCCATAGCCAACAAATCATCACCAGTGGCAGATCCATCATCACTCGAGAAAAGAGCGCCTCTCAAATCATCACCAGTCGCAGACCCGTCATCAGTCGACGAAAGAGCGCCTCTCAAATCATCGCCAGTCGCAAACACATCAGCGACCCTCTCTTCGTCACCAGTCGTCGTCGCATCAGCGACCCTCTCTTCGTCACCAGACGTCAATTCATCAGCGACCCTATATTCACCGATAGTCGTCAAATCATCAGCAACACTCTCTTCGTTACCAGACGTCAACTCATCAGCGCCTAGGCCTTTATCGCCGATCAACAAGCCTTTACCGTCTCTCACTTCATCGCAAGTCGCCAAATCATTAATCATCAAATAATCTGGTCACATGCATCACTCCTATCATCCGACCACAGACTGTCACCAGGTCTTCACCATCTTCCATCAACAATACAATAGACTCCACCATTACTGGAAAGTTACAAGAATAAAAAGATATACAACAAGGAAAGATTACACTGGACATTGGTGGAACAAAGTTTGTTACTTCTTCAGTTACTCTCAACAAGGAGAAGACTAGTATTTTCCCAGACATCATCAATCACAAGATTACCATTATCGACAGGGATGCCACACACTTCAAATTAATTTTGAATTTTCTTAGAAACAACTGCTCTGTAAACACAGCATCTTTACCAACTGACCGTAAATCACTTAGAGAAATTTTGACGGAGGTAAACTTTTACCAAGTAGACAGCTTGAGGGACATCATCAGTGATAGACTAAGAGTGGTTGGAGATTTCATCGACAAATGACTGACAATTTATATTGGACAAATAAGATAAACGTTATTTATTTGTAAACAATTGATGGATTATTCTTCGATTGATGGATACGCGTTATATGAACGTTGGATTAAATAGAGGATATTCTTGCAATTATTGGATTATAGTGTAATATTTGTTTACAAGTGTCTAGTAAACGTGTAAAATTCTTGCATATGCTGGATCGAGAACATAGTGCATAAACACTAACGATTTCTTACGATCCATTATGACCTATGGAACTATATCGACCTCATGGACAAATAACATAATGTTATTTATTTGTAAACGATTGATGGATTATTCTTCGATTGATGGATACGCGTTATATGAACGTTGGATTAAATAGAGGATATTCTTGCAATTGTTGGATTATAGTGTAATATTTGTTTACAAGTGTCTGGTAAACGTGTAATATTCTTGCAAATGCTGGATCGAGAACATAGTGCATAAACAATGACGACTTCATACGATCAATTATGAGCTATGGAACTATATCAACCTCATGGACATACCTTTTCGGAATACATTGTTTACCATTGTCATATTTATATGCATATATATTATGTTTTAACTTGTATTATTGTATTTACCATTACCATATTTACATGTATATGCATTTTACCCTGTATTATTGTAGAAAAAAAATCAATTAGAGTTAACTTAAACATTAACAGTAGGGATGGAGCAAGATTGTTCTTTTATTATTTAACCTGTTATCTTACTAAAACCATACTGAGTAGTAAAATAATAAATTTTATTACATAAATCTTCATCAATTAAAATAATATTTTTTACGTTTTAATGTTTTAAATAACATAATTGTTTTAAATAACATAATATTTAATATGAAATAACATATAATACCTACCTGATAGTCCACAATTAATTTGGGGACCAAATTTCACACAGGTTGGGGCAATGTCAGCCTCCATTTGTTGTTTCACGCGATAGAATAAGACGACGTTTTTCATTGGTTAATTGTTGTTAGCGTCCATTTCATTGGATAGAATAGACTATATAAGTTCGGCCTTAGAATGTTCGTTACAGAGAGAACGTTTTGATTGTCATATACTCAAAAGAGAGATCTGTCGAAGAAATTCTGAGATGGTATGAATATTTTTATTTCATAAATTCAGAAACAGACAAATTTAATTATTTAAATTTGTAGTATATTAAATAAGTAGGAATTTTTAAATAAATTTCTGACAAGTTGTCAGAAATTAGAGACTTATAATACAGTTGTCAGAATTTAGAGATTTATAATAACAGTTGTCAGAATTTAGACAATTGATAGCTATGACATAATCTAATATACTGCTTACATCTCTTTTGATAATTAAGAGATGCATAATAAATGTATTTACTGAAGGTGTATGTTTTCTTCCTTTTTAAAATCCTCACCTTATCAGTATCAGACGAACCGCTTTAATATAACTTTGTGACTGTGGGCAAAACTCGGCATCCTGAATTAGGCACACAGTTACAATATCAATATAAAAACAAATCTGCTGCGACAAGGAGTGCACAGTTCGTACCCATAGAGATACCAACAATTTGTCTATAAATGGTAGTTCCATAAATATATTATCTAATGCAAATTAGTGCTTCACAAACTACAAGTGTAATTGTCTAAACTATCGTTAGTAAAAAACGCTTTAATATTATTACAGGCAAAAAATGTAGTTTTTTCTCTAGCGAACGTTTTTTTTCAATAAGAGCAATACGCTTGTCTTTGATAATGTGATGTGGTAATATTGTATGTAGTGTAGAGACTTCATATTAAGTGCTTATAGATGAAGCTTGACGTTTATTGCAAATTTTATCAAGAACGTCTCCTGAATTTTTAAAAGACTAAAATAAATTAATCCCAGAGTTTTCATAAATTTTAGCACAATCTTGTTTAACGTGATCTATGACGGCAGTAAGACAAGAAGTTAAAAGGTGGGAGATGTTTGTGGTGGTGGTGCAGGCACTAGAATTCGAAATAAATCGGGCCTTATACGGATTTTTATGTAGTTTAGTAATCCAGTACATAGTTGGCAGTTTGTTCTGTTTTTCGTCTACCACGGCCTTGAAAGTATTGCATCGAGTGATATGTGTGGAAACTATATCATCCTCAGTAGATTGAACTCGAGTATACGAATTAGTCCTACCGAGTTTCAGAGAAAACAAATAAAACAAATGTATTATGAAATTCTTGAATTCCCGGTTTTAAAGTAAAACCTAGGTCTAGGAGGAAGTAAAGAGGGGTTCGCATTATAGAAATTAATACGTGCATCTATAATTTTAAAAATTGACTTTTTCCAAATAGAAAGAGAATTTGGGTCCGCATGTTCTCTACGACAGCATTTTATACTAAAATCCTAAATGGATTGAACGATGTGAGCACGACTGAAAGTAAAATCGATAGTTGAAGGTAATCTATACTAAGGACCTTTAGAAAACAGACATTCACATTCCTTAGGAGTGTTATTTACTATATCAACGTCGGAAACTATGTTGTTGTAGTTGAACATAATATTTCTATAGTTTTTTTATACTTATAACAAATTACAGGACTTTCGGATTTTTTTAAAGATTTAGGGATAGAATCAACTACATGATCGCAAAATAATAGGCATGTCAATGAAATCAATACCATTATTAAGGTATAGTATTTTTAGAAACGTGATTATACTCCTTGTTAATATGGGGTCGGAGAACATATTGTGTGTAGCTTTGAATTATTGAAGCAGTGTTATACAAGGGGTCTGTACGAATGGAAATTGTGTCAGCTTAGAGTGTCAGCATAGAGTGCTTTACAGACTGTTTAAAAATAGTATGTAAATCAGCGACTGAAGTAATTATACGTGATTTGCGTTTGATGTTACCATTACGCCAACGACCATGAGACCTTTCGTGAGAGTTACGCTATCGCATACAAAATATAGAAAAAAATAATATGAATAAGGCACTGCCTCATAGCGAGCTCAACTCCTTAAAAAACACTGGAATGCAAATAAAAACAATCATCAGCACATTATGTTTATTAGAGCCACCTAATTGAGAGGTGAAGAATACAAAATAATCCTGGAACTCTGCCATGCTACAAATAACTGATCGTTGGCCAAAACTGATTGCTTGGTACATCACTTATTCAAACTCTTGTATCCATCAACCACAGTTAATGGCGCCTCATTAATGGTACATCCAGTCCTTTTTAGTTTGGTTGTAAGTTGGTTTTCAAGCCATCCGTTGTAGGTTATTAATGCTGAGTTCTACATAAAGCAGAACGCAGTCATAAACAACCACAAACAATGGAAGACTGATGTATACTATATTATTTTCTTGGACATTCTTGAACATTCAGGACATCTAAACATGCAGCTTAATTAAGGCAGAAATGGCACTGATAAATATAAAATATATTAAATACAACACAAAAACAAGAGGCCCAAGAGGGCCTGTAGATGCTCTGCTTGTATGATGTGATTCAAAAACATTACCATGATAGAGGCCAACCCAAGAAACATGTTTCCTATATTAAACTCTATGTAAACTTTGGGTTATCGTGGCGCCCATTTTGAATATTTGACGACAACGAAAAACACAAACTTGATAGAGGCCAACAGGAACATGCATATGATATTTAACTAGAATGGAATAAGTGGTAATATCTTGTTTGATAAATGTCCTTAAATTTGACCTAAGTTTAGCCATGGTGGCCACTATGGACGACTGGACGCCCAAAAAATGCAAATCTGAGGGGGACTAACCCAAAGATCATTGTGATTAAGTTTCATCAAAATCCTTCAAATAGTTTCAGAGAAGATGTCATTTTTAACGTTTCCCTATATAACTCTATGTAAACTTTTGGTCGCAGCAGCGGCCATTTCGATTATTTGACGATAACAAAAAACAAAAACTTAATAGAGGCTAACCCAAGGAACATGTATATGATATTTCACAAGAATGGAATAAGTGGTTTCAGAGATGTCGTTTGAAATTTCCTTAAATTTGACCTAGTTTTAGCCATGGCGGCCATCTTAGACGACTGGCAGCCGTGAAAAACACAAATCTGAGAGGGACTGTCCCAAATATCATTGTGATTTTCATCAAAATCCTTCAAGCGGTTTCAGAAAAGATGTCATTTTTAACCTTTTCCTATTTAACTCTATGTAAATTTTGATTATTCGACGATAACGAAAAAACATAAACTTAATAGAGGCCAACCCAAGGAACATGTATATGATATTTCAGAAGAATGGAATCAGTGGTTTCTGAGAAGATGTCGTTTGAAATTTACTTAAACTTGACCTAGTTTTAGCCATGGCAGCCAATCTTGGATGACTGGCGGCCGCGAAAAAACACAAATCTGAGAGAGACTATCCCAAATATCATTATGCTTAAGTTTCATCAAAATCTTTCAAGCGTTTCAGAGAAGATGTAAATTTAAACCTTTTCTTATATAACTCCATGTAAACTTTGGGTCGCCGTGTCAGCGATTTTGATTATTTGACGATAACGAAAAACACAAACTTGATAGAGGCTAACCCAAGGAACATGTATATGATATTTCACAAGAATGGAATAAGTGGTTTTGGAGGAGATGTCGTTTGAAATTTACCTAAATTTGACCTAGTTTTAGCTATGGCGGCCATCTTGGATGACTGGCGGCCGTGAAAAACATCTGAGAGGAACTATCCCAAATATCATTCTGCTTAAGTTTCATCAAAATCTTTCAGGCGGTTTCAGAGAAGATGTAATTTTTAACCTTTTCCTATATAACTCTATGTAAACTTTGGGTCGCCGTGGAGGCCATTTTGATTGTTTGACGATAACGAAAAACACAAACTTGATAGAGGTTAACCCAAGGAACATGTATATGATATTTCACAAGAATGGAATAAGTGGTTTTGGAGGCGATGTCGTTTGAAATTTCCTTAAATTTGATCTAGTTTTAGCCATGGCAGCCATCTTGGATGACTGGCGGCCGCGAAAAATACAAATCTGAGAGGGACTATCCCAAATATTTGATTATTTGACGATAACGAAAAACACAAACTTGATAGAGGCTAACCCAAGGAACATGTATATGATATTTCACAAGAATGGAATCAGTGGTTTCGGAGGATATGTCGGTGAAATTTACTTAAATTTGACCTAGTTTTAGCTATGGCGAATATCTTGGATGACTGGCGGCCGTGACAAACATAATTCTGAGAGGAACTATCCCAAATATCATTGTGCTTAAGTTTCATCAGAATCTTTCAGGCGGTTTCAGAGAAGATGTCATTTTTAACCTTTTCTGATATAACTATGTAAATTTTGGTCGCTGTGGCGGCCATTTTGATTATTCGACGATAACGAAAAACAAAAACTTGATAGAGGCAAACCCAAGGAACATGTATATGATATTTCAGTAGAATGAAATAAGTGGTTTCGGAAGAGATGTCGTTTGAAATTTCCTTAAATTTGACATAGTTTTAGCCATGGTGGCCATCTTGGATGACTGGCGGCCGCGAAAAACACAAATCTGAGAGGGGCCCTCCCAAGTAACATTGTGATGAAGTTTCATCAAAATCCTTCTAGCGGTTTCAGAGGAGATGTTGATTTTATAAAATTGCTAACAGACGGACAGACAGACGAAAAGTGATCGCATAAGCACTCCTGGCCAGTAAAGCTAAAAACAACGTATTGATCGATTCAGTAACCGCGACTGATAGTATTTGTCTTAAAACGTCTTAATTTTTTAAACGGTTGTGACACAGCATGGTGGTAAACTTATAATCCAGAGATCTTACTTGGTTTAAGCATATTTTATTTCTCATTATATTATTACAGCATTGAATCTGTACACAATAGCAGCAAAAGGATTAGAACGAAAGTAAAATACTTATGTTCTTCTACTAGAGATCTTACTTGCACCACTGGGTGTTTCAATGTGCCCATGCAGAAGACGTTTAATTTCTTAACTTTGTATTTTTGATGTTGACATACATGTAAACAGTTTAACTGTTTGAATGGTGCGTTATGTTTACGTCACTTTAGCACATGTTAGGCTATATAATGGTCTAATAAATTTTGTTTAGAGGCAGGCCAATTTATTTTTCTTGAGTAGAACCAGTACTTTTTACCTCCAGCCATCTGTGATAAGCGACACTTTCTCACTTGACAAGTCAAGCTCACAGTGGGATTCCATAGATGCCAAATTTTCCAGCATCACATCAGGGAGATTGGACTTCCAAGTCAGGGAGATTTACGTAACGCCATGGAACCATCGCATTTTTTCAAATAATGAATACAATTGCTAATTTTATTTTGTATTTCATTATCTATATAATATATACAATAGATGAAAATAAATAACAGTACCGGTATATGCATTATGCCATAATGAATTAATTGCTAGATTATCATCCCCGTCCGCCCCCATTTTTTTATGCCTGGCTTTTACACCGATTTTCACTGTTTTGAGAGCCGCGTTATAAACCTGTCCTCTGAAACCCCGAAACGAAATAACCGGTGTTGAGGTACACAATTTCTTCACAAAACGACGTAAAATTGGCAAATTAAATGGGTTCAAATGTATTGCAATTATGAAAGACTGGTTTAGTTGTAATATTGTGGAGGATAAAACATTTTTAATAGACATTTTTACCGAATGCATCGATCAAAAAGTGCTGATTTCGGCAAAATCATTCTCAGTATAACCGGCCATATTTCAATAAATCTGGTTGTGTGCCGCATGGCACTAGATGCAATTTCATTGGTTGGTTGCACGATCATAACCCCGTCCTGATCGATTATACACGCGACAGCTGTTTGACATGGGCTAATCACATGCTGTGTATTGCAAATTACCGCAAATTACAGGCAATTAACCGATTTCCGGGAGGTTTTGAACGGCTTCCGTGTGATCGGTAAATCAAAGGCAAATCAATCTACCGGAGAATGCGGGAGATTTGGCATGTTTGGGATTCAAACTCATAGCTGTGAGAGGCGAAAATGTTTTAGACGTAGCTTCTTTACTGTCCCGGCCAAGGATGCAACAGACATAAAGTGGGCAGTCCTGTGTATTGAAGGTTTTATGATTCCTATATATCCTTCTCCTCTGCCTGGGGCGGCTCTAAATAACAATAGATAATGTGTTGATAAGCCATTAAACAATATCTGTTCAAGAAGCTACTGTTTAACACTGCAAAAAGGAAAATATTTCCTGGCAGAGGGATGTTAATAAGCATGTACTGGAGTCAGGCATATGAAAGACTAGATGAATCCATTGAAGAATTGATTTGCGAATGTCATCATTTTTTAAGGATTTAATTTAGTATTTCGACAGGCTAAGTAAAACATTTAGGCTAGTTTAAAGTGTGTGAAGTCCGAGGCACTTCTCACTAACTTTAAACTAGCTACATGTTTTTCATACCCCGTAAAAATATTGAATTCAATCCTTTTATGTACATTTTGTTTGTTCTGTATGTTATTCAGACTTTACTCATGTAAATTTATATGTAATTGTGCTAAAAATATTGTTTTAAACCTGTTCTACATACTGTTGGTTACAGTGACGTTGCCAACCTTGCACACTTTTTTATAGCAACTGACGACAGTTAGCATGAGAACGTCAAGACACGTATACGGTTATGTTATACAACCAAAACAAATTATTCAAACGAATAAAATACACCTTGTTTGTTTTAGCCCTGCCCAAAATGTAAACGTTTTTTTTCACTGGGAATTTAAATGCAACAAATAAACATGTTTCATTTAAGGTCAATGCAATAGAAATGTAAATATTGGGATTTGAACGGTGGTAGTGAGTGGCAACTTTACCATAAATAGCTTTATGGTAAATGTTCCATTCACTTTGCATTTATGGTAAATTTGCCAACCACTGCCATCGTTAAAACCCCAGGAATACTGAAAATTAATGAATCAATTCTTAAATATACTGTTAATATTATTAACCTGTTCTTATATTATCAACAATAATGTGCCTTGGGGGGTATGATAAATGATAAAATCATAAACTGTGTCAGAAAGATAACATATCATCAGTGTTAGTGATGTACCGATTATTCGATTGTAACCGAATCGATCATCAGTTACTTAGGCATCCGATTATGATGATCGATTATGAAAATCTATAATCGATCATCGGTTGCATGTGAAAATGCACTTAATGTTCAAAATAGAAATAAACATGATTTTCCATGAGACCACACTTGTGAAAATGAACAAATAAACAAATTTAAATCAAGTATAATTATTTTGCTGTTGAAATGGCAATGGTATAAGACACAAGACAGGAAAGAATACTTGATTAATCAGTAATAATTCTAAGTTCAAGGCCTCAAACTCAGATTAACATACACATGTTATGTTTCATATTAACTAACCGATGATTGATCGGTTACATCCAACCGATTGTAAATGATGGTCGCTGGTAAATTTCAACCGACTGCCCATCACTAATCAGTGCATTTTTAGACCACGGTTAGTCAATATGAAGTATTGTTTCAGGCCTTGAACTTAGAAAAATTCTGTTAAAGATGTACAGTCCCTATTTTAACTGGTAATAACTCATGAATATGAATGAGTCACGTGTGAAGTAGTTTCAAATCGACGAATACCCCAAAAGTCAGTATATAAGGAGAAATTGATACATAAAATTTCACATTTTTATTTAGCCTCCGTACAGGTAACATCGATAAATATACGGCTCCAGAATATATGTGATAAAAAAATAGTTGCCCGAAACTTGAACCACAGCCTTGCACTTGTAAGCTTTGAAAGATGTACGCTGAACCTCTAGACCACTGCTATTTATTGGTATTTTGTAGCATTTTAAACACTAAATAGGCATTACGTAATAACAAGAGTGCACACACAAACTCATCAAGCTCTAAATAACAAGTCGAGATATGGTTGATATGAGGCGAATTATTAGTTTCATATTGATAAGATACAGTATTACACCAGGCAATATTAATTCACACATGCAACAATATGGACTGCATATTTACTGATCCATCTTTAGTTGCGTTCAAATATGTTCAGTTATTTTGCCTCATAATAAATGGTATAAGTCTACTCTTTTCTCAAGGAGCGTTGTACTTCAGTGGATAGAGCATAGGACTTGAAATCAGAAGGTTCGAGCCCCGAAAGAAGCTAACTTTTTTTTTTCTGTAAAAATTACTGTTACCTGTGTATAGGTACGATGTGCACTGGTCGATGTATGTACAGTAAATGATTTCCTGCGCTTTATTTGCTCGCTTAAATATTCGATTTCGACATGAAGTTACAAATAAAGACACGCCTACAAAGAAGAAATCGATTGATATAGGGACTCTGTAGCTTTAAAGTATGTGCAATACCCGTTCAGACCCAGCGTTTATTTTCACCATTTTGGGAATGGGTCCGTGACCGGTCAAATTGGGAAAAAACACGCGATTTTTCTCAAAATTGGGGAAAAAAAATTACGCAGAAGAAATGTCGAAAACCCTGGTAAAAAACTTTATTAAGAAGACTGTTCTAAAACATTTTACAATTTCGGGAAGAAAAATCTGGAATTGGGATTTTTTTTTTTTTACTCAAAATTGGGGGAAATGCTATTTTTTGGCGATTGGGAACGGGTCCGTTTACCGGACCCGTCCAAAGAAGGTAAACAAACGCTGAGACCACCGAACCTGCAGGACGTGTCCGTCTACAACAGATTGAGGCCTGGTCAGCTTTTTTACTTACTTACCGACGATACCTACAACTCTTCAAGCGATGTTGACGCGTCCTGCAGGGAACTACCATCAACGTCAACCATCAACTTCGGGTCCTCTGGTCGTTACACATCGAACCATTGGGACGAAAGTTGAAAGTGTTGTTAGAACTTGACTACCACCATCGTCCACCCTCAACGTCGGGCCCGGTGGGCTTCCGGTACAAGCTAGTCCCATCGAGCTGAACGTTGAAAGTGTAGTACTCAGGCAGTCATGAGTACAGATACAGCACGTTCTGATTAGGTATACACCCTATACTACGGTGGTACCGTGGCCCTTCTGAGGGCCGTTTGTTGGATTCTACTGAGACGTTTAACCACCACAGATACAGACATAAACATCACGGGACTTTCAAACCAACAGGATTGACCTGCTTAGCGGTGTCAGTGCAGAATTTCATGTGCACGCGGATTGACCTACTAGACAGGCTTCAAATCTACTGTGTCCTGACTGGTCGGAGAGCTTCTAAACATCTTTCGAGCTGGACATGGGATTGACCTACTTACCATCTTTGCAGTCATCCCATTTGTCGAAACAACAATCTACTGGGATCAACTTTAATCTTCTACGACTTAAACTACTATAGATAATCAACGATGAATTTCTTCACTTCATTTAATTATAGTATTTTAGATTATCGATACTACAGTAGCTTTTAAAGTTTAGGTAGATCTACTGTTACCTTGACTTTCTTTATCCAGCTGGCAATAATCGGCCGCATTAATCACCAACAGTTGGTTACCTACTAATGACGTCACATTAACGATGAAGTCTGGTAACCTGCCAACTGGATGTACTACCTCCAACGCGAACAGAGTTGGGCCGGATACCAAACATAGATGGGTGACCTCCCCTTAACAAGGGAGTTAAGTTTGTTTGACTAAGGGAGTTAACTGTGTTTTGACTTTTTTACCACGGTTTTTTTCCCTGTAGTATTTTTGCTACTCGCGTTACTGTAGAGCTCGCTTGCGCGCGCGTCGCTTCGCGACGCGAGCTGAGCTCGCTATCAATATTAAGATCTTTTGAAATATTTCCTTGTTGATAAATATTGTCATTACGGTTTAACGGATATGGTTTCTGCAAGCTTTTCATCCACTTAAATCTCTGCAATATGTCTAGCTTTTATTTTAAAGCTTTCAGTAGCATCATTATCATAAATTATATATTCAACCGGTTGAATAGTAACGTTAGTACAAGTATGACCTGAATGACGAAAGTGTTGGTACAAGTAGTTTTTTTACATTTTAAGATTACCTGCATTATATTTATGTTCACGTTATCGAACTTTTAAAGATCGAACTTTTTGTCCAACATATTGTATACCGCAACGTGGTGCATTTCAAGTCAAAACATAAATGACGTGAGATATACGTCAGTCAACATTTGAAGCTAGAAATACATTAAACATTCTACAATTAACAGCTGATTTAATGATAGACTTGCAAGATGAATAGTTCAACATGACTGTAAGAAAGTTTGTTTTCAATTACATCAAGAGTGACATCAGCGCACTGAGAAATTGTTAAGAAATATTCTAATACACCCGCACTATATAGCCTAGTTTAAAATATCTCGTTATATTGAACGATATATCACTGTAATTTTTGCAACGTTAGGAGAATAAGCATTGCGCATTGTAACGTATGCAACGTTAGGAGATTTAGCAAAGCAATGCGAACGATTTCAGATGTGTGCGTTATTTTCACATTTTAGGGGTATTAGAATAGAAATAGAACATCGTTTACGGTGTATTATCTATAATATATCACAGTTTGGAGTTCAATTGTAAACAATAACTTCACGAGCCCGAAGTGAAATTATTGTTTACAATTGAACTCCAAACCGTGATATATTAAACGGTAATTCACAGTAATCGATGTTCTAGTTCTTAAATATAACATTAATAGAATGAACTGTACTGAGTGTTCCCAATTTCTTAAAATAGAACATTGACTTAATGCATGCTGCTTTATCAGCAAGGTTTAACTCATGTCTGCAAGGTTTAACTCATGTCTCTTGTGAAACTATTGGATTTCTGTATTCGTTGTGACATTCTCAATAATAGGATACAATTTTCAATTTTCATTTGAAATTGTCAATGTTTCCTAACTTTAACTGTGTTGTTTCCAGGGGTGTATCTTACTGTGTTTATGTGCGTGTATCAATTTATTCTATTTATTCAAGAGGTTGTTGTCAAGTCAAGAATTTTAACATTCATCGCATTAGTAAAACTGAAACAGATTTCCATTGAGGTCTATCGTTACGTTTACTACGCAAAATATTTGACCAATTCGAGGATATGTAGTTCATCTACATTTATACAGCAAGATATTTAACAATACAGGGATTATTTAAATACCAGACCATTTAGCATCCACAGAAAAGTCAATCAAAAACACGCATTCATAACGGGGTACCGCATTAGAACAAGGGCGACAAACCGGACAATAGGTGCACCAGATCTCACCCTAACTATATAGTCGTCTTAACTAAGCCGAATATTTAAAATATATAATGTCCTCTAACATACTAGGCAGCATGATTAGGCACACAGGTGAGCTTATATATGTAAATATAGAAACAATTGCATAGAAAGCCACAAAGCAAGTAATACACGACAAACCAGAAAACAGACCAACAAGAGAGAAATCTGTTCAGGGGCTCGACAAGTGCAGGCCATAACAAGATTAAAGACACATTTTAAACGGTAGACCAGATGGAGTATTTGTTTTGTTAAAGAAATGTTACGAATGTCAAAGTCCTCAACTCGAGTAAATATGTGAATAAGTTGAGACACATAGACCCCATAAGAGGTTCTATCGCCGCAGCCAACGAAAACCTACTGGAGAAGTACAATGACAACTAAAAAAAAAAAGTCTAGAAATATCACAGCCATTTATGTAGATATGCGATCGAGGTTAAATGGGAGATTCGGGTTCCCTAACCACTTTTTAAAATAAAAATAATAACATATATCGGACAAAAAATCGACACTATGTTTTTGCGAAGCACTATATCTTTCGTGATTGCCCAACTGGAGAGAGTCAGCTTCGCTTATCTAATATGCAATGAATGGACAACATAGATTGATTATATGATTGCGCCTACTGAAGCCCCGAAAAGAAAGATAATAATTAGGTAGCTTTAGTTCGCCAAATTGGTCGAGCCCTATATCGATTTTACTTTGAGAGCAACTGATCTCGCAGTGGTTGATATCACTTCTTGCTACACCTCGAGGTGTCTCGATTTGTTTTTATATTGTATATACATGATCATTACTGTCCATGAACAGTCTCAATCAAACCGAGACTGCAATATTGTTTGTATTTATCGTGTTCGACGATTTCCAAATGTATCCTTCGTACTTTTTACTTATGCGAGAGGTGTTCAACTTATAATAGAACACTTTTGTTTAAGATGTTATTTTTCAGCGGAAGTGATTATCATAAAAATGAAAAAATGCGTGATGTATGATGTGAAACTGTCAATTAGAACGTATGGATTTAAAACTAATCTCCGTTCGTTTTAAATTAAATTTTGAATTAGGTGTACACTATTTTACAATTGTAAATCTATATGTTTCTGTTGTCGTGGAGTTTTACCTCAAACCAAATAATTTCACTAAATGCATATCACAATTGTTTAAAACTGTGTTTATAATTTAAATATGATCGTATGTTTTATTTTAAGACAAAAATATAGATGTTGAATTAAAAGCTCGACGTTTTACCGCAATATTAAAAAAATGACAGATAATAGGACAGTTTGCTCGTATGTTACTGATAATTTTATAAATTAACGAAAATAACTAGTTTAATAAATTGTGTGATATAAAAAAATGAACAGTTATTGTTGATGTATATCATATACCTTATAAAGATATCTTTGGTAAACATTTATATTATTTTTATCATTATTTGCAAATGTTTGTGTTTTGCCCCTAAATTTTAAGTTATATATTTGTTCTATCTTTTCTTTTAAAAAACTTATGAAACTTGTTTTTTATATAGCAGAGGAAATCACAAAAATGCCTGCAGTTGATGTTTCATGGACATATCAGAATACTATAACCTTAAACGACATTTTTAAAACACTTGTCTTGAAATTTGTATTGCAGTTATTTTCATAATTGAAGATTTTTGCTTCAAAATGTCATTCTCTACCCTTTTTCAAAATTACGGATGCAGCAATATTAGGAAGCACATAATAGTGCATGTCATAATGTTTCATATCGAAGAAATCACTAGATTTGGCATGAAAATGATTCAGTTGCACAATGAAAGTGTTCAATTATATGCTGAACACCTCTCGTATTGCGGGAATATATTTATTTGCATTGTCTCGTTTATTGGGATGACAATAGGGTAAGAGTGAGATTTGGTGCAAACTAGAATCTGGTTTAAACCCCAGCGGTTTTTTTTGCGACTGCCGTTCAAATGCCGTAGCCCTACCCTTGTGTGTTTATGTTGTATTATCTTGCCTTTTATTCATCTTTATATATAGCTGTTCTTTGTTTCTTTGTGTGTTTGTGGTTGGCTGTCGTCCTTGAATGTTACTTTTCCTGTTCGAGTTTGATATCTCTATTTTTAAGTATAGAGATTAGATCATGGCGGGGATTTCTTTATTTACACTATCCTGTTTTAATGGGATGACAGTAGGGTAAGTATGAGGTTTGGTGCACCCTAGAACCGGTTTAAACCCCCAGTGGCCTTTGTTGCCACTGACCGTTCCAAGGCGGTAGCCCTATTGTCAACCCTTTTGTGTTTGTATGTTTTATTGCTTTTGTCTTCTCGTTTGTCTGTTTGCGTGTTTGTTTTTGTGTTTTGTGGTTGACTGTCGTCCTTGAATGCTGCTTTCCCTGTCCGACATTTTTATCTTTCTATATATACTTTATACTTACGTACTATCCTGACCTCCCAAGTTAATACGTGTAACCCAGACTTTAGCACTCGAACGCTCATGAATTATTAATTAACATGTAATTAATCTGCATAGAACAAGCATTATGACCTACATTTTATCTGAAGCTATAGTCATACAAACAATGGGTTCGGCCGTTTCCAAAGGTCCACTCTCATACTCTTTTATTTATAGTTTGTGAATTAATATTAATCATAAGAATAGTATAAAGCAAATTTATTTTAGTTATTATTAACTGCTGATTGATATTGTTCTTATCATATATTTAAACCTATGGTAAAAGAAGAACAGATGAAAACTCTAAATAGTTTTAATTATATGGAAGCAGGTTCGAAGTCACAATGTTAACGGATCAATAGATCGAGACACTAATTTTAAAGCTTGATACAATCTTCAAGATCGCCGTGTATTCCTATATGGCAACGCAGAAAGATGTCCAAATAATGAGATATTTGAAACGGTCCTGTAGAAACCACAGCACTCAAATACAATGGCAACTTAGGTCCGCGCTGTACCACATACAAGTGGTAAATTAATATACGATAGAAATACATGCACATCACAATGAGTGGTGAATACATGGTGGTCACCAACTTGGAGCGGCCAGTAGGCAATTGTGTCTGAATGTTGAATACATGTTACACTCTTCAAAAATAGATATACTATTTGTCTAACTTATGCCATTTCAAGGCCTGGTTTAACGAGCCCAATATATGTGGTTTGAAGTAGAATACCGCTTAAGTCGGTGCTAGGGGGCGTGAGAGGTGTTGCTTTTTTCATTACTTCTCATGAACAGACTCAATAAAACCGAGTCTGCTGCTTTATTTTCTTAACTGTGTTTGTTGCTCCCAAAGGATCACCTTTATCAGTATTCATTAACTCTTTAGATACAGTTGCTGGTATAAATATGATAAAACAAGCAGTTTGTATTCCACCGTATATACACGTACCGGATTCCTTTTTTTGTTTTTAATAATTTTATTCAGATAATATAGTACATGCAAACTTGATATAAATACTTACCAATTTTAGGCTAAATATAAGAATACACCCAATGAAATTAGATTGAATTAATACAGACATCGAGTGAAACCTGTACAAAATAAATATCAGTAATATACACCTGTTTAAGCATCAGTATTACAAGATGGAATAACCGTTAAGAACGTCATAGTTTTATTGTTAAAGAGATTATTTACAATGTTCCATCTAACTTTGATAACATTTGAACGTTTCGTTTTTTATACAATTCCACATACTATCTCTGCTGAGTTTTCTATAGTTGATTATGAGAAGCAGAAATAGTGTTATCCCAAAAAATATATAAAGAAAAGACTAGATCTATCTATGGAAGTGTGACTCTTCATTATTCAGTGGGAACAGTGAGGAACATAATTTAACAGATATAACTACACATTTCTTGAATTTTTCTAAAATTCCGAAAATCTTATAATTCGTTTGTAATTAGAAATATGATTTTCAACTACAACAATATAGTGTCTGACCTTCATATAGTAAATAACACTCCTAAGGAATGCGAGTGTAAAACATCTTACTTTTGCTATTATCCTGCCATCCATGTCATTACTGGAATCTTTTATATTATAAATAAACTTATTCGGCATTTGTTTTATAAAGATCCTAAATAAAGATTACCTTCTGCGATTGATTTTAATGCATGTCGTGGTCAAATCGCCCAATCCATTCAGGAATTTAATATTAAATGGTGTCATAGAGAACATGCTGAACCTATCTCACTTTCTACTTGGAAAAATACTATTGTTTACGTCATAGATACCCGTATTACCTTCTATACGGCTAACCCTTTCCTAATTCCCCCTAGACCTAGGTTTTCATTTCGTAATTTAAAATCGGGTATCCAGAAATTTCATAATGAAATAGTATGAGAGTGGACCTTTGAAAACGGCCGAACACGACCACACAATACTTTAATTTAGTTTCTGCTGTTTATATAAAGCAGCTAATAATATCATGATAATGTTATTTCGACGCATATCACTCAGTACAAAATGATCAAGGTTGGAATAGGCGAAAAGCAAAACAGACTTTGTTTAACCACTTATAGGATATGTTGTCTGCTTTTTAATTTAGTCTTTTGGCTGTTACTTGTGATACGCAGGCGTCATAACCGCTGCTCCCAACTAAATTCCATTATGTTTATTTCGCTCTTCGGGGCATAGATTTTTATTAGATACTGGGACCATACGCCGTACGACATGGGGGAGATAAATCTCCATGTCCATCGCCATATGCATGCCATCTTCGGGATAGTTAAAATGTTGTACTATTGATTTTATTAATATTGAGTTCTGCTCAACCCGGGGCTAGAGGGCGTGAGCGGTAGCTAGCATATTTCACTACCGCTCATGAACAGTCTCAATCAAACCGAGACTGCAATATTTCGTATGTGTCGTTTTCGGCCGTTTCCAAAGGTCCATTATCATACTCTTTTTTCTAACGATGTACTGGATTCCCAAATTACACAAACAACCATATAAAGGAGTATGAGAGTGGAACTTTTGAAACGGTCGAACACGATAAACACGACGTATTGCAGTCTCGGTTTGATTGAGACTGTGGTGAAATATGCATGTACGTTTTATTTCCAATTATAGTTCTTGCACCGCTACAAATATTTCCAAACTGTTAACATCTTGTCTTACTGCCGCTAAAGATCACGTTAAACAATACTGTGCTAAAGGTTATGACAACTCTGGGAAAATAGTTTGGTCTATTACAAATTCAGACGACGTTCCTGATAACATTTGCAATAAACGTCAAGCTTCATCTATAAGTACCTATGAGTTTTATACATTATATCCAACTTTACCACACAACCTTATCAAAGACAAGCGTATTGCTCTCATTCAAAAACTTTTGCTAGGGAAAATACAACATATTGTAACAATACTAAAGCCGTTTTTACTAACAACAGTTTGGTTGTAAATTACACTATGTGGACTTGCCATGAAGTTTGTGAATCACTTATTTTTCTATTAGATAATATTTTCGTCAGGTATAGAACTACCGTTTATTGACAAATTGTTGGTATCCCTATGGGTACGAACTGTGCACCCCTTGTTGCAGATTTGTTTTTAATCTGCTATGAAAGAGAGTTCATGTTGAGTCTTTCACCAAATACAAAGGCAGCTATTATTGAAGCCTTTAATGACACCTCTCGGTATCTGGATGACATATTGAACATTGACAACCCTTTCTTTTCTACCATGGTTAATAATATATATATCCTAAAGTACTTCAACTTAACACAGCTAATATATCTGACTCTAACGCTTCTTTTCTCGATTTACACCTTTCTATTGAAATAATTATCAACAGGGCTACCGTTACCATGAACTTCCTAAAACCTTTGCACAATTGTAACATCGTAACCCTGATCTTCTTTCCAAATATAAAAGTAATGTAAGAACTCTACTGCGACAAGGACTATCGCAACCTTACTTCTACGGTGACTTGATTGACAAACTTTGTCATGATCACTTTGATATTATCTATGTTAAACTTGATTCAAGGTTTAATAAAAGAGGTTATGACCCAGTCATTTTGCAACGCACTGCATGCTTGGTGGTGGACCCATTTACAGCTCGCCATCCGTAAAGATATTAGGATACAGTCCGTTCAGTTATTACGATACAGTCAATACCATTATTACGAGATAGTCAATACAATTATAACTATAAAGTCAATACAAATATTACGATACAGACACTTCAGTTATTATACTCTCGCTTTCACAAAGTAAAGTGGGGGCTATATAGGAAACACGTTGTCCGTAACGTCTCGTCCCGTCCTTTCCCGTAGTGTTGCGTCCCGTCACACATGTTTTTCCCGTCGCGCCCTGTCCCGTCGCGTCGTGTAACCTAGTTTTAATACTTGCAATATATAATATTGTATAATGACATGTTAACACAATTTTTTCTCAAACATTTTCGATTTGATTGTTCCCAAACTTAATATATACATAACAACTGATGACCTTATGTTCCTGTATATTACCGATCATTGATTGCCTAATTTAGTTACGAATTGTGGCCCTTTGTTTGACTTAGAATTGTCCACTTTAATATTGTTTAGTGGCCAGTTAATACATTTTTTCTCAAACATTTTCGAATTGCTTGTTTCCAAACTTCATCAACACGCAACAACTGATTACCATATGTCCCACTACATTCACCCATCATTGATTGCCTAATTTATTACAGAATTATGGCCCTTTTTTTGTCTTAGAATTTTCCATTATAATATTGTATATTGACCTGTTAACACATTTTCGAATTGATTGTTCACGTACACGTAACAACTGATTAACTGCCCTGCTTCACCACAAATTGTAGATGCCTACTTTATAAAAAAATCACGACACTTTATTTGACTTAAGAGTTGTTCACTCTATAATGAACTTCATGTGGCTTTCACTTTAAAACGTTTCATGGACTGTTACTGCACCTAACATAGAGTTCACACGTGAGGATATAATGTGTCTCTGCATTACTGGTTTTTCAATTCTGCAATGTTTTTCAGAATTAGGAATCTTTGTTTTAATTAGAATTTCTTTCACATTAACAAATTAACAGATATTTTAGATAGGTATTTTTCTTGATTTTGCCCATCATCGGCTTGAGCAAAAAAGCGGGGATATTCATCACCTTCAGTGATAGTTCTAGTTAAGATAGAGTCAATACAATTATTAAGATATAGCCAATACAAGTATTACGATAAAGTCAATACAGTTATTACGATACAGTCCATAAGTATTACCATACATTCAACACAATTATTATAATACATGTACATCCTACCTTAAAACATAAATACGATTTCTAAATGAATAATAGAATAAAATAATATAAAAGAAAAGTGCATGCCTAAGTGGACAGTCTGTTTAATCAACGCAAACCAGACGGTTATTTTATTGTGCAATCATTTTATAAAAAAATGTATAGATGCAATTCGGTAATTTAATGAGAATCTCAATGAAAAAAGCAACAACACGACATCTAGATGCACTGTATCCATCGTAAGTGTATTTTACAAGATTTCATCTTGTAAAAACCACACAATGACACAGCGACTTTCCAGCTACCATTGGTGGAGGAAGAGCCCCGGCTCCCCTTTGGGCCATTGGGTCAATTTTGTGTACGGGCGGGCACCTGTTAACCATCGATGTTCACACGCGCAAGCTAGCTGAAATGCTTCCTTACATCAAGTTTGGCAATTTGCCAGACCTCACGCATGTCCACTTATAAGACAGCATATACTGAAATAATAAGTTTAAACTGACTGTAAGAAGTCTCCTTTCGTTTTCATCAAGAGTGACATCAGTGCACTGAGAAATATTTTAAGAAATAATATAACCTTATTAGAATTGACTTCTGAACTGTACTGAGTGTTCCTACGTTATTTAAACAAAACATTGACTTAATGCATGCTGCTTTATCAGACAGTTTAACTATAGGACCATTTTGCCCATGTTTGTGTATTTGCTTGGCTTGTTAAAAACATGTATATTGTGTTATAGAAAAAATGTATGAAAAGAGAAATTTGGAAATCGTCGAACACTATAAATACAAAAGCTATTGCAGTCAGTTTGACTGAGACAAGCGAAATAAGACCTCGAGCCCCGTGTTGAGCAAAACTTAATATTTAAAATGCCAATAGTACATAAATTTGAGCCATCCCGAAGATGGTATGCATATGACTGTCAGACCCATCTGAAAGTAGGTATAAAAGGCTTACAGAAACCTCACAGAACAAAGTTAATCTAAAACATGCATTGCAATATGCAACAATTACATGTTTAAAAAGAGACAGGATATGCGACAATGTAAACACAAACGGTTTGACAATTGGGCTCACGCCTTAAAACTGTTAGTGAAAAAAGAATAAAGAATCCCGACCAGGCTGTTTTCTCTATTATTGCATACGCATTTACAAGGTCCGTTTACTTTCAATGTAACAGGAGTAAAGTCATACTGGGTGAGTAATGTAAACTCCTTTGTGATTGGTGCAATTTTCTGTTCATGTCAAAGAAAAGGTGTCACGTGATGTAAGCAATGTTGATTTCATTGTGAAAAATCCCACGATTTAAATAAATATTTTTGATGAAAATTATATGTTCAAACATATTGCTTTATTCTAAGAATTCGTTTATATATTAAAAATGTGTATGCAATACAAAGTTTATTAGATTTGTATTAGGATATATGCACTCGTTCTTCTGCGTATACAAATTGCGCTCCTAAAGTCGCGCAATATTGTTACGCGGAGGAACTCGGGCATATATCTGATACAAAGCTAATAAGCTATAAATATACACGGCAACATTAACAGGCAATACTAGTATGGCGAATAACACACAGATGACAACATATTATATAAACATGAAAAAAGAAAATACCTAGACAGACAAAGCAAATACTCAATGATTAGGCCAAACCTAGAGCAACAAGAGAATACACTATTACGAGTATTACACAATAAGATTTAAGGCAAGAATCAAATGTACTGTCCTTTCAGGTCCGAGGTAGACGTCATCATCGGGTCCACAATCTGTCCGGTCATCGCGCATTTAAGAATGAATGAATGCATGGTGTTTTACGGCACGTCGACACATAAATAGGTCATATTGTGCGCAACAACATGAAGGAATTAAGTAGTAATTAAAAATAATGTAAACGTATAAAGATAAAACTATCTACAAATAAGGGATGATATGGTAGCAATATAAACTATTGTTTTATGTAAATCAACAAATGCCCGCCAACGGGCTTGTAAAAAAGTATATATAGGAAAATATTATATTGATTTATAAAGTCTGATCTCTTTAACGAAATCTCAAACAAGACTAAAATCTATAGTATAAATAAATCTTTCAAAGTATTAACTGTGTAGTATCTTTTTCGCATAGGATCAAATTCTACACATTCCAACAAGATATGTTTGACCATTAACGTTGCAAAACAGGGTATAAATTCTGGCAACTGTTCACCTTGTAATAAATATGAATGAGTACAGCGTGTATGCCCTTTCCCGACCCTTGCTAGGACAACTTCCTCTCGACGAATGGGTCTGCTAGAAGGACGCCATTCTCCGAGTAACGGTTTATTGGAATGGAGTTTATTGTTCACCGACGAGTCCCAAGCTGCTTGCCAAGAGTTACGAATAAATGTGTTGATACAACTTTTAAAATCAGTAAAAGGTAATTTGATATTAGATATATTGGACTATCAGCTCTATTATTACCACATATTCCTACAGGGCTTGGAAGCCAGCAGAAAATAATAACATTATTAACTTTAAATGAATTGTACTTTTTTAAAAGTTGAAGCACAACTGGATTATCATGTTTCATATTACCCAGTGCTTGAAGGGATAAAAGGGAATCAGAAAAGATTACGAAATGGTTATCATCAGATTCCTGAAGGCGTTTGCTCAATGAATAGTATTTTTAGAGTTTTTATATTTTAATTTAAATTAGAGTATGGCGTTGTTTTAACCAGGCCATTTGAGTTACGATGACACAAATTCATGAATTTGTTATGGGAGATTACTAGCAAGTTTTGCTGAATATGTTAGATTATCGTCAGCATAGTACATTTGGAATAATTCCTCTTAATTGCAAAATAGATATTGTATGTTACAAACCAATTACTTGTTGTGTGATATACGAGGGAGGAAACGTGAATGAACCAACAGGTATTGGAGGCACTTCTGTCAGCAGTTCACGCTTAAGATTCATTGTAGCGTAAGGTGGACTCATTGTCTAATATATATACAACTTAAGATCGAATTTTCTCTGTAGGGTGCCACCTTGATCAATAATTCATGTTCACATTCAATTATCTTGAAAAAGCTGACAAATTGACCAATAGTTAAGGTTAAGTGTCGGTTAAGGAGCGATACAATGCCTACTAGGTTATACGACGACGTGTCATACCGTTGTTCCAACTTCACTTTCAGTGTATATCGAGGTTTGATGAACAAACTCGCTAGAAATTTATATCATAACATAAAACGTTTTTCATTGGTCTAGAAGCAGTCACATTGGAAATATGCTAAATGTTCAATAGTTCATCACGTGACCGTGTAATAGTAAATTTAGCTTGCAATAGTACATCTTTGCTATTGACGCGCTTTTTGTAAAAAAAACAGCAAAGCGTCACGTGGTCGTGCAATAGTCGATGTGTGTCAGTGACGCGCTTGTTTAAATTAACAAAGGAAGCAGATACATTGTTGACAGGGCTTACACTTCTTAGTAAAAAATCAAAACAGTTGTATTTTATGATATATAATAAAACAACTATTTTATGCCTAAGGAGTCAGTGGAGTAGAACTATTTATCCTCGGGAGTGACTACTGACCTACAGTCACTCCCTCTGATAAATTGTTCTAACCATTGACTTCAAAGGAATTAAATAGTTGTATATTGTTGACGTTTAAAAGGCGACATATTGCTTCAATAGTTCATATAAAATATGTGTTGTCATGTAAATTGTGGGTGTGGTGCTAACATGTGACACACCGGAAGTTATTCATCCTTTAAATTGAATGCCGTTTATAGGGTAGCGAATTTTTTATTCAGGTTTATATTTTTACGCGCTTGGGTAGCTGGCTGTTTATTTTGGTACTTTTATGTTTTGGTAGCTGACCGTTTATTTGTGTTAACTTTGCATATATATATATCTCAGAGTGATCAGTCAAAACTCATATTGACTCCAACATATGTTTCAATAATTTACTCATTGATCAGGGAAACACATTAAACACAATGATCAGTTCAACTATATATTTTATTTACCTCTATAGTTTTAATAGTAAAACAATGTTCTCTATATATATTTATATAACATCTGATATAAATAACTGGTCAACAGGTATGACATAAAATACTTGCGAAACACAATTCAAATCTGTGTACACTCGTAAACTTTGTGCGCACGCAAAACAGGTTAAATAATTAAATCACTCAAAAGAAATAAAAAAGTATTACTCAGTGTAAATCAATAGATATTTGTAATAATTACATGATTCTTACATCAAATTTCCTTTTGATGGCATAATTTGCTCACACAAAAACAGCTTCTAAAAGGTAACTATAGTAAACAACCCATAATGCACTGCGAAAATACATTCCAAGATGGCCGACGTGAAGATGATGCACAATACACACCATGAAATATCCAATAAATATACTGCAGAAACAGACGTAACTTAGTCACGGTAAAGTTTACTACACTCAGTTATAAACATACCATCGATTAAAATTACAAATGCAACATACCATATCCTGAATGGAGCAGTATTGATACTGTTCACTTAACATTTCATGAGCTTGAATCTATCGGCATGTACAATAGAAATTCATAAACATATCCAAAGTGATATGTGAAAAAGGTTCATCCTCTAATAACAATAAACTATGTTACTTCGATATTTTAATACCAGGTTATTACATTACTCCCCTCCTTATGATGTCAAAGTTGCGACTGGCAACAAATATTGGTCTTCAACAACCAACAGACTTCAAGCGATAGTTTTAGGACTGTCTTTTCCATCAATTCCTAACTTGCAAAGTCATTGAGTACCTTCATTGTGGCTTTCTAGGCTATTGTTTTTTTGTATTATATTTACACGAGCATATTTGTGTTTTACTTTTATTGCCTATTGATGCTGCCTTGTTGGTTAGAGATTAGATCATGGCGGGGATTTCTTTATTTACACTGTCCTGTTTTAATGGGATGACAGTAGGGTAAGTGTGAGGTTTGGTGCACCCTAGAACCGGTTTAAACCCCCAGTGGCCTACTTTGCCACTGACCGTTCCAAGGCGGTAGCCCTATTGTCAACCCTTCTGTGTTTGTGATGTCGTTTGCATTTTTTATTACTTTTGTCTTTTCGTTTGTCTGTTTGCGTGTTTGTTTTTGTGTTTTGTGGTTGACTATCGTCCTTGAATGCTGCTTTCCCTGTCCGATATTTTTATTCTTTTTTGTAACCACTTCCACTTGGTACTGAGGAAATCTGAAAACAATATCTCAATATTGTAAGCGCTTTCAGATCTGATTCTTTAAATGTTCAAATGTAGTATTTGTTTATTTCAGTTAAAACACTGTAAATGTTAATTATATTGTTTTATATACATGTATTAACTTTTTTTTTTTTATTAACAACATACTTCAACGCTGGCCTGTTTTCTTTGTACGTCTTATGATCGTCTTTCTTCCTGACTTGGTCCCTTTCTTCCCTTACCTGATGTTCTCTTCTCTGCTCTTCTCCCATTCTTCCCACTGTCCTATTCAGTCTCAATAATACTTCTGCTATCTGAACAACTGACTTGTCAACGCATCTTACTGCACGGCTATTCTTGTCTATTGCTTCTACTAACTGGCCTACCATTCCTTCCACAGTTTTCAAAATCATAACACCTCCATATTCTTCTTCAGTTATCCTTTTCTTTGATTCTGGCTCGGTTTGGCATCCTGCCTCTTTAAAGTTCTCTTGAACATCCAGTGTCATACCAAAACTAGGTAAAGATTCACTAGCGGACTCCCCCAGCTGTGGAAGTATATGTTCCGAGATTGTTGGACTAAGATAAGGCGTGTTTAATGCTGATGTTTTTTGATTGCCTAGAGTTGAAGGAATGGTTCGGGGTGTACTTGCATCTCTAAGTATTTTCTCCTCATTAGCTGATTTCCTGAAAGCCCAAAGACTAGATGGTGGCACATATGTTGAAGAAGAGGTTTGATGGCAAGATCGATGGTGATAACATCTGGAGAGGTATCGACGAAGTCGGTATGCACCTTGGAAAGTAAGTAGAAAGTTCCTGATGGGGCATCTGGGTCGTTGCGGGAAAAGATAGCATGGATCTCTGTCGATTTGTAGAAGGTTTCTGAAGAGGTATTGAAGAGATATTGAAAACTGTAATGATGTATGAAGATTATGTAGATACATCCTGGAAAGACGTCGGTGGAGATATAGGTGAAAACTGCGGGTACCTCTGAAGATGTGCAGTCGGTGCCTGCAATGATGACTGGGTACGTACAGCTTGTCTTTGAACATCATACAGCGATGGATATGACGACGGCTATCCTAGTAACTGAGGCTTATAATACTGGCCGATTTCATTGACTGGTGTCCTGGAAGATCTGCAGTTATCTGGTCCGGCAATAGTTTCAAGGGCTGTTCACTGGATGGGCTAGCTGCAAGACATTGTTGATTCCATTTTTGTTGTTTGAGGCAATAATGGCCGGATGCATGGAGCTGTCAGCATCTGGTATGGTCCTTGTATTGTTCTGCAGTTCATTCGTTTTTTTAGGATGGCCTCTAAAACCTTATCAGTTACCTGGACTGTAATTAATTTTTCATTGTTAACCATGGTGCTAACTTGTGCAAGTCTGCTGACACTAACAGGTGAGTTTGTTGCCATCATAGGGTAGACTGGAGCTGCCAGAAATGTTCCTTCCTCCTCAATTTCAAAATTCAGAGGGTCTTTGTTTACATTGTAGGGCTGGTACGAATCATGTAATGGAAGTGGACGGTAATCAGTGAACTCTGTTATTTCCTTGGCATGTTGATTTTCCACCAGATTCTTGCTGTGGTCTGAAATATGCATGTCTTTAGCCATACCTGAGTAATATAACACACGTGTTTCCTCAAGACATCTGAACATACACAGGGTACAATAGAATGGTGCCTGGTCAAGTGAGAGGTGGTGCTTCAACACGTGGGAAACCACTCTGTATTTTACCTCAATGTAACTTCTTCCCATTGCCTCACAGTGTCTACATCTATATGAACGACCTCTACGTCGTGTTTTGACTTCATTCATGTCGACCTGAAGATATATTATATCTAGTTGTTTTATATTCTAGTTGTTTAAGTATGTTGTTTGTTGGCTGCTATCAGTCTGAGATCCCCAGGAAGATGGTAGTAGATGAAAGGAGATAAATGTATCGCATTGGATTTCAAGCATCATGTAGTAAGGTCTTGAAGTACAAATAAGAGTTAAATACCGATCAATTAGTCGATTTGTAGTTACAAATATTTGTCTGTTTTTTTATTACTTAGTTCAAGTAAATTAATGTGAACAAAGACATATCATAAGGAGGTTATTACAGTTGTTTCTCTATTGGTTTGCCTGCAAACTTCTTAATTTTCACTATCCACTTTGTCAAGTTGCAGCCTTCGTGTGGTTTAAGAATATTGTGGTGTACCACTCTCTCTTTGTTCGCTTGATCCAGTTGCAGTATAAATGTTATTTCGGATAGTAGTTTTGTTTTGATAAGAAATGGCCCGTCGTACGTATGTTGGAGCTTTGGTACCCCACCAACTTTTCTTGCCTCACCTAAACACCATACAACATCCCCTTCTTGGTACTTATATACTGATATTTTTATATCATAAATTTCTTTACTACGTTTAGCTCCTTCACCAATATGTTTTCTTGCCACACTATGTGCACGTTGCATCTTATCTCTCAGATGGTTTACATATTCGCCATATTAAGTAACATCCGTGTTGTCTAAACTAGTCAAACTACCAAATACTAGGTCCACTGGTAGGCGAACTTCTCTTCCGATCGTCAGTAGATAAGGTGTAACTTTAGTTGTCTCCTTTGGTGTTGATCGATAAGCACCTGCTATACAACCGAGATGAGGGTCCCAATCCTGTTGTTCACCGTATAGAAAAGCCTTTATCATACGCACAAGTGTTCGATTGAACCTCTCTGTCTGCCCATTATATCTTGGATTTCGTAACCTCTGCCTTGGTCGCTATGGATGCTCAAAAGACAACCCCATCTGGCAACAAACTCATTCAAGATCTTGTTTGCAGACGTTTCTGCTGTTTGATCTGGAATCGGGATGACTTCTACGTATTTTGTGAAGTGATCAGTCAAAAACCAGTATGTATCGGTTGCCCCTTGGTGTGACTGGTAATGGACCTAAGTAATCTGTTGCCAATATGTCCCGTGTTCCAGCTCTTAACGTTCCCGTCGGTGCTCTCGGTGTTTTAACGGGCTTCTTATCTGCCGCACAAATGTCACATTGTTTTACAAAGACGTTGACATCCTCTTTTAAATTGTACCAATAGTAATGTTGCAGAATCTTGTATTTTGTCTTTTTTGTCCCCATATGACCTGCCATTAAAGTATTATTATCTAATATAGGACATCCTTTTTCATATTTCTTGGCACGATTAACTGTTGTTTAAAAGAACCAGTTTTATCTTGTTTTTAGAACAGCTTTATCAGAACACCATTTCTGCCTTCAATAACATCCCAAAGTATCCAATAATGTCGAGCTACAGGGCTCAAACCCACTACCTCTTGTGACGATGGTCTTAATCCCAACTCTTTTGCGCTCAATATTGAGCCTAAATCTTAATCTTCTAACTGGGCTTCTCTCAACTCCTCCCATGTTTTATCCAACCGAATCCACTTTTGATCGCCCATTTCTCATCATTTTCATTGACTTTCACCTTTTCTTCCACTTCATTTACACCTCTCAAAGTGTTACCACAACGCACCTAAATTTCCATTTCTTTATTTACCTGAAATTCTTCCAAATCACCATCCAAATTCTCTGGAATTTCTTCTATTCCACTAGGACATAGTCCTTCTAACGCCATATATTGTGCTCTTTTCATACATTTTCTACAAGGCCCACACTTGAGTGATTCCAACATATCTACGTTTGAGCACTCACATTCTTTAGGATTTTCACACCTTGACAAGGCATCAAAATGCCCTTGTTTATGACCAGGACGGTATTCTATCGAAAAATCATACTGCGCTAATATCTCAATCCATCTTGCTACTTTACCGCTTGGTTCCTTCAGTTTGAACAGCCATACTAAAGCCTGGTGATCGCTTCTCACCCTGAATCTTCTCTCCAACAAGTACTGACGGAAATGTTCTATGAAATATCTTACTGCCAAAAGTTCTTTCTCTGTGATGCAATAATTAGCTTCAGCTTTGTTCTGACCTCTACTACCATAGGCTAATACTCTTTCCCCTCCGTTTTGGACTTGTGCTAAAACACAACCTATGCCGACATCTGATGCATCTACATCTAGAATGAACTCACCGCCATTATTCTTTGGGAATCCCATTATTTCCGAACTTAATAAAGCCTCTCGTATATCAATAAATTACTCTCACATGCATCTGTCCACTTACATTTTCTGTCCTTTTTAATCAGTTCCATCATAGGTTTTGCCCGTTTTGAAAAATCTTTTACAAACCGTCGATAGTAAGAGCCCATTGCTACAAATTGTTTAACTTGTTTAGGAGTCTGAGGTCTTGGCCATCCCTCTATCTTGGCGATATTTGTTGGATTAGGTTTCACTCCATCACCGGAAACAACATTTCCAAGAAATAACACTTCTATCTGTAGAAGCTGACATTTCTCAGGCTTTAACTTTAGCCCAGCTGTTTGTAATCTCTCAAACACTTTTTCAACTCTTTTCACGTGCTGATCAAAGTTATCGACACTAATATCGTCTATATAAACTAGACAGGTTTCCCACTGAAGACCTTGTAGTGCCAACTCCATTGTCCTTTGAAATGTACTAGCAGCACTTTTAAGTCCAAATGGCATCCTTGTCATTTCGAACGTTACATACAGAAGCGCTTTTTTGAATATCTTCTTCCTTCAAGGGTATTTGAAAATAGCCCTGATTAAATCAAATGTACTAAAAAGTGTTGATCCTGTCACAGCATCAAGACAATCCAAGACATTGGGAAACCATCAGGCTTTACAAGTTCATTAACTCGTCGATAGTCTATTCATTGTCTGATAGCACCATTTTGTTTCCGAACAAGTACAACTGGAGATGGCCATGGCGATGTACTTCGTTGTATAACACCCTTTGCAAGCAAATCTTCAATCGCCTTCATTCCTCGTCTGCATAAGCTAATGGAACGCGCCATGGGGGTTGTTTGATCGGGTCTGTTTCGCCTTCTTTATAGCATGTTCATTTAAATGAGTTAGACATATATCCCATTCGCCTTATTTTTTATCCTTTTAAGTTGTGTTTTTATCCAAGCGTGATTTTTTGTTTCATTATTACAATCCAGACATCATTACATACTGAGACTTTACTTGCTTCACTTGTATACCTTAATTTGAACGATAATGATAATGACAAGACTCCGTTGGGTTTTTATCGTGCCCTTTGTCACCACCGTGTCACGAATGCATGTACAGAAATAACACTTTATGTGTGTGTGTCATTATTTTCATCACATTGTCTATTAAACTGAACGTTAACTAGACGAGCTGTTGGGGCAAGAGTGTATGATAATTTCATTCGGTGCAATTTAGAGACATACATATATTTTCGCTCAGTGCCATTGAGTGGGGATACTTGTACATGCTTTCATTTACTACTACTTGAGAGATATTTAGCGATTTCCATAAATTGCCACTCTGCGGTGACTAGTGCCAGAGATGATTTATACAGTTTTTAAGTACTTGGAACTACTCTTTTGAATACTCCTTCGGAATTGGTTCAATTATCAGTTACATAATATACGTCACCAGAAGTAATTCACGTGGCATAAACAATTCGAAGTATGTTGGTGTAACAATATTGACCAAGTGGGGACAACTTACCAAGGGAGAATCAAGAATAAATAAATTTACAAATATATTTACAACAAGATGAACATCTATACAAATGCATATCAATGACAAAGTAGCAATATCGACGTTTTTTTGGAACGGTCAGTGACAAAAAGGCTGCTGGGGGGTTTAAGGGCGTAACTTGATATTTATTGCTGTTCAGGCCCGACTATTTCTAGTGGGGTCCGGGCATGTTTCCCCGGAAAATTGTGAAAACATATAACGTCTCTGGTGCGTTTTGGCGTATATTTATATATATATTTAAGCAAAATCACAATTCTAATACTTCACTTCCGCGATCTCACACACATTTCGACAATGCTTCTATACAAGTCCATCATTAGCGATGGCTATTCGTCCCGGTATCCTACTTCCGGTATCGTAGTTCCCACGCAACGCCAACTCGCACGACTCTTTTCGGCGATGGCCCCAATCCTGGTATTCCATATCCGGTGACGTTATCCCGTATCTGCGTAACTATGCCCTCTTGCCCAGCGTCCTCGTGACTTCTGCCTGGTATGGCGCCCAAACAGCGAATGATGTCGTTCCTGCGTCCTACCTCAAAATATACAAAATATATACTCAGTCCTACAATATCACAACATGTATTCTATAATATCACTAAGGTATCACTATACCTAATAAATGATTGCAATGCAATCTTTATTCAGAGTAAATAAACTCGATTTCTAAACCGTCTCGGAATTATATAATGCTAAACTTTAACAAAATGTGTAATACTATTAGTGACGTAATTCAACAACAATAAAATCTCACAATTCTAGATGTAACTCAAAACTTACAACACAATAATTCAACCTGGAAAATTATAGTTAATTGTCAAGCATAGGAAACATTACTGAACTAATGACTAGTTTTACATCTCGCTAACATATTATATTATGTTATAAAGGTACAGCGACCTCAGAGGGATTTAATAATAATAACAATATAGTTAGTAACCGCATACACAAAATCAGAAAGATTTACACTGCACAATAAACAATATCCATGTATGCAATGAAGTAACGTCTGTTAGAAACCTCCGTAGTAGTTGCACTATTAAACGCGTATTACATTTAACTATCTACAGAACAACTGGCACTATCAATAACGTAAACATATACCATTCTAATATATCAGACAATAGAATTCTAATATATCCTGGCGTTTGAAAAAGTACTAAAAAAAAAGCCAATATCTGCTAAACTATCTAGGTTTTCACCGGCAGATATTTACTATCTAGGTTTACACCGGCAGATATTTATTTCAGAACAACCATTTAAATTTAAATATAATTTACAAGAATCAAAATAAAAGTAAGTATAAAAATCGAACAGTACATGCCATCTAGCCCCGGGTTGAGCAGAACTCACTATAAATAAAATCAATAGTACAACATTTTGACCATCCCGAAGATGGCATGCATATGGCGGTGGACATTGAGTATCTTTCTTCCCCATGTCGTACTGCGTAAGTCCTTGTCGCAGAAGAGTTTTTAAATCACTTTTATATTTGGAAAGAAAATCAGGGTTACGATAACAACATGTTGCAAAGGTTTTACTAAGTGTATGGCAACGTTAGCCCTGATGGCTGCACTACCACTCAAGAGAGTTGCTTGCGATCCTGTGATATGGTCTGATCATTATCACAAATAATTATACAGCCAATATACGTGAACACGCCATTCATACAAGGAAATGTAAAAAGGTCAGACAGGGAAATTAGCATTAAAGGAGAACAGTCAACCATAAAACACAAATACGAAGACGCAAACAGACAAACAAGAAGGCAAAAGTAAAAATAAATGCAAACGACAACACAAACACAAAAGGGTTGACAATAGGGCTACCGCCTTTGAGCGGTCAGTGGCAAAGTAGGCCACTGGGGGTTTAAAGCGGTTCTAGGGTTCACCAAACCTCACACTTACCCTACTGTCATCCCATTAAAACAGGACAGTGTAAATAAAGAAATCCCCGCCATGATCTAATCTCTAACCAACAAGGCAGCATCAATAGGCAATATAAGCAAAACACAAATATGCTCGTGTAAATATAATACAAAAAAACAATAGCCTAGAAAGCCACAATGAAGGTACTCAGTGACTTGGCAGAAGCCAGAGCAACAAGAGAATAAACCATTAAGGGCACGACAAGAACGATCATAGACAAACATCAAACGCCACCGTCCCAATGGGCTTTAGGAAGGCGTCATCATAGGAACTACAGCCTGTCCGATCATCTTACAATTAAAGAGGAAAGCATAGTGGCGAACTGTAAAAGGGTCCACCAGCAAGCATGCAGTACGTTGCAAAATGATAGGGTCATAACCTCTTTTGATAAACTTTTTAACAAGTTTAACAAAGATAGTATGAAAGTGATCATGACCAAGAATCTTACGAAGTTTATAAATCACATCAGTCAGGTTGTGATAGTCTTTGTCGCAGAAGAGTCCTTAAATTACTTTTATATTTGGAAAGAAGATCAGGGTTACAATAATACAATTTTGCAAAGGTTTTAAGAAGTTTATGGTAACGGCAACCCTGAGTGAGTAGCTTTTTAGTTATACACAGATTACGAATATTAAAGTCCTCAAAAATGAGATATAGGGTCCTATAGAAACCACAGCGTCCGAACGCAATGGCATCGTAGGTCCGCACTGTACTGCAAACAAGGACTTGACAATACAATGAAGGAGACAAAAAAACAACAGAAAGGGTGGTGAAGACAGGTTTACCGACTTGGACGGTCAGTAGGCAATAAGGCATACTGGTAAGCTTGAATCGATTTTAAATGCGCACAATCCTCTCTATTATCCTTCTTCAGCGCCCAAATAGACAAGACAGTGTAAACAAAACAAAACAATAAATAAATACTGATAAAGGTAACCCTTTGGGAGCAACACATACAATTAAGAGAATAAAGCAGCAGACTCGGTTTTATTGAGTCTGTTCATGAGAAGTAATGAAAAAAGCAACACCTCTCACGCCCCCTAGCACCGGCTTAAGCGGTATATTACTTCAAAACCACCTATATTGGGCTCGTTGGTCCCAAAGGACCAGTAAAAAAAGTTTGAGTACTTACACATTTGTAAAAAACAAAACAATAGAAAGGGTGATGAAGACAGGGTTACCGACTTGGAACGGTCAGTAGGCAATAAGGCCTACTGGTTAGCTTGAATCGATTTTATATGCGCGCACAATCCTCGCTATTATCCTGTCTTCAGCGCCTAAATAGACAAGAGAGTGTAAACAAAACTACATCCCATCAAAAGGAATTCTCTAACAATAAAGTCCACATCCAGAGAAACTAACTAAAGAAACACATACAAAAAAATAATAAACATCTCAACTCGAGTACAAGCTCTTGAAAAAATAATAAGTTGAGACACATACACCCCATAAGAAGTTGCTCGGGGAACATCCCCATCCAAGTGGGGATAAAATGTCAAAATGAAAATGTCATGTTCTCCGATCTTTTCGCAAAGCTCGCTGTGAGGTGGCTATCTTATGTAAGCACGTTATACATTTAGTTAAGCCAGCACTGGTAATATTGACAATTTTAATCAAAATACACAACGTGTAAAAACATAACTTTCTTAATCCTTGGGCATATATTTTTATTATATACTGGGACATGGAATATTACATTACATATAGCATGTCCGCCGCCATATGCATGCCATTTTCGGGGTGGTTAAAATTGTGTACTGTTGATTTTATGAATATTGATTTCTGCTCAACCCGGGGCTAGTGGGCATGAACGGTAGCAAGCATATTTCTCAATCAAACCGAGACTGCAATATTTCGTATTTATCGTGTTTGGCCGTTTCCATAGGTCCACTCTCGTACTCTTTTATTCTTTATCAATAGCATGAAACTAGTAAAAGATCATTGATTAGATATACACATCGGTTAAAAGTAATCCTCTTGGCAAAAAGCTGTCAATATTCCTATTTAAAATCAGGGAAAATGAAGCCCCGATAAACACAGTTTAAAGGTCTTAGTATATATGAACTTATTATGTTACATTTGGTTTCATTATAGAAAATCTTCACTATGTTATGAACATATGTTTTTTCCCCAATAAATGTGTGATGAAAATAAAACGTTAAAACATTTATATATGTAAATATATATGTTACTATATTTATTGAAAAAATCAAAATACAAGCTATAAACATAAACTAATATATAATATGCTTTTTTGTTTCCTGTGGCAATTGTTACAAGCACGTAACATTTAAAGAGTCTTATTTGTTGAAATTTGGAAACGGTGACACTATTATACATATTACACAATGTTAATTTTGCAATTGATTTGGTAATTATGAACGATATTTTTTATGTATGTTTTCTTTGTCAGGCTTCGCGATTAAAGTAAATTAGGACTGAGTTAATGATACAATTATCGCTGTAGGTAAAGTGCGAATCGAGGCTGAGTTTGTAGATATCAACACGCTAATTTGTAGACGGGTTCAGTTGCCTCCTGGGATTGAACTGACATTGTAAACAAACGCAGTATTTTTACGATATTTCAATTGTTTCTAAAGTTAAGTTGCATTTGTGTAACTCATTTAAACTCTGATAACTTCGACGCATGTTGCTATATGTTTTATATGTTTATTCCATTTATTAAATTAGTCAAGTGCAAAAAATGTACTATAGGTGTACGATATGTGATGTTATTAGATTTCTTCTAAATATCTTTGTCTAAATGCTGTATCCTTTACACTGGTTTTGTGCAATGATAAACTGTAAGAGTATGTGCCAAAATATGTAATTATTTATTGTCTTAAATGCTCATTTGTTCTTTCCTTTAGTATATATATATATTGTGTAGGTTATGGACTGTTTATCCAAAATCATTGACCGTTTCAATTGTTTTCAGAACATACTATAAACAAAATTGAGCCCTACTATACACTTCGTATTTATATTTCCTGATTATATGGCAGAAATTATTGATGTGCTCATAATCAAATAAACAACTAATGTAGCTGTCAGGCCGTAAACAGTTATTCGCCTCTCACCGCTGCGGGTTCGGATCCCAATGAGAGCTAAGCCGGCTAGTGAGAAAGTGTATTTTTTTACGGATGTCGGGATGTTTACAGTACTGTGTCTACTCAGGAAAAATGGAGTGGTCTCCCTCTACCTAAAAATATATCGACCATCATATATGTCCTAAACTGTGCTAAAATGACTTAAAACACCGTTCAAACAAATAAATTAAACAACTATAACCCATGTCTCCCTTTACAAACGTTGAAACCATTGGTTAATACAAGATTAAATTGATAACGGTGTATATTAGGTGCATTGGTTAACGGTGGTTAACGGTGAGGTGCTATACTTGTATATATGCCGATGAGTATACATGGTATTGTAGAATACGTATATCTTGCTACACATCATAATTAGAGAGTGGCTCACATATATTTACTAGATAATGATTTATTTGTGTATTGATAACAGTATAAGATTGTTAGTTAATAAGCCGAAATCTAAAAGTATGTATTATTACAGCCTAAGCCTCCAGGAGTGGAGCTAAGCCTTTAGGGTGTGTAAGCCCTCTATGTGATTCAGCGGTAATCAACACATAATGTAACGAGCGGCGGAGACGGTCCCCGTACCTGGACAACATGGTCAGGTTCTCATAAGAGCAACAACCCCCAGGACACGTGGTGGGCCCGTCATCAGACCTCACTGGAGGAACGTTACCCCACAACCTCGGTGGAGGTTAATCATCCCGTCATACTGTTTATTGAGTCATCAATCCTTATAGAAGGCTTGTGATGACCATCGCCGATCATTGGAGTCGCGCATCATATTCATGAGCTCTCGCGTATCATTCTTTGTAACGTTTGTGATCATCAACAGTGTTGTAACTGAAAAAACACTTTAGTGTCATATATAGTCAGTCGACACGTTCAGTACTTGTGACAATACAAAGAACGTCTTCAACGTTCATGAGAACAGTCATATTTCATATGTGCATTCGCTTGTTTTTCTTGATAATTGTATATATATTTAACATATTTTAAAAGATTCATTAAACTTATGTAAATGTAGTCACCGTCATTGATTCTTCCCTGAGTTAGTCCCATCCACTAGGGTCACCTTGCGACACATGTCCACCACCATATGCAATCCATCTTCTGGATGGTTAAAATTATGAAATATTGATTGTATTAATATTGAGTGAACGGTGGCAAGCATATTTCACTACCGTTCCTGAACAGTCAATCAAACCGAGACTGCAATATTTCGTATTTATCGTGTTCGGCCGTTTCCATAGTTCAACTATCATACTCTTTTATTCTTTATTAATAGAATGAAACTAGTAAAAGATCATCGATTAGATATACGTATCGATTAAAAGTAATCCTCTTGGCAAAAGGCTATCAAAATTCCTATTTAAAATCAGGGAAAATGAGGCCCCGACAAACACAGTTAAAAGGTCTTAGTATATATGAACTTATTTTGTTACATTTGGTTTTATTATAGAAAAATGTATGAACATATGTTTTTTTCAAATAAATTGTGTGATGAAAATAAAATGTTAAAACCTTGTTTTTGTCCATGTTTTTATTAAAATGCGGACGCAATATATATGTTACTAAATTTAGTGACAAAATCAAAACATCAACTATTATATAATATGCTTATTTGTTTCATGTGGCAATTGTTACAAGCACGTGACATTTGAAAGGTCTTATTTGTTGAAATGCGTCGTATCAAATTTGGAAACGGTGACACTTATTTTATTAATTGCACAATGTTAATTTTGATTCTGTAATTATGAACGATTTATTTTTTACGTATTTTTTCTTTGACAGGCATCGCGATTAAAGTTAAATTAGGTCTGAGTTAGTGATACAAGTATCACTTAGGGTAAAGTGCGCATTGAGGTTGAGATTGTAGATACCCACACGCTAGTTTGTAGACGGGTTCAGTTGCCTCATGTGATTGAACTGACATTGTAAACAAACGCAGTATATTTAAGATATTCCAATTGTTTCTAAAGTTAAGTTGCATTTTCGTAACTCCTTTAAACTCTGATACCTTCGACGACATGTTGCTATATGTTTTATATGTTTATTCCATTTATTAAATTAGTCAAGGCGAAAAATGTACGATATGTGTACATAGGCAAACTTGCCACATATGTAACTCGTATGAAAGGATATTCATATGAAATATATATAAAAATCATATGAGAGTCATATGAAAATTGTTTCATATGATACTCATATGAAACATTTTATATGAAAATCATATGAAAGGTATCATATGACAATCATATTGAACAATTATCATATGAATATCATATGAATATCATATGCAATTTAGTTCATATGATAATCATATGATTCTCATATGAGAATCATATGAAATGTTAAGCAATAATATTTGTAAATTATGACATTATTATGATCGTGTAAAGTGTCACACAGTAGTCGATTCTTTAAATCTCGCGATGTGTCATTAGTTTTCTACATATTCCAGGGGCGTAGCGTGGCATACTCTCTTACTCCCGGGAGTAACTTGGAAACAAAATATCCTAAAAAGTTGAAAATAAAAAAACAAAAGAAACATTTGGAGCGCACCTCGCACCTCGTATTAGGAGTATGTTGAAAACAGACTACGCCCTTAATAACAGGTTGCATAATTATTAATTATTAGACTATAAGACTAAATTGTTTTGCATAGTACTAACTGTTAAATATTGTATATTTAAACATATGCCTATGGAAGAATAACAAAAAACTGGTGGTGGGATGGAGAGGGTGGAGTGGAGGGATCAGATTGTGTGTTGGAGTGGGGGAGGAGGTATCCTAGGGTGGTATCCAGGATATCTGATTGGGGTGGGAGAAGGTATGTCTCCCAGGGTCGTATCAATGATATCAGATTGGGGTGTACATGTTGGGGAGAGGGGATGTCTCCCAGGGTCATGTCAGGATATCAGATTGGGAGGCGTATATTTTGGGGAGAGGGGATTTCGGGGAGAGCACCTCTTAATCTCAATATATTCTATGAACATGGCGTAGGTACATGTTGAACAGTGGGGAGGCCCCTCTCCCCTTGGGTGAACCTGACTGAGTAAGCCAACGTCTACAAAATTTCTGTCAACAACAAAACAACCTAGACCAACAAACCCACCAAGATAGAAACTTGTTTGTAATCAAATGTCAGCATTCCTGATCCCAATACCCAATGATGTCGTGACCCGTTATTGGATAAGAAGTTGCTTAAATAAAGTTGTGTGTACCATGTGGTTGCCCTCTTGCCACCCAAACACCCCGAGTCCCAATAATCTATACTTAAGAGAGAGTCTAGAGTATGTTTTGCACTGGCCACCCCAATAGGGTTGACCTCCCACATCTAACCATATACACCAACACCTAAACCCACTTCTTAATATTTCCTAAAATGTTTATGATAAAGCGTAAAAAAAAAGGTTCTAGATCTACGATCTACGAACGAATTATTGAAGATAAATGTTCAATTGCAACCCACTCCACCCCCACCCCACCCCTCATTCTCACTTTTTCCCAGTCATACGTCATACTTTATTACTTTTTGTGTTCTTCACGGTCACTTTTTTAGGGGGTATTCTGATTCCCCCACCCCGACCTGCCGTCCATTGCTGCTACGCTCCTTATTTTCTACAATTACGAGTTTGACGTCATCAAGTCAGATTGTGACGGGATGATAACGGCGCGTGCAGAAAAAACGTCGAAGATAAAGTAGAACGCAGCCGTCAACAAGTCAGACTGTTATTTCACATGCTATTTCACATGGATACATCTTTATGACTTTTATAGAAGTAAGTATTGTGTGTTCTTTCCTAACTACACTTGACACAGTAACTATGTATGTATTCATGCAACTAATTTGAACCATGCGTTGCCGAAGATTTGCGAAAGTTTTTTTGTTTGATATTTACAAGTTCAGGGCGTTTGTTTCAGCAAAATGTGTTTTGGACTTTTAAGATAAAGTTTAACTAGTAGGTCTACCTAAATAAGGTGAATATCAGCGAAACAACATGTTTAGTGGTAAATAAAAACACCTTTTCGAAATCGAAACACGCGTTGTAATCTTGGCCAGTAGAGCTTATGGGATGGTGTGGTGTCCGTCGTCTGTCCGTCCGTCCGTCCGTTAACTTTTACCTCGTTAAGACGACAGGGTTGTTAATATTAATGAAAGCTCGGACAAGTTCGAAAACCGGCCAGGTCGGACCAGTAACAGCGGAGTTATGGCCCTTGATTTAGTTAAAAATGCTATGTTTTATGTTTTGCTTCTTTAAGACGATAGGGCCTTTATTTTCCATCCAATCTTTACCAAACTTTATCAGATTGTTAATATCAATAAAAACTCGGAGAAGTTCGAAAAACAGCCAGATCGGACCACTAACAGCGGAGTTATGGCCCTTGATTTCGTAAAAAAATGTATATTTTGCCTCGTTAAGACGATAGGGCTTTCATTTTTCATCCGATCTTTACCAAACTTTACCAGATAGGTAATATCAATGAAAGCTCGAACAAGTTCGAAAACTTTACCAGATTTTTTTTTTGATTTTTTTATTATTTTTATATTTATTCATTTTAGGGTTTGAAATTAACTTTTTTCAGCAACTTGTTACTTACACAATTTACTTGTCCCCACTCAAATTTACTTGTCCCCGAAGTTTATGTAAAAGTGATACAAAAAACAAGATCAATCATGATAGTGACATTACATTCGATTCAATCAATTACATTCCACCAATGAAAACAAGATGGGTTTTATTTGTCATTTACAATGTGCTCACCAATGTTTTGACATTTTTCAGTCACAAGTTTTAAAGATGTAAAATTCATTTATTTTTATAAAATTTAGCTGTCCGTAGGACAGGTCACCTGGGACAATTAACTTGTCCCGAGTAGAATCTACATGGCACAGGACAAGGGACAACTGTTAATGTCAAACCCTGCATTTATTTTTATTTTTTTATATTTTTAAATATCTTTTAATTTCTTTTTAATTTTTTTTTTAATTCATTGATTTTTTTTTTTTCATTATTTTTTTTTTAAATATTTTTTTTATTTTTTTTTATTTTTTTATTTTTTTTATTTATTTATTTTTTTTCATTTTTTTTCACTGATGTTTTTTTTGTTCATGTTTTTTTTTTAACCAGCCAGGTCGGACCAGTAACAGCGAAGTTATGGCCCTTGATTTATTTAAAAATGCTATATTTTGCCTTGTTAATATAATAGGGCCTTCATTTTTCATCCGATCTTTACCAAACTTTAGGCCAAATGAAATTATACCTGAGTTTACTGTAACCCGACAGACCCTCTGAAACACACCCGACTCATTTTATTAAAATTAAAAAAAAAAAAAAAAAAAAAAAAAAAAAAAATTGAAAAAATAATTATGTTCAAGCGATTACGGCCGACTCATGTGCTCATTGTCCTGCTGTTAGAACTGACTCTCTTCCGGACTTGCGAAAAATAAATTAAACTGTTTTACCCCTTTGCAATAATTGCAAGTGATTGTTAAAAGAGCTAGTTGTTGCCAGGCCTTTTGGGAAACAACAAAACATACACAATTCCATATTGTTATCTATTGTAGTTTTTAAAATACCACAGTTAAGATTTTCCAATTCATCAAGGTCATCGCCACCTTAAATGTAACTTCGCCAAAAAATAAAATAAAAAAATAAAATAAAACAAAATGCCTACATACCTACCGTATTTTTTTCAGCAATGTTACAGTAAACACAGGTATACTTTTATTTGGCCTTACCAGATTGTTAATATGAAGCTCCGTAAATTTTGAAAAACAGCCATAGTGAACCATTTACACAGGAGTTATCGCCCTTGATTTTCTGAAATATGCTATATTTTGGCCTCAGCAAGACGAAAGGGCCTTCATTTGGACGGAGGGGGCTGTCGTGGCGCAGTCGGTAGCGCGGCAGATTTGTAACTGGAGGCCCCGGGTTCAATTATCCGTGGTGCCACTGAGTTCCGTCGGTGTGTTCTTGGGCAAGACACTTTCCCTAAAGTATTTAATACACAAACGTTGTCCTGACTAGTTCTCCTGAACCCAAACTAAACTTTTTAGGGATGATCAGTTCCAGGTCTAGTTGTGCAAATCATCGCCGTGTTCCGGTTGAATGATTTTTGGCAGAGTTGTGGCCCTTTAAAGGTTTTAATACACAAACTTAGTCTAGACTAGTTCTCTTGAACCCCTCGCCAGATTTCAACGAAACTTTACAGTGATGATCAGAGTGAGCACCAAGCCTAGTTGTACCTATCATCGTCGCGTTCCGGTTTACAGGTTTTTGATACTCAAACATTTTCTGGGCTAATTTTCCTGAACCCCTGGCTGGATTTCAACGGAACTTGACAAGGATGATCAGTTGCAAGCCTAGTTGTGCATATCATCGCCATATTCCGGTTGAATGATTTTTGGCAGAGTTATGGCCCTTTAAAGGTTTTACTAGACAAACTTTGTCCAGATTAGTCTCTTCCGAACTCCTTGTCGGATTTCAATGAATCTTGATGGGGATGATCAGTACCAAGACTAGTTGCACCTGTCATTGCCGTGTTCTGGTTGGATGAATTTTGGCAGTGTTATGACTCCTTTAAGGTTTCAATACACTAACTGTGTACAGACTAGTTCTCCTGAACCTCTGGCTGGATTTCAACAGAACTTGGCAGGGATGATCAGTACCTAGCCTAATTGTGTATGTCATCGCCATGTTCCGGTTCCGGTTGAATGATATTATACATAAACTTCATGTTTAGCCAATAGAGCGTCCACAGGCCCTCTTGGGCCTCTTTTTAGAATTTGTATTTAAAAATGGGTTCATTGTGTTGGATAAATATATTGGGGCTAACTGAAGTAATTTGAGGTTTCTTAATTTTCTGCTGTCCCAGCAACAAGGAATTTCATGAATTTACATGGGAAAATGCCAGTTCAACTTCTATATAATGTATGTATGTATAAATTATATTGCTCACGTTAATGCTAAAAATCCTTTGGCTGAAACAAGTGCACCAAACAATATATTTACTTGCATCTTAGGCCAAAAAAAAAAGGTGTGTTTCCTATTGCATGCTCTAAAAAATTAGGGTCGGTAGGTAGGCATTTTCCTTTTTTTTTTCTTCTTTTTTTTTTGGAGCAAGATATTGTGAGATTCTACATGTATTTATCTCATAACCCCCATACAAATTGATGATACAACTAAAAGTTTCTCTGTGATGTCAGTTTACCTCGATATATTGTGATAAATCATTGTTCAGAACAATTTTTTTATTATTTTTTTATTTATTTTTTTTATTCATAAACATTTTAGGGTCGGCCCCTTAAAAATAGGGTCGGTCGGGCTACCGGAAACACAGGTTTTGTTTTTTTGGTCTTAGTTGTTATTATTCTGTAAGCTTTGTGTATGTTTTGTGTCAAAAGATCCTCACAAGCAATACAATTGCAGCTGTAAATTATTTCCGAATATTAGCAGCAATTGTTCTGGAACTCACAGAATCGGACAATACGATTGACTATTTTTTGGCAGAGTCACGGATCTTTAAACTTCAAATGTATTTTTGTCTGGTCAGTTCCTACATGTTTCTTCCGATTGTATTTCATATGTATACACCTTTATTCAGGGAGCATCCATCTGTTTTACCGAACTCTTGTTTTTATTTTATTTGTGCAGTGTGTAGATCTACGAAGCTGCTTACTATTATGTACATGTAGCTACGCCCCTGAGTTTGTTAGGTAGACTTTTGCTCAGTCATACTTAGTAAGTTACTGTCATCGTACATTGTATAAACATGTCACGGATACAAAACAACCAGTCATCGCGATCAATTGTTCCAATACATTATTAATTACACAATACATGCATTTTAAATGTTAGTACATCACATACGCTACACGAGTAACATATTTAGGAAATGTATTTCTCCGAATTGGTGATTACGGCATCTGGGCTGCGGCATTGTTTATATTTTATTCTGCAATGTCTTGAGAAATTGTGTACAACATTCTCTGATTGACCACTTTATCAAACAGAAAAAAGATTGAAAATTCAGAGAACGTGTTTAATACATATTCAAACTGTAAACAATGCATGTCAGGTGTATACAAGCGTTTGCCTGATTCAGTTCAGTCAGTTCTTCTTGACACTATTTTTTCATATCCTTAAGTTAACATGCGGTGTGGGAGTGTCATAACACCATTCAATATTTTCGATATTCCACTAGTGGTTTAACATAACGTTAATGACGCCATGGACGTCACGTCAATGTACGTCTTCTGACGTAATGGGACGTTATAAGTTATGTTATCAATAGAATTTAACATTCGTTCTCATTCATTATCGAATTTATTAAACTCGTTAGCAAAACTGATATGTTAGCAAAAATGATATAATGCTAAGCAAGAGACTCGCATTATATCATTTTGCAAATTCGTTTAATAAATTCAATAATGAATGAGCACTCCTGTTAGATCCTCTATATATGTTGTTTTTTTAAACTTTTTTGCTCACATCACATTTCTCCTTTCAGTTTGTTGGGCCTTTGCTATTGCAAGTGTGTTTTATGGGTTGGTCAAAGATTCCGTGCAAAATGAAGCTGTCAGCTGGAGTATTACTACACTATACAGAGTTGGAGACCCAGTTTCAATCTTTTGGGTTCACCAGAAACTGACGTTTAGTAAGAAAATGCATTCGTTTTTTCGCTTTATATTAAATACCCAGATGGTTCCGCTATTCTGTATAGGACTTGGACCGGTCACATGTTGGGGCAGGAAGGACATGATGGTATTTTCCAAATTTAGAATAAATTAATGTTTTCTGGTTCATATTATTTAGTGTCAATTCTAATATGTATATGGGAGTTATACGTACTGGTTCACCCCCATCCACACCAACATCCCCCCTCCACCCACGTGGAAAAAGTGGATGGTATGCCTTCACAACTAAACATCGACCAGTCTATTATATAGCCTAAAATGTGCTGAAAATGACCTAAAACACAATTTAACCAATATACTTATTGGTTATTGCTTTTTAAACAAAGTTATTATTAATAATTATCAGTCTATTAGCTCGACTATTCGAAGAATAAGAGAGCTTATGTAATCACGTCGGCGTCGGCGTCCAACATGAAGGTTTACGTGTAAGCTGTGTTTACAAGTCTATGTCTCTTACATTTCTTATCATATCAAAACCAAATATGGCCATGGGCTTCCATATAGCATTATATTAAGGGCTGCATAAGCAATTATGGGTCTTGTAACCCATGGGCTCCAATGGAACCCAAATTATGATAGCCCATAAAATGTGTCCCATTTGCGTGTAAGCTGTGTTTACAAGTCTATATCTCTTACATTTCTTACCCTAGCACAACCAAATTTGGCCACTAGCTTCCTTATAGCATTATCTTAAGGGCTGCGTAAGCAATTTTGGTTTCTGTAATCCCTGGGCTCCCAAGGAACCCAAATTATGATAGCCCTTAAAATGTGTCTGTTTCACATCAAATTTTGCGTGTAAGCTGTGTTTACAGGTCTATATCTTTTACATTTCTTGTCCTAGCTAAACTCAATTTGGGAATTGGTTTCCTTATAGTATGTTGTAAAGGATTGGGTAAGTAATTTTGTCTTCTGCAAATTCTGAGATCCCATGGAATCCAAATTGTGATGGCCCATAAAATGTGCAATAAAGGCAGATCTAGGTTTGCATGTAAGGATGTATGTATCTATAATTTTGGTTTGGGATTTCTTACAGCATTATGCATCCTATTCATACTTCACCCCTATTTGGGCATGGGCTCCCTCCTCCACCCCACCCCCACTCCCTCCAACTTTTTTTTTTTTTATTTTTTACACATTTCTGTGTTGTTTTAGTCAATTCTTACACATATATGTTGCCCCCTACCCCCTCCCCCCCCAGCACCAACCCCACCTACCCACCACCGCACCTTCCCCCAACCCCCCACCCCCACTCGAAACTCGATTTTTTTTTATTTTTTTTACATATTTCCGTGTTGTTTTGGTCAATTCTTACACATAGCTATGTTGCCGCCCAACCCCACCCCCACTCGACACTGGAATAATTTTATTTTTATTTTTTATATATTTCTGTGTTGTTTTAGTCAATTCTCCCGCTCCCCACACCGGCTCTCACCCCCAGTGTCGTTTGAATCAATTATTTCACATATATGTTGCCCCCTACCACAACCCCCCCTCCCCCCCCTCCACCGGCTCCCACCCACCCTCTTCACTTCACTTGAAACACTTTTTTTTATTATCTTTGTTTAACTTATTTCTGTATTGTTTTAGTCAATTCTTACACATAGCTTCTTACACATATATATTTTGCCCCCTTCCCCACACCCATCCCCTCTCGAAACTGGAATAATTTTATTTTATTTTTATTTTGTTACATATTTCTGTGTTGTTTTGGTCAATTCTTTCATAGCTTCTTACACATATTGTTGCCCCCTACCCCCACTCGAAACTGGAATATTCTTATTTCATTTTTATTTATTTTAAATATTTCTGTGTTGTTTTGGTCAATTTTTACACATAGCTTCTTACATATATATGTTGCCCCACCCCCTCTTCCACCTCCTGCCCCCCTACCCCCCCACCCCCCCCCACACACACAATCGCAATCGATTTTTTTTTAAAATATTTCTGTGTTATTTTTGTCAATTCTTACAAATACCTATGTTGCCCCCCCCCCCCCCCCACTCCCAACACCCTCACCCCCATCCTCCACTCGAAACTGGACTATTTTTATATTTATATATATTTCTGTGTTGTTTTGGTCAATTTTTACATAGCTTCTTACATATATATGTTGCCCCCTGCCTCTCCCCCCGCACCCCACACTCGAAACTCAATTTGTTGCCCTCCTCCCACCCTGCCTCTCCCCCCACCCTCACCCTCGCCTCTCCCCCACCACACTCAAAATTCGAATTTGAATTTTTTTTTTGTGTTGTTTTTGTCAATTCTTAAACAGAGCTAGCTATGTTGCCCCACCACCCCCAACTTGAAACTGGAATATTTCTATTTTTAATTTTTTTACATATTTCTGTGTTGTTTTGGTCTATTCTTACATAGCTTCTTACACATATATGTTGCCCACGCCCACCCTCGCCTCTCCCCCACCCCCATCCCCCACCCCCACTCAAAACTCGATTTTTTTATTATTTTTTTTTACATATTTCTGTGTTGTTTTGGTCAATTCCTAAGTAGCTTCTTACACAAGTATGTTGCCCTCATCTCACCCCAACCCCCACCCCACCTCTCCCCAATCAAAACTCGATTTTTTTTTACATATTTCTGTGTTGTTTTGGTCAATTCTTACACATAGCTATGTTCGACCACACATTTCTTTAAAATGACGGCAATTTTGGATTAAAACATAAAAATAATAAAATTTCACATACTTTTATATCGGCCCAAGTTTCTACACAAACCCTATTCCCCAACCCCATCCCACATTGTTTTAGCCTTGTTTTCTGAGGGTATATACTAGCTATATAATTAATTATTCTCTGAAAAATCGAATAGTCGAGCTGCGCTGTTTTCCGACAGCTCTTGTCTTAATTTATCTTTGCTACTCGGCAGAGGTTCTAAAAATAAATCCCTACCTACCCTTTTTTCAAAGCTTAAGGGAAACACTCATAGTGTATTTTTGTTTGGCCTTTAAGTACTGAAACAGCTATAGCATGTTATCTCAATCTATCTGTTGAAATGCAACTGTTACCTGTATAATGTATAGTTTAAATATTTATTGCACATGACTGATGTATTGATAGCCACCAATTTTACTTTCAGAAAATGTTTACAGTATGGATGATGAGGGTGCCCCATAAAACTGTTTGGATACCAACCTTGTTTGGATACCAACTTACCAAGTACAATAATGTGCCACCAGGTAAGTTAGATTAAACGTTTCAGACCTTGATATTCACATTAAATGTTATTTTTATTATGCCACCGTAGGGAGGAGTAATCTTTGAAAGTACTAAAGGGAATTTCATTAAACTTGACACACAGACTTTATACAATGAGAAGGTGTGTTGTGTCCAATAATCAGGCCAGTACCTCAAAGGTCAAGATTTGGCTTGGAGGACAAATACATTTTTCTTGGGCATTTGTCACTTACTACTAATCCGTTTTAATACAGGGCCTAGTTTGGTGAAGACATGAACAGATTATAAAAAAAGTTAAGATTAAAACATGACTGAACGAACTGACCTGAGCTATGATTTCGAACGTTATATACTGCAAAGGTCACATAGAAAGATTGAGGAAATATGAGGAAATGACAAAGTTACAGCCATTGTTATGTTTTTTGTGACAGCCGAGATCGTACAGATGATCCCCATATATTGTTGTGAAAAACTATGCGTGTAATACCTGAACAAAGTATATTGTGTACATAAATAAGTTTACTAGTGTTGCTCATTTAATAAGGCAGGATAAAAATAAAATAAAAGTCCTTTTAAGTGCATGAACATTTGACAAAAACGTCAAGTAAAATACTGTTGAGGTTGGTGATCTTTAATATCTACCCCGCCTCACTAATCGTTTGGATTAGAAAACCCCAACCATAAATGATAAAGGTGAGAGGTTACAAGTGTATCTATGTTTCAGGCTTATTTGAATTCACTGAGGTGGTGTGTCAAGGGAAGTGTGGCACATATTATTACACAAGACGTATTACAGGAATCCAGTACAACATGATACTAGGTGGGTTTAATCACTGGCAATATTCACAATATTTCTCTTCGTTTTTAAGGTGTTATGATAAAGTACAGACACTTTTTCATCATTGAAAAATAAAGTTCTGAGGGTTAAATCATTTAAAGTACTACTTGTCACATTGGTTATTTTTGCCCGAGTTATATTGAGATCATGTGAACTAAAAGTACAGATCCCTCGGAGATCTTTTAAGTCCCTCTACCTTCGGTCGTGGGCAAAAGTTCACACGATATTTTCATGCAGTGGAGGCAAATAGTTCTACTATTAGCCATTCAACTACTTTATTACAAGCCGTCATTTAATACGTTATTACAAGCTATCATATACCGGTAGTCAAAATTATTGACCGGTCATTTATATATATTATACAAAATAATGTATACTACTTCACATAGTGATACTATAATCTCAATGTATGCCCTCTCATATACACTTTACAAATGATGTCCTAAAGTCCATCTACATCACACTTTGATTGCTTAATTTAGTACAGAAGTATGACCCTTTGCTTGACTTACATGTGGGGGTATTCATCCACTTCTAGTATGTTTGTTATTATTTGTTCTTGCTCTTAAGTTAAAACAATTTTGTGTTTTACTCTTTTCAGATCATTTCTGTGGTTTTGAGACCTGATATGTCAAGGACGTCTAGAGCAGGCTAGAGGAGATATTGATCCAGAGATGCTTGCTGACATTAACTAGAAATTCAAACATGTAAATTGAAAAAAAATAATTCTTAATTTATTTTAAAATAGTGTTTATTTATCCTTTTGGTAAACATATTAACGTAATAGCGATGACGCAGGTTAGGTTATATTTAAAAATGTTAATTCATTTGACGTCAATATTTTGCTGTTAACTATTTAATATTGAAGATTTTATAGCAAATGTCTACGTAATTTTGAATCTTCCCTCGTATATATAGAACAAGACACCTCGAATGTTGAAGTAGTCAAGATTGACGATCTAAATGCATTACTATGTATATAAATGAAGTCATTTTTTTGTTGTTCTTTTACCTAAACACAAAAGGATGTCCCATTTATAGACATGAGCTAAATAAACTGTATTTATTTGGTTATTTATAGCTACTACCATGGTGAGAAATCGAGAATACAGAATAACTTTACTCTTGTGCTATCAAAAAGATTCCTCTAGTTCCTTTAAATACATCAAACATAAATGGATATAGCATACAGCTGCACTGCAAGAACATGTCAAAGATCAATGAGCATGGAAGCATTATACCACCAAAAACAGACAAGATTGGGATCACTGAGTGACCAAATAGGATACTTTTGGAAGTGATAATTGTTAAAAGTGTTAAACCAAACAAGTACAAAGCAATCTATTTAAATGTAACCAATCAACTTGAAAAGGCACCTTTAAATTTGTGTGAAGACCTAGACATGTTTAAATTGAATGAACTATCAAAACGTCTTACAGATTGGCTTTTAAGAAAGACATAACAAAATACCTATTAATGTAACATTCATTAACAACACAGATTGTTAAGTGTATTTTGAAAGTTTTTAGGTTTCATGGGATATTTAAAAGCATATGAATTTCATATGCAGCTCCTTTCATATGCTTTTCATATGATACCGTATTTTCATATAAAAGGAGCTTCATGTGATTCTCATATGATACTTTACATATGATTTTCATATGAAAGGAGCTTCATATGATTCTCAGCATTAAGACAAAGATATTTAGAAGAAATGTAATAACATCACATATCGTACACAGGCAATCTTGCCACATATGAAAATCATATGATTCTCATATGATTTTCATATGAAAGGTTTCATATGAGAATCAACAAAAAGGAGCTACATATGATTTTCATATGAAACCTTTCATATGATTTTCATATGAGAATCATATGATTCTCATATGAAGTTCATATGAAAATCATATGCATTTCATATGAAAATCATATGAAACTCCTTTCATATGAAAATCATATGATTCTCATATGAAAATCATATGAAAGGTTTCATATGAAAATCATATGTAGCTCCTTTTTGTTGATTCTCATATGAAACCTTTCATATGAAAATCATATGAGAATCATATGATTTTCATATGTGGCAAGATTGCCTGTGTACGATATGTGATGTTATTACATTTCTTCTAAATATCTTTGTCTTAATGCTGTATCCTTTACACTTTTTTTTCTCAATAATATACTGTTATAGTATGTACCAAGATATGTATCAATTTATTTATTGTCTTAAATGCTCATTTCCTTTTTATTTTAGTATATATATATTGTGTTGGACAGTTTGTCCGAAATCATTGACCGTTTCAATTGTTTTCAGAACATACTGTAAACGAAATAGAGCCCTACTATACACTTCGCGTTTATGCTTCCTGACTATATGGCAGAAATAAATGTTGTGTTCATAATCAAGTCTGCCTCTACCTAAACAAATGAAAAATCAAATATGGCCTAAACTGTGCTAAAATGACTTAAAACACTATTCAAACAAACAAATTAAACAACTATAACCCATGTCTCCTTTACAAACGTCGAAATCGTTGGTTTCTGCAAATTACTATTACCATTGAGAAAACAATATTTAGCGTCATCTTTTAGTACCAATATATTCAAGACTCTCCTCTACTGATCAGAAGCTATTTAAACTCAATGGTAATCCAGACAAATACTCTGGATAGACTCTTAAGCATTAGCCTGATAACTATATTGGCAAATACATACGCAAACTAGATTATGTCAGATATTGGAAGCACTACTCTAGAGACATCGTCACATCAATGTCTATAACGCAAACCTCGCGGACTTTAATTGAATGTATAAGAATAGTATTCATGACGTTGTATAGGCTCTTTATCGTTGTTATCATCAAGCATCATCTTTAAATCAATGACCGGTAACTGGTATAATTACCGACAAGGGGATGATGAACGTTAGATATAGACTGCAGGTTTTTTGTTTGAAGTCATATGTTAAATATACGTTTTCTTGCGGTTCTGAAAGGTTAAAAAAGAAACGCGGTATTGTTCGCTATTTACGCCACACTAATTACCACGTAATATTTCAGATTAATCCCAAGATGTTTTGTAATAATTTATTTGTATATATAAATTTGTTTATATTGGACTATCAGCGAGTTGTACTTGTTGTACAAATAGCCAGTTTATATGGTGGGATTATGGCCAGGCTGCCTGCCTATGTTTCTCTCGTGATCATTGCATGATATGCCTGAACATACAATCATATCTGCTCCATTGTTTTTTGGTTAAACCCTCTCACCGGTCCGGCGTGGGTAGGCAGCGGCTCTCAATAGGAAGGACACTAAAGAGGGACTTTTAATTCAAATCTGTATTTGTTATCTTTTATAATTTGATGTTTTTCCTTTACCTTCCCACCACCTGCATGGCTATCTGTTTTGTTACTTAAATTTTATTTTTCATTTTAACACATCGTTATGTGTACGTGGTTCTAATTCAGTTCAATATATAGAACTGAATTGACATTATGTACTTTTTACTATATTATAGGCGTTAGAGTTGTCCAAATGTGTGTCATTCTCCTTGATTTATAGTTTTATTCTTAGATTGTTCTAGTTGTCCAACTTTGTGTCATTTTAAAGCCGTCTGGTTTAGCCAGACATTTTCTATCATGTCCGACCTGTATATAATATTACTAGTATGTAGCCAGTTTGCCAAGACGCACATGACCTTAGAGGGAACTCACAGCATAGGAAAAAATAAAAGAGGTTGCAGCTGTTTAAAGAATGGACTCAACTGTGTTGTTGTAAACTTTTTAATCACAGTACACTTTGTAACACGAAATGCATAAATGCTGAAGTTCTGCTTTGAAGATTTCAGCATTTCAATAATATATCTAGTGTTAAGAAACTGCACGAGTTTAGATCCTAATCTTGCTTCCCTGCTTGAACCAAGTGCGTATTCTATCGATAATGAAACATTGAAGGGATTATAGTTGGTATGTTATGTATTGTTTGAAAGGAAATGTATAGTTCAGCAATGTACCATTCGAATAACAGCAGCATATATAGACACAATCTATAGAGAAATTCCCGAGTTGCGTTTTCCTCTGTCTTTAGTATAATAGACGTTTGTGAACTAGAAGTACACACGTGACCCACGGTTTTGAGCAGTGTTGAGACTGTACTAGACTGGCTAAGTCCTTATGTTTGTTAATGTTCATATTACTTGAGACAACTCAAGTTATCATCAAATAAAATGATTTGCATTAAGTCCCCTTTGCATTTTTGGCTTCAAACATAAGGACTGATCATAGCCGTATTTCTACTCTTTGAAATTCCAGGGAGTAAAATGACATAATTGCCAGAGGTCTTGATTTGCCACTTATCTCCAGCTGTTACTGCAGTCAAGTTTATTGCCCATTATCTCAACATCACGTTCAAATTACTGTAGCGTGTGCCATATGAAAGAATTACACTAGCAGTACTGTACACACACTGACATATTACAGAAAGATGTACAGAAAGATGTTTTTATTTATCATTACATATGAATAATGCTGTTAAGAGAGCTCTTCTTCAATTGAATTATGAGCATGTTAGACCAAATCAAGATTGTGTTGTGCAGGAGTATCTTAATTTAAAGGATGTTTTATTTTGTTCGCCAACAGGAAGTGGGAACAGTTTAACATTCGAAATGTAACCGTTTGTTTTTAGCTGAAAATATAAACCCGTCAACGGTTATTGTTGATTCACCTTTTGTTGCACTTATGCAATATCAGGCAGTTGGACTTGTTAGAAAATATGTTAAAGCTGTGTATCTGTGGAACCTTTATTTACTAGCAAATACAGAAGGTACACTAATGTTATTAACATATCTACATAAAGGACAAGCTGATATTATATTTGCCAGCACAGAGTCACTCCTTGGATATCACAGATCACTTTTGATTGAGCTGTCCAGCAACAAAGCTCTAACGGCCATTTTTATTGATGAGGCTCATTTGCATAACAATTTTGAAAGTATGCCAATAGTATACACGAATAATGTATCACATCTTTGTTTTCCAATTAGATGTTATAAATTAAAGTGTAATACGTGTACCTGTATTTGTGAAATTTAACATGCATTTGTGAAATATTTAAATTGATAAACAAGAATTGAACTTTATATCAAGAAAAATGTTTAGACTAAGTCCTTTATAAATAAATATAAATTTGTAGATTTTATAAATTTGCATATAATTAGTATACCGGTATTTATGAAAATACATGTAGTCAAGAGAAATGTTTAGACTTTATAAATAAATATAAAGACTTTACGAACAAATATAAAGCAGTTTATATCAAACTAACAAAAGAGAGCATAAATAAATTACACAGCCTGACAGATCCCCATACCGGTTTTTTAACATTTGATCATATAGCATTCAAATCCTGGATCCGCACCTAATGTTGTATTACTATTTTGATAGAAACAATATTATACACTGTAAAGCCAAAGCTCCATAAACAAAGTGTAAACCTGAAAACTGTCAATATTTATGATAGTGGACCTTGGAAACGGCCGAACACGATACATACGAAATATTGCACTCTCGGTATGACTGAGACTGTTCATGCTAGTTATCATCACGCCCCCAAGCCCCGGGTTGAGGAGAACTTGATATTCATAAAATCACAAATAGCACAGAATTATAGCCATCCCGAAGATGGAATGCATATGGCGGCGAATATGTCATATTTACCGCCATTATTTCATGTCTAGAGGCGTATGGTCCCAGTATCTATTACAATTATTACTATTTGAGTTGAAATATTTCACTTGCTTGCAACAAGAAAATACCGTTAAAAGCTCTGCTTGATTATGAAATTCTTCCATCCTTGGTACCAAGCCTTTTAGACACAACGATGGAGTTTCGTCTTCTCTGACAGACAATTTGAGCTTTTTTGTGACGCTCAAAAGTTAAAGTCTCCTCCACTTAATTATTTTACTGGTTGTTGTTTGCTGTCGTCATCATGGCCAGGTATGTACTTGTGCAAGTACGTTTATATGTTGGCCATGTCTTCGTTTGTCGTCTCATTTGTCTTAAGAACACCCATGTTGATCTTTAAAAAAGTTTAAAACAATGACTTGCAGCTGATAACATTTTTCTGCCAATTCTTATTAATTGTGCACTTTTTATGCACTTTTATTAATTGTGCACGTAGATGACTGCTAGTGTTTATATATTGATATTCCATTTTATTCTTCTTATTTGAATACAACAAATACGCCATTTTATCACGAACTGAATTATGGGAGTACAATAAAGTGTAATGTTTAATTTTAAGGTATAACAATTTAAAAAAACAGACACACACATATATATATGTTATATAACTGCAAAAATGAGATATAGGGTTCTATAAAAACCACAGCGTCCGAACGCAATGGCATCGTAGGTCTGCACTGTACCGCAAACAAGGAATTGAAAATACAATGAAAGAGACAAAAAACAACAGAAAGGGTGGTGAAGACAGGGTTACCGACTTGGAACGGTCAGTAGGCAATAAGGCAATAAGGCCTACTGGTTAGCTTGAATCGATTTTATATGCGCACAATCCTCGCTATTATCCCGTTTTCAGCGTCCAAATAGACAAGACAGTGTAAACAAAACTACATCCCATCAAAAGTAATTTACTAACAATAAAGTCCACATCCAGAGAAACTAACTAAAGAAACACATACAAAACAAAATTAAAAATAAACATCTCAGGATGTATCCAGAATCGTACTGAACAACAATAGTAGTTGCAGCTAAAAAGAAAACCAATCTAGGGTACGACCAACAAACTCGAGGGACGAAAGCTCATGCACCCACCTCCCTTAGTTGGGTTTCAGTAGATACACTCATAGAGTCCCAAGAGGTAATCCAGTCATCGCACAAGTGAAAAGTGAAGCGTAATGACTGACTGTAGAGGGGTCAATCACAAAACATGCAGTGCGCTGTAAAACCAACGGGTTATAGCCTTTTCTGATGAACTTCCTGATTAAATTTGTAAAGCGGTCAGGAAACCCGTCAGACCCCTTTAACTTTCGAAGTTTATAGACCACATCTTCATAAAATGACGGTTGTGATATGCCTAGTCGCAGAAGTGTTTTAAGGTTGGTGTTGTACTTTTCCAGCAGGCCCTCGTTGCGGCTGTAGGATTTAGAGAAAGAGCTACGTAGTTTGTGATAACGAAAACCGTGCTGAAGACGTTTACTTGTAATAACTTGATTTCGATCGATGAAGTCTATAACATCATTACACGCTCTATCAAATCGAATGAGCTTGGAGATATACACCCCGTATGAGGTATCACGAGGTACATCTCCATCCAGGTCTGGTCAATTCAGCGTCAAATGATAACATAAAGATGAAACATTAACATTGATGATGGCTTTATGATAAACAAAAGCATGAAGTCATGACTGTTTAGTATTGTTTTTATTAATCTTAATGGATAAATTGATATAATGCTCAACATACAAATTTAACCAACTAATTCAATAACATCCTCTTTCTGTCATGACGTAGCCTACTTAACATCCACTAATTTGGTATAACAGTGCAATGCAAGTTGTATTGTTTTATAACAATAATATTGTGGAAGCAACTGACGTATTTGTCAGGCAAACTACACGAGACTCCCTTAGTACATTAGGTTTAAAAGCTAATATACTTGGTGTCCTTTCATGTACACTTTTATGAAAATATATTTACCCTTTTTGTATGCTTCTGGGTGTCTTTCATGTTTGGGTGATCAATGTATTTGGGCAATGTCGCATCATATGGGGCGAAACAAGATACATATTTGCACCACTGTTTTGCATTAACACTTTGGTCCATATTGTGATATGCAAATACTATAGATATAAAAATCGAACGGGAAAAGTAGTATTCAAGGACGACAGTCAACCACAAACACACAGAGAAACACAATTTTTTTTTAAAGATGAATAAAATGCCAAATAAGACATCACAGACATAAAAGGATTGACAATAGGGCTACCGCCTTGGAACTGTCAGTGGCAAAAAAGGCTGCTGGAGGTTTAAACCATGTCTAGGGTGCACCAAACCTCACACTTACCCTACTTCATCCCACAAAAACAGGACAGTGTAAATAAAGAAATGAACTATTCTCTAACCAACAAGGCAGCATTAGTAGGCAATATAAGTAAAACACAAAGATGCTCGTGTATATATAAATACCAAAAATTAATAGCCTAGGAAGCCACGAAGAAGGTTCTCAATGACTTAGCAAAAACCAGAGCAGCATGAGAACAAACCATTGAGGGTACGACAAAACAAGACAGACAAACATCAAACGTTACCGTCCTTGTGGGCTTTAGGTAGATGTCATCATAAGGTCCACAACGTGTCCGGTCAACGCACAATTAAAGAGGAAAGCATAGTGGCGAACTGTAAATGGTTCCACCACCAAGCATGCAGTGCGTTGGAAAATGATAGGGTCATAACCTCTTTTTATTAACCTTTTAACAAATGTAACACAGGTATTATAAAAGTGAAAATGACCAAGGATCTTACACAATTTGTAAATCACGATCCCGTAGAAGTCAGGTTGTGATAGTCCTTGTCGCAGAAGAGTTCTTAAATTACTTTTATATTTGGAAAGATGCTCAGGGTCACGATAATAAACGTTTATGGTAACGGTAGCCTTGATGGAGTAGCTTTTTAGTTATACAAATATTACGAATAATAAAGTCCTCAACTCGAAAACAATATCTAGAGAAGCAAATAAGTTGAGACACATAGAACCCATAATAATTTGCTCGGGGAACGTCCCCATCTAAATGGGGATACTTAACAATATCAACATTAAAATCATCTCTCTTTTCATATATTTTGCTATTATTTCACCATTTTCAATTGATAGATGTAAATCAAGAAAATAGTATCGGAAATATTAGCTTTGTTAAAAAAAGAGTATGATAATGGACCTTTGGAAACGGCCGAGCTCGACACATACGAAATCTTGCAGTCTCGGTTTGATTGAGACTGTTCATGAGCGGTAGTAGCTATGCTGGCTTAAGTTGAAGTTAAGTATGATATATATTAGTATTCATAGTAGAAAATAAAGGTTTGCCAATGTTCAATATGTCATCCAAAGGCTTCAATAACATCTGCCTGAGTATCTGACTCAACATGAAATCCCTTTCATAGCAGTATAAAATCAAATCTGCGACAAGGGGTGCACTGTTCGCACCCTAAGGGATACCAACAATTTGTCTGTAAACGGTCTTTACATACCTGACGAAAATATTATCTAATAGGTAGATGAGTGTTTCACAAACTTCTTGGCACGTCCACATAGTGTAATTGTCTAAACTGTCGTTAGTAAAAAAAACGCTTTAATATTATTACAGGTCAAACATGTAGTATTTTCCCTAGCGAATGTTTTTTGTAAAAGAGCAATAAGCTTGTCTTTGATAAGGTGATGTGGTGAAGTTGTATATAGGGTAGAGAAGTCATAAGTGCTTATAGATGAAACTTGATTAGAAGGGTATTCAGAATTTACATACTAAAAAAAAAAAGGGTATGATAATGGACCTTTGGAAACGGCCGAGCACGACACATACGAAATATTGCAGTCTCGGTTTGATTGAGACTGTTCATGAATTTGCTTTAGTTCCAGCAGACAAAGCTTCCAACAATATAATTATTGGCTGACGACTACATTATATGTAAAACTATTATGTTAAACATCTGGGTTTGTCAACCAAAGGTGATAGTGTCCAACTAACTCAGTGGATATGTTTTTACAGAGTTTATTTAGGGTTCAGAAGAACATACAGTTTATGACGATATATATAGTAGAACATCGTACTACACATCATCTAATACATAATCGGAACCTGTAAATACATAAAGTAAACTTCCTAAGCAATCATGTATTAAACTATATATGAAATATATATGAACCCAATTAAAACAATCACAAGTTATTACATTAATTAAATTATATAATAATATTCGTAGTCAGTTTTAATATTTACAATACTCATATATTATTATAGTCACAGTATCATTGTATCTGTGCATAGCGGCCTGGCTTAATAAAATTACAACAAAGATTATTATGTTTCCCTTGTAAAATAATATTTTTTTACAACTAAAGTATACACTTACAGGTTTATGGAACTAGTCCCTGTGTACATAGGTGTTGTGTCAATCAATGGCCATCCTATCTCTCTCACTGTGTTGTGATGGTTAGCGCTGTAAATCAAAGTGCAAAACATGTTCATGCAAAAGTGTTAGCAAGAAAGGAAATATCAATCTTTCGCGATCTCAAATCAACTTTACTGAATTGCGCGAAAACATAAGATAACCTGATCCGATCAAAACAATCTGCGCGACTTGAACAATTCCAATCATTTCATAACCAGCTCTATACCAACCTCAGCAAATCAGTAATCCATCCTTTAACCTCAGTCAACCACTTCCAACCATTTTCAAGAATATATAGATTCATGAAAATACTTTAACTTTCCAACATGACCTTTCACTAATAAAGATGGCTGTCAACTGCCCAGAACTTTACCCAACACAACAAGTCACAGGACAAAATTTCCCGCCAAACTGTGGCTATTACACAACCAGATTAACATAATAAAACACAATGTACACTATTGAAAAACCAGTCTAAAAATAGTAACAATCTTCAAACAGGTATAAAAGCAGCTTGCTCCATTTAAGGGTTTGGAGAATAGATCAAATCTTGATCCTGCTACATCAATACTTTGAATGCTGAGCTACCAAGCACTTCTGCTTATCTGACAACACCTCTGCTGGAGACGGACATTGTTTCCCAGCATGTGACATTTATGGAGACTATAAAGGTTTCTGTAATTAGTAAGCAGACGAAGCACCCTACAATGTACTGGATACCAAACTTCTTTCTGTCGTGCCCTTAATGATCTTTCCTGTCGTGCCCTTAAGGGTGTATTCTCTTACTGCTCTAACTTCTGCCAAGTCATTGAGTACCTTCATTGTGGCTTTCTAGGCTATTGTTTTTTTGTATTATATTTACACGAGCATATTTGTGTTTTACTTATATTGCCTATTGATGCTGCCTTGTTGGTTAGAGATTAGATCATGGCGGGGATTTCTTTATTTAAACTGTCCTGTTTTAATGGGATGACAGTAGGATAAGTGGGAGGTTTGGTGCACCCTAGAACCGTCTTAAGCCCCCAGTGGCCTACATTGCCACTGACCGTTCCAAGGCGGTAGCCCTATTGTGAACCCTTTTGTGTTGTGATGTCGTTTGCATTTTTTATTACTTTTGCCTTTTCGTTTGTCTGTTTGCGTGTTTGTTTTTGTGTTTTGTGGTTGACTGTCGTCCTTGAATGCTGCTTTCCCTGTCCGATATTTTCATCCTTCTTCACAACATTTCTTACAAAGCACGTTTTATCGCTAATTCTAGTTCATGTACCACGACCAATATATTAAAACTATTGATTTCCTGACTTTCCGCGATTAAAGAACATATTATAAAATATTGCGGAAAGGCCTTCGAGAACTCAGGAATCAATCTGTTTTGGTCTATCAAAAACTCTGGAGAAGTTCTTGACAAACTACGGTGTAAGCATTTTCATGCCTCTTCTCTAAGCACCTACGACTTTTCTACACTGTATACTACACTACCACATAATCGTATCAAAGAAACATTGCTTCAGCTTATTCAGAAGACATTTGCTAGAGATGGTACAACTTTTCTAGCGTGTAATAATATTAGGGCTTTCTTTACTAACGCGCCCATTGATAAGTATAATTTGTGGACTTGTACTGATGTTTGCAGATCCTTATCTTTTCTTCTGGATTACATCTTTATAAGATACGGTAAAACTATTTACCGGCAGGTTGTTGGTATTCCTATGGGTACTAACTGTGCGCCACTTGTTGCAGATTTGTTTTTGTACTGCTATGAAAGAGATTTTATGATGAGTTTGTCACCTGCTAGCCAGGGTGAAATTATTGATGCCTTTAATAATACTTCTCGGTATCTTGATGACATACTCAATATTGATAATCCGTTCTTTGGTTACTACCATTTATCCACCAGAGCTCACGTTGAATAAAGCCAACAGTTCGGATACAGTAGCAGCATTTCTCGATCTTCATCTCTAAAATCTATGATAAGCGAGATGATTTCAATTTTAACATCGTAAACTATCCACACCTGGATGGAGATGTACCTCGTGCTACCTTATACGGGGTGTATATCTCCCAGCTCATTCGATTTGCTAGAGCGTGTAATGATGTTATAGACTTCAATGATCGAAATTAAGTCATTACAAGTAAACTTCTTCAGCAGGGTTTTCGTTATCACAAACTACGTAGATCTTTCTCTAAATCCTACCGCCGCAACGACGGCCTGCTGGAAAAGTACAACACCAACCTTAAGACACTTCTGCGACTAGGCATATCACAACCCTCATTTTATGGAGATGTGGTCTATAAATTCGAAAGTTAAAGGGGTCTGACGGGTTTCCTAACCGCTTTACAAATGTAATCAGGAAGTTCGTCAGAAAAGGCTATAACCCTTTGGTTTTACAGCGCACTGCATGTTTAGTGATTGACCCCTCTACAGTCAGTCATTACGCTTCACTTTTCACTTGTGCGATGACTGGACTACCTCTTGGGACTCTATGATTGTACCTACTGAAACCCCAACTAAGGGAGGTGGGTCCATGAGCTTTCGTCCCTCGGGTTTTCTGGTCGTACCCTAGATTGGTTTTCCCTTTAGCTGCAACTACTGGTTGTTCAGTACGATTCTGGATACATCCTGAGATGTTTTATTATTTTGTATGTGTTTCTTTAGTTAGTTTCTCAGGATGTGGACTTTATTGTTAGAGAATTCCTTTTGATGGGATATATTTTTGTGGGCACTGTCTTGTCTATCTGGGACCTGACGACAGGATAATAGCGAGGATTCAAACTAACCAGTGGGCCTTATTGCCTACTGACCGTTCCAAGTCGGTAACCCTGCCTTCACCACCCTTTCTGTTGTTTTTTTGTCTCTTTCATTGTATTTGCAAGTCCTTGTTTGCAGTACAGTGCGGACCTACGATGCCTTTGCGCTCGGACGCTGTGGTTTCCATAGGACCCTATATTTCATTTTTTTTCAAGTTTATTGCAAATTTTATCAAGAACGTCTCCTGAATTGCTAATAGAAAACAATAGATTAATTCCAGAGTTTTCATACGTTTTAGCACAATATTGTTTAACGTGATCGTTAATGGCAGTAAGACAAAAAGTTAACAATTTGGAGATATGTGTGGTGTTGTAGACACTAGAATAAAAAAAACAGGCCTTATAGGGCCTTAGAGCGATTTTTATGTAAGTTGGGAATACAGTACTTAGTTGGCAGTTTGTTCTGCTTTTTGTCTACCCCAACTTAGTGCATCGAGTGATATGTGCGGAATCAACATCATCCTCAGTAGATTGAACTGGAGTATACGAATGAGTGCTACCGAGTTACAGAGATAAAACATTCACGTAATGTAGGCGTCAAACTATAATTACATTATTAGCTGCTTTATCAACAGTCCCGATTTTAAATTTTGATAGGAAAACTTATAACACAGGTATATGATTTTGAATACAAAATCTATCTATATTTGTATGAGATTAGGTACACTAATAGCATTATTCAAAGAGTTTCAGTCGGTGGTGGGGTGATAAGAATCAACCGACTGCTCGTTACTTAGCAGAGGGGTAGGACCACCCAACCCCCACGAAATGTAACCCACCTGTTGACCGTGAGTGGCAACCAGTGTCGTTGGAGAAGGGAATCCTGGTGGTTGAGTGGCGTGGGTATATGGTAGTTATCTCCACGTTGCAACATACCACGTTGGTCCGACTTCAACTAGACGGGCGGTCAGATTTTGCCCGATTTTATCAATCGGTTTGTCACGCCAGCTATAAGAGATTCGAGCTTATTATTCAGACAGTAGCTGTATCTTACTTACCTTTTATATTCTTCTACTTTAAACATTATATAGACAGGGTCTTTATGGCGGCTGCGCAAGGGATAATCATGTATTTCCAAACGCTATATGGCTATACTCGTGCCACTTTTTAGGCGGAACATAGGTGCGGCTCTTTAACTTTTTAGTTAAGGGGTTATGTCCGCTGGGTGGTATGTGGGTCTGATGCGCTAGCTTTATACGAGTATACCTTCTACGTATTCTTGTAATTTTGACTGTTGGATCAACCAGTCCTTTCCTCGTTTTCTCATCATCGAATCGGAAAACGGGGAAAGGCCTGTCGCAGATATGTCACCTTTTGTGATTCAGAAAACTGTCCATTTCATTGCTGGGCATGTAAAGCAAATTACAAATTAAAAACAAAACGCTTTTTATTGAAACAGAAAAAAATCTAACTTTGATAATTTACTTACAATTACACAATGTTTAAACACAAAAATTAAATGCTACTCTCACTCAACTATGAACATCTCCAAAGGCGTCATCAGGTGCCGAATCTCTCAGTAGTACCTGAAGAAGAAGTTATCAATGAGCGTACGCCACAGTTGGTAACTGCGGCTCGCCGAATAACCATAAAGAGGAATGACCCGGACTTGTGGTGGGCACTACAAGTCCAGGTGTACTAAAGAAGAACTTTGTAGTAAATGTGGCGAGTCTGCATTCAAGCATAACGAACCAGATTGTCCTAACACTTTCAAATGTACCAACTGCGGTCTAGGACATCACGCATATTCAACATTATGTGAACAATTCAAAAAAGAAAAAGAAATCATAACAGTTAAATATACACAAACCATTCCCTTTCCAGAAGCAAGAAAAATTATTGAAGAAAAATATAAAATGTCAAGTCCGACCTCTAACGCATCTATTCTCAAAACAATACGCAATACGAACCACATTCAGAAATTCAGAATACAAAGAAGACTTCCTAAGTATCAAATCAAAACAAAAGTCAACCGATACATCTGAACAAACCAAAATTTAATTTTTCAACTAATCAAACTTTTTCATTTAAATCAAACACAAAATCGGCATGCTCTGGCAATGTCAAGAACACGACAATTTCTCAGAATTGGAAAGCGGGTTCTTCTAGGATTGTGAAGTCTAGTAGTTCCCCAGTCGTGAAGCCTAATACTTCCTCGGTTGGAAGGCTTAGTTCTGCTCCAACTAAGGAAGTTGGAAAGCCAATTGCTTCTCCATCTAGGGGGTACAAGGAGAGCAAAAGGTGTCTAACGGCCCTATTGAGCTGCATAATAATTCGAACAGCTCATGGACATTTTAGAGCCAGAAGCTGCACTGCCACTTCCATCCTCCCGGGAAAGGTTATTCGAGGTCCCACACCAGCTGACTTCTTCCAGGGAGGAGGATCCATCAGTGGAGATGTCACTACTTGAGTCTCCTTAGACCTCTCCTAAATCTAAGGCCAAAAATAAAAATATCGCCTTAGCGCTGAATAATGGGTACATGTACAACTACTAAGATCAAACCAAATTATGATGAAATCAGATTAATTTTAAATGAACACAACCCTATTGCCTTTTGTCTTCAAGAAACATTCTTGAAGACAAGTGATCAAATATCTTTTAAACAATACTCACTATACAATCATATTTGTGATACCGGGGACAAGGCGACTGGTGGAGTTTCGATAATCGTTAATCGAAACATTCCTCAAAGACCTGTTGCGTTAAAAACAGATTTGCAAGCTATTGCGGTCTGTGTTACGATGCACAGAGTTATAACAATATGTTCCTTATATTTACCACCTAAAGATCTTCACTATAACCTAAAGATCTCAATCACCTAGTTGCACAATTGCCATCCCCCTTTATACTCTTAGGTGACTTTCATGCACACAACTACATCTGGGGTTATAAAGATATAAACGATAAAGGCAGGAAAATTGAGGATAGCCAAAAACAATTTGTGTCTTTTCAATGATCATAAGTCACATAAGTTTACATCCTGCTACAGGCATTCATTCTTCCATTGATTTAACAATATGCGATTCAACGCTTTTGATGTATTTTTCGTGAAGTGTTGCAGACGACCTCTGTGGAATTGACCACTTCCCCATGTTTCTTTAAAATATCGGCCCTCCAATTAGGAGGAAACTTCGCAACGTTGGAAACTTCGCAAGGCTGATTGGACTACGTTTCAATCTCTTTGGGAGGAAAAAAAGAAGCCTTCCGTTTTCGAGGATGTCGAAGACTCAACTACTCTTTTTACCAAAACTCTTCATGATATAGCTGATCAAACTATTCCAAAAACCTCAGCGAATCCAAAACGCCCACATAAACCATGGTACGACGATGACTGCAAAAAGGCAGTCAGCGATCGTAAAGCTGCATTAAATAAGTTTAACTTGCGGCCACCTCAAACAAATTTAGATAACTTTAGAGCTTTGCATGCGAAAGCCCGTCTTACTATTAAGGATAGCAAGAGGAAATCCTGGAGATCTTACGTCTCTATGCTGAATTCTCGCTCATCTCTTAAGAAGACATGGGACAAGGTCCGGAAAATAAGTGGTAAAGGTAATTGCAGTACTGTTATCATTTTAAAACAGATAATGGAGATATAACATCTGTCTAAGATATTACAAACACTTTGGCAGAAACTATTTCAAAAAATTCTTCTTCTGAAAATTGTCAACCAAATTTTCTGATAACTAAGAAACTAAAAGAACAGAAGAAGCTGAACTTTAAGTCGAAAAACTTTAAAATATTCACTCTTAAAGAACTTCGAGAGTCCGTTAATAATGATACATCCGCTGGTTCTGATTCTTGGCGGAAATAATCGTTATTCCAGTCCCCAAACCTAGTAAGGATCATACGGACCCAATACATTATCGCCCAATCGCTTTAACGAGTTTTGTATGTAAAACCATGGAACGAATGATTAATGAGAGACTCGTTTGGTACCTGGAGTCCAACAAACTGATAACAAAGTTTCAAAGTGGATTCCGGCGCCAACGAGGCACAACAGACAATTCCATTCGATTTGAATCGTTTATTAGGGAAGCTTTCATAAAAAAGAACATCTAGTCGCTGTATTTGTTGACTTTGAGAAAGCTTATGATACTGCATGGAAGTACGGTATTGTGAATGATCTTCATGACCTTGGTCTTAGAGGCCGATTACCCAATTTTATAGAGAAATTCTTAGATGATAGGCAGTTTCGTGTCCGAATGGGTTCAACCCTCTCTGATATTCATGAACAGGAGATGGGTGTTCCTCAGGGCAGCATACTCTCTGTCACGTTTTATAATATTTAACAGTATAGTAAAATGCATCAATCCAGGTGTGGATTGTTCTCTATATGTTGACGACGTTATATGTTATCGTGAAAAAAAAAGGTATACTATTGAGAGACAATTACAACAATGTCTGAATAAACTTCAGACCTGGTAGGATGAAATGGTTTTAAATTTTCTAAATCTAAAAGTAATTGTATGCACTATTGTCAACCAATACCAGTAGTGGATGAAACAAAATTCCTTGGTCTTATTTTAGACCGTAAATTGACGTTTATAACACACCTTAAATACTTGAAGGCCATGTTCCTTAAAGCTCTTAATTTACTTAAAGGTGTTGCAAACACTAATTGGGGAGCAGATCGTAAAGTACTTTTACAACTTTATAGATATCTTATCAGATACAAGCTGGACAACGGCTCAATAGTATATGGATCGACACGCAAATCATACTTGCAGATGCTCGATCCTATACATAATCAAGGATTACGACTCGCCTTAGGTACCTTTCGTACATCACCAGCCGAAAGTCTATACGTTGAAGCGAATGAATCATCACTGTCTCATAGACGGGACAAATTAACCCTTCAATATACCATTAAATTAATTTAACCCATCCAACTCAACTTTCGATAATGTTTTTAATCCTAGTTATGAACCTCCTTTTGATCGAAAGCCGAAGGCCATTCGACCATTTGGTATTCGTATTAAACCAAAATAAAGAGACATTGAAATCGACCTAAATTTGATTTCCAAATACAAAATACCGCAAATTCCACCGTGGGGTTTGGAAACATCAACAATTATTTTTGATCTTTGTAACAGTAACAAATCCAATACAGACCGTACTGTCTTTTAAAGCAAATATAATGAAATTAAATCGAAATACAGTAACTTCCAACTTGTATACACTGATGGCTCTAAAGATGGAGATAAAGTAGCTGCAGCAGCTGTTGTTCACAAACACAGCATAAAGAGCCGCCGGCCTGACAAGGCCTCTATATTTTCAGTTGAACTTAAGACAATTGATAACTTGCATTAAATAATATTTAGGAATCTGATGATGACCACTTTTCTGATTCCCTTTCATCTCTTCAAGCACTGGGTAATTTGAAACCCAGTTGTGCTTCAACTTTTAGAAAGGTACAATTCTCTTATAGTGGATAATATTATTATTTTCTGCTGGCTTCCAAGCCATGTAGGAATACGTGGTAATGATAGAGCTGACAGTGCTGCTAAAGCAGTATTAGGTTTACATATATCTAATGCCAAATTACCTTATACAGATTTTTAAAAGTTGTATTAACACATATATTCGTAACTGTTGGCAAGCCGCTTGGGATTTGTCAGTTAATAAACTCCATTCAACTAAACCGTTACTCGGAGAATGGCGTTCTTCTAGTAGACCCATTCGCCGAGAGGAAGTTATCCTAGCCCGGTGCAGGATAACGCATATACGTTATACTCATTCATATTTATTACAAGGTGAGCAATTACCAGAACGTATACCCTGCTTTGCACCGTTAACGGTCAAACACATCTTGTTGGAATGTATAGACTTTGATCCTATGCGTCAAAGGTACTACAATGTTAATACTATGACCGAGTTATTTAATATTATAGATTTTAGTCTTGTTTTAGATTTCCTGAAGGAAGTCAGACTATATAAATCATTATAATATGTTTTTGTATATATTTACTTCATTATATACCCGTTTTCGGGCATTTGTTGATTTACATATATAGTTTATATTATTACTATATCATCCCTTACTTGTAAATAGATTAATCCTTATATATTTACATTAATTTTTAATTAATCCTTCTTTTCTTCATCATTCATCATTTTTTGCGCACAGTATGACCTATTTATGTGTCAACGTGCCGTAAAACACCAATCTTCATTCATTCATTCATTCAAAGTGTTTCACATTGTTTCATATGAAACAAACACGTATATACTGACCACTTTAAAAAGGCTCTTTCAGTATTTTCTTTAAAGATTTAGATCTTCATATACCAAATATATATTAGCTTATTGTCAACTTTCCATCATGCAAATCACACTGAAATATTAAGTAATATACGATAAAAATATACTCCTCAAAATAAGGTAAGGACCGCATGAATATTTCTCCATATGCTTCCCAGTGATTGACAACATACCATGTTCAAACGGTTACACAGAATGTGTAAGCAATGTTGAATTAAACTGAACATTGTCTGGTCTTCTGCATTAGATCAAGGAACAACATGTTGATATAAAATGTTCTGTTAATTAAGAAGAGTTCGAGATTTTTGATAATTTCTAAAATTCCGAAATTGACTAACCTTTAACAGTTTAAATGCTTACACCGAACCTTTTGAAAAACGTTGATTTTTTATCCCATCAAAAAAGAATAAATTGTTCAAGACCTAGTTGCATATTTGGAATTGCACTCTTATCTGTACACGCCTACTAGACTCCGCAACCGCCTCCAAAAAGGGGTGATAATACGACGTTTCGGAGACACGTCCGATGCGGTTGCGAAGAGTAAATTGAAGCCGCAACGGTAAGTGTGAATTTAATATTATTTTTTTTCGGCCCTAACTCAATCTTTTTACAAAATCGGGGAATGTGGTACGATGTATGAATGTTTTCCTTTCCTGTTTCATGTGTTGGTTTCGAAATATATTGAAAAATGTGTCTGTAGAATTGTCATAAGTCAATCGACGAGTGTAATTTTCTCAACTGGACATGGTTTTTACTCCGTTTTTTTTGCTGTTTTATGAGAAATCTGCCCACGAATGAGGTCTATGAATTTGATATCACCTATCTTTCATCGTTCAATGAAAACAATTCAATCGAATATGAATTGAAAAGTATTATGGTCATTTGTTATGAAGAGGCGGTGTCGGAGAGTAGGAGGCGGATACGGAGAGTAAGAGGCGGTTTCGGCGACATAGATAAATAATATGTAAACGCTTTCAATTATTGTGAAAATTGTAGAATTCAATACGTTTCAATAAATGTCGTTGTTACTGTTTCGTCCAAGAATATATCTTCCGTATCACAAGTCAAATCACACTTGGTGTCGTCATGGTCCTTTTTAGACATAAGTCTATTCTTACGGAGATAGACGAGGAAGCTCGGTTGGTTTGGAGGCTGAACAAAACTTGCATTATACATAATATACCTCTAAAGAACACACTTATACAACTGTTTCCTATAGTTTTCAGATGTCTTCGTTGTTTGCAGTATTAATTCTGTTTTCTCGAGGAAAATTCTGGAACGAGCTTGAAAGATGAGAATATTTTAAAGTCATTTTTTCTGATATTGTTTAAAATTTACAACAGTGTATAATTTCGTTTAAAAGAAAAAAAATGATACTAGGTTAGATTTTCAATATTATATAATACAAAGTAGGGAGACTGCAGAATATCAGTCATTATTTACGAAAATTGGACAATTTAAACAGCAAAATAAGATCATTTAGTATGCCTATTTATAAATCGAAAATAAAAGTATTTCAAAAGTCATGAAAGAGAAAGCGTTATGTTTAGACGGTAAAATGATGGTAAATAAAAGTAATACCAGTATGTACTATAGTCAGGTAGGCATGGATTGAAACACACCTTTTCTACAATTGACAGAAAATGTAGTTATTTTATAAAATGTTTTTTGTTTAAAGTTAATAGATTTCTACTTTAGTTTGAATTACACATTTATGGTATACATACAATGCAGTTTGGTATACATTTATACGTAAATTGTAGTTATTGTGTAATTTGGCAAATAAAAAAAAAGTTGTTCCATTTCATGCCTTACAGTCTATACTTGACGATAGATGCACATTGTTGCTGACCTTTTAGCTAAACATATATTTCTGGGAATCTGATCCTCGTTAAATAATTGTTAGTATGATAATAAAAGGTATAAGATCGGCTTTGAAAATGATGCAAAATGAATTGAAGTTTTTTTAACTTGATAAGAACTCACCCAGTACTATTACTGATAGAGGATTGTACTAAATGAATGTGCTTATCATTTATTTAGAATTCATTTGCATCTATTAAGCGATTTCGGATCAGATCAACTGTATTTTACGGAAGATTCGGTCAATTTAATTGCGACTAAGACTTATTGTTCAATGATGGGTAGGACCAGTAACAAGTATTTGCACAAATAATTAATCATAAACAATTGTATTGATACATTACTTATCAATTACAATCAGTACAGTAGGAACGCCAGCCTTATGGCGTAGGAATATTTATCAAACAAGGTCACGTGATAAAATCGATAACAAAATGACATTATCGGGAAAATTGTCACTGGTCAGATTTCTTCACCTCTTATTTATAAACTGTGATTATAACAAAACACCATCACAGATTGTTGTTAAAGTAATAATATTCACAAACTACATTGGTCGAACAGAATTGGTGTACACTTCGTGTAATTCCCATTAATAGTTAAAGGTATTTTTCAAAGGGATGAATTTAGGTTGTTTTAAGGTTTAAATTGCCAAAAATGCGCTTTCATAAAAAAATGACCATAATTCTTTTCAATTTATATTCGATTGAATTTTTTTCATTGAACGATGAAAGATAGGTGATTTCAAAGTCATAGACTACATTCGTGGGCAGATTTCTCATAAAACAGCAAAAAAACGGAGTAAAACCTTGTCCAGTTGAGAATATTACACTCGTCGATTGACTTATGACAATTCTACAGACTACATTCATATTTCGAAACCAACACATGAAACAGGAAGGGAAAACATCCCTACATCGTACCACATTCCCCGATTTTTGAAAAAGATCGAGTTAGGGCCGAACAAAACGAAACTATTAAATTCACACTTACCGTTACTGCTTCAATTTACTCTTTGCAACCGAATCGGAAGTGTCTCCGAAACGTCGTATTATCACCCCTTTTTGGAGGCGGTTGCGGAGTCTAGTAGGCGTGCTGTAGAGTTACCAAAGAAAATAGTGAAAATGGTGACAAATGTTTATTAAAAAATCAATAAAAAATCAAGCATTTTATTGAAATTTCAAAATTTGAATTTTCAATAATACAAACTTTTACTGTAAAATGCTTCTTAAGAATACAAAAACCCGAAACAGTTTCCAGTTTTGGAATGCAATGTGTATTTAAACTTTTGTGATGATGCAAACTTTAATCTGATTGAAATAAAGAAGGGATGGTCCGTAACTTATTTTTGAGGAGTATACATTCGTGTATGAAACTAAATAGAAAATACCACAAATAGTGTATTGATGCGTCTCGAGTAATTGTACATGCTTTGCGGCTTTCTAGGCCTTTGTTTTGTATATGCTGCCTAGATTTTTTATAGGAAATAACATGTCAGGGTTTTTAGGTAAACTGTTATCTCTACTTTTAAAACCATACAGTGTAGAAGAGTATGTCTTTCAACTGGCAACATGTGTTTGATAATGCGTGACTAGCGACGCATACGGTCGGGATCCTAGTGTATTATCGTTGACCAATACATTATGACATACGCTGTTATTACAAATGCAGGAATCAAACATATGCAATTAAGTGATAAACATATCATGCACGGAATTAGATTTTCCTAAAACGGAAATAACTTGTTTAAAGCATTTTATTTCAAAGATAACGTACTATACACATGTTACGTACAATAATTAATGGATTGGAACGAAAGCACGGGCGTATAGAGATCGTTCCATGGAAATAACTTGAGCATCAAGTGATACCAGAACATATTAAAAAAAATAGAAATTAGCTTACTGCATGTTTAAGACATAAACAACAAATGATCTCGTAACATTTTGTAGCTGCATCTAACCATATATCTGGTTTAATATACTGAACGACTGAAAACACGCATATATACATTGTTTTCGTTATTTTAAGAATTAGATATTCATATACCAAAATGTATTTTTAGCTTATTTGTCAACTTCCCATCATTCAAATCAAAATACACGAAATTAAGGAAATGTATGAGGAGGAGATGTTAACATTGTATTCGAATCAACTCGCTTTTGACTGTGGCAATATTGTGTGACTGTCTAGTGTGAGGGTAGTGATATTCAATAACTCATTTTGGTTATTTTCACTAGAATGAAATGAACTACTCTTGTGTTCATTATCTCTGTAAGTAAAATAGAACTTACATGCAATGTGTTAATTGGATTTTCTGTTCCTGAAAGGCGATATACATTTGGAAATTCTAGGCACTTTGGAGAAATGCTGACTGAATTAGAAAGGTCAACGTTTGAAACCCGTCGAACCCAAACTAGCTTAACAATTTTTTGTTATATAATCCATACAGATCTAGTCTCCGTAAATTAAGAAAATTAACTTGTCGTGTCAAACTCTTCGCGTCTCACCTTGTCTTCTAATCCAATACAATACATTAGATCAAATATCAACACCGATGCTTGCAAATTTCCTTATCCATAGAACTAGAGCCACCCAACTGCTACAGTCGCCATGCAGACTGTGGGTGGGTTCAGGTTGCAAGACTGAGCACTATGTGCAGTCAAAGGCACGATATTAGAGAGTTTGACTGAACTTCTTGTAAATATGTTTAATGGTGACTAACGTTGTTATCATAGTGTGTTACTGGACTGATGTCAAACTTTCATATGCTACCAACATACATCTGCTATGATGATCATATATGAAAGCTAAATATATATAAATATTATATATATACATTTTGATATATGAGAAATTGTACAATATCGTTGTTGTAGTCGTTCAGTATATTTTCACTACATCTAAACAAAACTATTTCGGCAATAATTATATTTGAACATATGTTTAACATTGGCTTTGGCATGTTTCCTTTGACATGTCCACAGTCAACAAAACACAACTTTCATGGTCATGTTGCTCACCATTTATTGAATGTCGTCTCTGTCGGACTAGATTCACCGCCTCCCTGGCCAAATGCTGATGTTGCGATTGTCGAATTATACAGGGAAACAATGTTTTAAAAGTTTTACGGAAATTTGAGCCGAATGCCCAGTACACAATTATATTCACAGAGAAACTTAGGTAATATATAAGCTGAAATACTGTTTGAATAGTTGCTTCTATATGTGGCGCGTGTTCATGTCCTTTTATGAACGAACCAATCATCAACCTAAGTCGAATGACATGACTTGGCACATTTAGAATGAAGAATGTCAAGGATACAACACATAACATTTGTGTTACTTGAGTAATAGGTGTAGCGATTTTACATTTATGTAAACTATTTGGTGTGTTCAAACGCATGTTATATTTTACCCGTCTTCGGTGAAGCACGTGAATGACCTTATATAATATCAAACAGAGAACTACAGTGATGATAATAGTGGGTATTACAAGCGTGAGTAGAGTATCCATATATACGAGAACCTGAGTAAGGTTTGTGAAGCTAGCATTGTGTGAGCAGTCACCGTTCATGATCCACAAGGAGGTATTGTAGCACCCTACAGCAATCAAAGTTAGCGTCAAATCACATATCTTTGACGACCTGTCACTACATATTCCTGTTGCTATAAATGGGTAATATATCAACATAAAGTTTCCAAGTGTGATCAAGACGCATAGCCACACTGACACAAAACCGCACAGATACGTCGTGAATATTATGAACTGACACACGCCCTTAACTTGGCTTAACCTTAAACTAAATGTACTCGATGTCCAAATTAAGAGTAAACTGAATAGGAAGCCGTTGTCACTAATTCCGCGGAAGGCTAGGTAAAAGGAACACGAAGCATTTCGGAGTGGCTTTCGTAGGAAAGTAATCGTTGATAAGGTGTTTCCAACTAATCCAAGTATACATATCACAGGCAAACAAGTCATTTCGACCTTCATAATTGTGGTGAATGTCGTATTGTATCCATATTGTATTGTGAGATCCCTGGACGTATTTCCGGTCCCTATCGTCACGTTGGTGTTTGATACTCTCGACGTAGTATTAATGTAGTAATCGTCCATTTGTTTCTGAAATTTAGAATATCAAATATAGTAGCATATTGATAACACATATTCAAGATAGACGAAGTCATCATTAATAGTATGTTTTTGCTTTCAATTTTATATCTTTTTTTTCTTAAATTTTATGTAATATGGGATTCCATATTGCACCGCGCTGCACAAAGCCGTGAAAAAGTTCATAGTGCAAGGTCTCTGCTCTATGCCAATATTTGATTGTTAAATCCTGTTTCTGCCAAAGGCGAATGTCATCTGGTCTTATGTTAGAGAAATGCAAACAGGAATATTCCTAAGCGTCTGCTCATTTTACGGATTAAATGAAAACTGTAATACATAACATGCCAACAGTGTCATTTTAAACTGCGTATGCGCTGAAGTTGTGTGAAATTTAGAAAAGTGTAATTGAACGTCGAAGTTCTTTTCGTGAACGTCAGAATTTCCCAATTTAAATGACATAACATGTGAAAACGCATTTAAGAACACAAAACAAATACATTGTTTTTGCGAACTCAATAAAACCGAGTCTGCTATTTTATTTCCTTGGTTGTGTTTGTTGCTCCAAAGGATATCAGTATTTATTTACATTCACACTAATGTTTGTTTAGTGCAGTGTGGCGGCTGTAAACTGTCTCCCGTGCTTCGAATCGGTAGTGTTATTGTCACTGGTCCTTTGTTATCAACGAGCCCAATATGGGTGACGTTGAAGTAAAATATCACTTAAACCGGTGATAGGGGGCGTGATAGGTGTCGTTTCTTACACTAACTCTCATGAACGCCAGCCTGCTATTTTATTATCTTGGTTGTGTTTGTTTCTTCCAAGGATCTCCTTTATCAGAATTTATTACTAGATAAATAATGCGCTATTAAAGTAGTTTACTTTGCTGACACATTTAAGAGACAACCTAGACCCAATCTATACATAACAGATAATATACCATATTGACAAATCAATCAGAGCGTACGTCAGAGCTGAACACAGCACACATTCAGATGTTAACGAACATAGCACGTAGTATTCAACTGTTCTTCTACTGTCTCAATGTGCGCTCAGAGATTAGTTTTTGTTATTATGAGATGTGAAATAAACATATTGAGGAAAGTGTCACACAATGTCTATATCATCCAGACACTCTTATCCAGGCTAAACGAGGTCTGGACTCGTTGTTTATATAAATTACAATGACAATGGATAGCGCCAAACGATATTACAGAATTTGGGCCCAAATATCAAAGTGTACGACGCATTACGCGCCACATCCGTTTCAATTTTTCTACCGCCGGTGTTAATACGCAATTAATTTATACGTATTGTATCTTAATATGTTACGTATTGTCCTTTTCATTGACATTTAAATATGATGATATTTCGGTTTGTGGTGCAGTGCGGACCAACGTGGCCATTGCGTTTGATTGGTGTGGTTTCTATAGGACCATTTTTCTCATTTTTTAAATTTTCTTTTACATTAATATAATCTATATTGTAAAAAAACATGTTTAGAGTTTAATGTACAGCTTTACTATTTATCTGCTGACGTTGTTTGGGGCAATTATATTTACAAGCATTGCAACCATGTTTATCAATAAAGGGGAAATAACTCAGGGGTACCGGTTCGATCCGACTGGTTATCACAGTATAGATAACTCATGGGCCAGTATTCATAATGATTCTTTGCAATATCTTAAATTAAGTTAAATTTTATCATTTTTTTTAACACCCTTTTCTGACGATATTAGACATTGTTGTAATGTTACTTATAAGGTTATGGTTAATTCCAATATAGCCTAGTTTAAAATATCTCGTTATATTCAACGATATATCCGATTTTCCGATCTTATTCGTTTACAATCGGAACTGCCTCGTCAGATTGGCGACGAGTTCCGATCGATTCGTTTACTATCGGAACTGCCCGAGTAGTTTGTTTTCGTTCAACTGAATGGCATTGCGCATGTCCGATAAAATCGTAAAAACTCGTAGTTCTCCGGCAGGAATAAACGGCTGGGCAGCATTTTATTCAAGATATTGTTTTGATCATAACTAATAATTTACAGAACTGGAATACGAACCGTGTTGCTTCTTAGAATACTCATAAAATAGCTTTGCATACATGTAAATGCTGTAATATTGAGTATTTAATATTTTACATTAAAAATCGCGTAGATATAGGTAGTGCCTCTTTAACATTGTCATACATAGTGAAGTGGAAATGTAACTTAAGAACAAAAAATAACACTCTAGCAATGCAAAAGTTTAAAATCACAATGGAAGAATATATGTATTCCTGTATGCTGTAAAAAGTTGTCATTGGTGGAAACATATGGACAAATATATAGTTCACACATCATAAGCATAAAAAGTGAACTTAACCTCAAAAGAAGGTATAAAAGTCGAACAGGAAATTCACAAATTTGAAACAAACAACAATTACAAGAATATATAGAAGAAAAGTATGTGACACTATACATACACCAGGGTTGAAACCTTGGTATCGCATTGGAACAGTTTAGGAAGTGTGTATTACGCTTACTATCGAATATATTCCTATGGTTCTGAAAGATAGACTCCGATACAAGGACAGCCCGGTTAACGCTCCTGTCCGACGGACGAGGCTAGAGTCTTGCCTAAGGACACCGAAGTATCGCGTGGCACCAGGGAGTCTAAGACCCGTGATATCCGGATTCAGAGTTGAACGTGTTTATCCACTTGGTCACCACATTCGACAATACAGTGTTAAATAGATGTTAACGAAAGGAATGGATAGCAAATGCACAAGCCATGGATATACGTGGAACTTCATTTAACAAAAAGACAAATAACAATGGTTGTTTTCGTGACAACCATGTTGGATATATTGAAGATATAGATTACAGATGAGATAATAATTAAAAGTGCTTTTTATTTGAAATTAATAGAAGATAAGTGAGTATAAGGCAAATTAAAACACATCAACAAATGCCACACGTGTTGCTATATAAACGGTATAGGCATAAAAAAGAAATTATTACAAAGTGTATCAAATATGGATTATACTATGTGTATGATACACAGATATATTTAAGTGAAGCCTTAAACATGATAATGTGTTAATACGTTTTTTTTAAAGTGTTTGACTTTTTCTTACAATACGTATTCAAAGCCATACATATATTTGTGTGTGAGTTAAAAAATTAAATAGTTCAATACACTGATATCCATCTTAAAGCTTACTGTAGGCAATTCATAAAGCATATAATAAAACATATTTAAGTTTAAACTTGTTAAACGAAAACAACAAATATTAAATTTAGAAACATAATAAATCTTCATAAAACTGATTTCTAGGTGTGTTTTGGTTTCACAAGGAACGTTTTCTTTTAATTAATGTATTTTAAAACACCTGTTAGATGCAGATTGTAATCAGTAAGGCTTAATATTTCATTTGATATCAATCCACCAGTGGTTTACGATAAAAGCGAAGCTGCATATGTTTGATCATTTTTAATTTTATTATCTCCCTTTATGCATACATTTATCGCGTCTGTTTCCAAAAATAAGTGACATATATGGAATATTTTTTTTTATTGAAAGTTGAACACAAAATACCTAACACATTTTTTAGCAAAAGATTGCTTTAGAGTTTGTTCATTCATCTCTTTGGTGAGTTATGTTTAAAACAATTTTGTTTTTGTTTTATAAGTAATTTCAACTGATCCTTGTTGAAGAGGGTTTATACTTTCCAATGAGATCATAGTTATCCATTTTCTAGGTGGTCCCAACAATTTTTAAAAAAAACGTCAATATGTTACTACAACATTATATAATATATCAGGTACTGTATGTTATATACCAGGTATATTGTATGCTTTATTATTAAACGATAGTGTTATTATCCTTGAAATATCGCTCTAGTACCTCATGATATGACGCATAACGTGAAATCCATATCATGACGTAGGTTATCATCCGCGATATGTTGGTGATAACCTGCGGGATAATAACCAGGAAATAATTGACGTCATTGACGTGCATGACTTCATTTTCCATGTTCAAATTTCATTCCCGTTAAAATGAAAGCAAGGGAAATGATGTTGGACTAGCTAGCCACTATTAGTGAGTTCACGGCAAAAGAAAATGTCAACAAAGAGCTTGATTCAGGTATGGTAGCGCACATCCCTCTACAAAACTAGCTCTGTCCTCTGCCGCAAACGGTCTTTCGACACTCGCAACATATCGTACACTGCTTCGTAGCAGTATTCGAATGTATACCGAAGGCACATTGGTTACGTCATACTAATGTGACGCGCGTCAGATTCCCTCTAATAGGAATTTGCATTCAAAATCAAAGTTATCTTGTTCGAGGGATGATATCTGCTGTGATGTGGGAGAAGGGGTGACTATGTTATCAATACACACGTTTTTATTCATTTATTTGTATTTCCCCAATGTATGACAAGTAGAGAGTTATAGTGTATTCAAGTAGAGAGTTATAATATATTCAAGTAGAGAATTATGGTGTATTCAAGTAGAGAGTTATAATGTATTCATGTATATAGTTATGGTGTATTAAAGTATAGAATTATAAAGTATTCAAGTAGATAGTTATAATGTATTCAAATAGAGAGTTATAATGTATTTAAGTAGAGAGTTATAATGTATTCAAATAGAGAGTTATAATATATTCAAGTAGAGAATTATGGTGTATTAAAGTAGAGAGTTATAATGTATTCAAGTAGATAGGTATAATGTATTCAAGTAGAGAGTTATAATGTATTCAAGTAGAGAGTTATGATGTTTTTAAGTAGAGAGTTATAATGTATTCAAGTAGATAGTTATAATGTATTAAAGTAGAGAGATATAATGTATTCAAGTAGAGAGTTATAATGTATTCAAGTAGAAGATTATAATGTATTCAAGTAGAGAGATATAATGTATTCAAGTAGAGAGTTATAATGTATTCAAGTAGAGAGTTATAATGTATGCAAGCAGAGAGTTATAACGTATTAAATTAGAAACTTATAATGAATTAAAGTAGAGAGTTATAATGTATGCAAGCAGAGAGTTATAATGTATTCAAGTAGAGAGTTATAATGTATTCAAGTAGAGAGTTATTATGTATTTAAGTAGAGAGTTATAATGTATTCAAGTAGATAGTTATAATATATTCAAGTAGAGAGTTATAATGTATTCATCATTGAGAATAGAGTACTAAAAAGAAGCAAAATCTATTCTTTATTTTAATGCTTCTTTACCGATTTTGGAAATGTTAACAAAGCCCCCGATTCGGGTATGTTTTTGCCTCATAACTTTCTTTATATTTAACTCTTTATTTTAATAAAGCTCACATACCCCTACTTACACACTCCACCGCAAACGGGTATTTTGATTCATATAAACCTTCTTAGATAAACCCTCCCGAAGTATTGGAAATTAAAGAAAGAATGCATGACCTGAACATTTGGGAGGCTAATGAAAACATCGAAATATCCAATCGTGAAAACTCGGCCAATCCCGTCATTTATCGCGATCCTGCCTTGTGTATATCGACGCTTCAGTATGATTACAATCTTGACATTATGTTAGGCGGAAGGCAACGACACAGAAAATAGTGCACTGTTGCTAAGCTTTTGCAATATAAACAATATGGTTGTTGGTCACACGTGTTGATATATGATTTGTGTTTCATGTTTGTTAATTACAATACAGCTAAAAGGGTTTATCACTGCTTTCATCTAAATAAACTATAGATGAAGTAATCGGCTAAATGGCATTGCACAATGTTGAAGTTAACATACCGAGTTCCGTAGGACCAATTATACAAATCAGGGATAGTATATACTTTATCAGGAATAATATTTACGAGGGTCATTTAATATGTTCAGTCACTAACACGTTTTAACAATAATATGCTCGTTGTGAGTGTTGATGTTTGATAGCAAATGAAAGAGAGTTTCAATACCATTCAATTGATGGTAACATGAATGCTGTATCTTTTGTGTGACGAAAGTTATGGAACATTTAATACACATCACTTATACATACTGAGGCATTTTCGTCCTGAGTTTTTTCAGGTAATTGTTACTTTTTTAAATGCATTTTTCTCTTTAAGTACTTGTCGAAGACCTTTGACATTTCTCAAACATAACCAGTTATATATGTGCATTAAAATATTTAGAATTTAAGCATGGTAGATGAAAAGACATTGTCTAGAAATTAACATTTTAAGCTAATGTGTAAAATTAATTTAATGATAAATGGACATTAAATGGAAGGGCAGTCTTCTGAAATAGCGTTTTTGGACGATCAATATTTTCACTAAACATTGTACAAAATGCTACAATAATGTGTTGAATAAGAAATTTAAACACTGAAGGACTAGGATTTGTAAAAAAATCGAAAACATATTAATACTATGAGAATAATTACGACATTTAAAAGATATTATAACATTTCCGTAAACAAAATGAAGAAAATCAGTGTTATTTCTGCTAAAATTAAGGGATATGCATTCACTCATAACTGGTTTGCAGCAAGACCTTTCCGAAATCTCGATAATCATTTTCATGGACTACGGGCGAATAACAACAAATGGCGTACAAGAAAATTTAAAAGCATAAAATTATTCAAACAAATTTTACAACGTTTTGTAACAAAGACATTTTCAGAGATGCCAGTATCCAAAAGGTGTGGTAGGGGGAGATAATTCAGCGGTATAAATAACCGGAAGTTTTTCATTTCCGTTGTGGAATTTAAGAGAGCGAACCCAGTAGTACTATAAACACACTACTTTATCTCAGTGTAATATCCAGTTCAAAGGATATATGCCTAGTGACAGAACTTTTTGAAACTTCCTCGTAGAAGACATTTTTTGCTTTGGAGTGTATAATCGATTTTATTTCATCGAGAAATGAGCAAATCTTATACGATCCCGAATGCAAAGCATGAGTAAAATATGAGAGTTTAATCACTTGATGAAATACATATGTTGTTCACGACAAAGGAACATATGTTCATTTCTGGGTATACATTATATTCAAATTATATGCAGACACAATTTATTTTAACGTCATAGTTTCAGTATGGTTATTTCCAAACCAGTGATGTAAATTTAACTAAATTTCAGATAAAGATTGTTTTCGAGAAAAAAAAAGCACCCTGCAAACTGACCGAATTATTTCAAAAACTCCAGCTCGTTTTCTTAGTAAGAACATTTCCTAGTTAAGTATAAACATTTTTTGTCCATTAGAATACGTATTTCCAAAAGCTGTAAATTGTATAAATGGAAATTCATTGTATGAAGCAGCCTAAATTTTTACTCACTGGGACAATTATGCAATTCACTGGAAAGCATCAATAAATAGAGTATCAGTAATCTTACATAATTATCAGATACAGTATGTTAAGTATTAGGTATAGAAATATTATTTAGAGAATATTTGTTGTTTTGGAGAGAATAACAGATTTTAATACATCTTGAAGAGAACAAACGTAATATTAAAAGTAGCATCTTCGGGATAGCCTACATTGACATGATTAACATTAAGGTCTGCTCAACCCGGAGCTAGAGGGCGTGAACAGTAGCATCTTCGGGATAGCCTACATTGACATGATTAATATCTGCTCAACCCGGAGCTAGAGGGCGTGAACAGTAGCAAACACCTTTCACTAACGTTCATGAACAGTCTCAGTCAACCCGTGTCTGCAATATTGTTTGTAATTAAGGTGTTCGACGATTTCCAAATTTCTCCATTCATCCTTTTTTTTACTGAATTGTGTATATGGTAATTCATTGTTTGAAACATTGAGATTTCAATTTTTCTTCACTGAGACAATAATGTAATTCACTGGAAAGCATATTAAATAACTTACTGTATCAGAAGTGTTGTATAATGTATAAGGTACAATCTATAATGTATTGTATGAGATAATTTTAAAATGCTGCCTAGAATGTATTATGCGAAATAATTGTAAAATGCTTTCTATAATGAATTATGCGAGATAACATTAAAATGCTACCTATATGGCCAGAATGTATTGTATGAGATAATTTTAAAATACTGCCTAGAATATATTATGCGAGATAATTTTAAAATGCTGCCTATAATGTATTATGCGCAATGATTTTAAAATGCTGAATATAATGTATTACGGGGGCTACATTTCAAATGCTGCCTATAATGCATTATGTGATATAACTTTAAAATGCTGCCTATAATGTATTGGGCGAAATCATTTTAAAATACTGCTTATAATGTATTATATAAGATAATTTTAAAATGCTTTCTATAATGTATTATGCGAGATAATTTTAAAATGGTACCTATAATGAATTATGCGAGATAATTTAAAATGCTGCCTATGACCATGATAACGTATTACACGGAATAATTTTAAAATGATGCCTATAATTTATTTTTGAGATAATTTTAAAATATTGTCAAAAGTTTATTATGTGAGATAATTTGAAAATGATGCCTAGAATGCATTGTATGAGATAATTTTAAAATGCTGCCTATAACCATAATAACGTATTATACGGAATAATGTTTAAGTGATGCCAATAATTAATTATGTGGGATTATTTTAAATTATAATGAATAGTTTATTATTTGAGATAATTTGAAAATGCTGTCTAGAATGTATTGTATGAGATAATTTTAAAATACATCCTAGAATGTATTATGCGAGACAATTTTAATATGCCGTATGGAATTTATTATGCGAGAACATCTTAAAATGCTGCCTTTAATGACTTGTATTGTGCGAAATAATGTTAAAATACTGACTATAATGTATTATGTGAGATAATTGTAAAATGCTGCCTAGAATTTATTATGCGAAATGATTTTAAAATGCTGCCTGGAATCTATTATTTGAAATAATTTTAAAATGATGCCGAGAATATATTATGTGAGATAATTTTAAAATATTGTCAAAAGTTTATTATATGAGATAATTTGAAAATGATGCCTAGAATATATTATGCGAGATAATTTCAAAATGCTGGTTATAATGTATTATGCGCAATAATTTTAAAATGCTGCCTATAATGTATTATGTGAGATAATTTTAATATGCTGCCTATAATGTATTGTGCTAAATCATTTTAAAATACTGCTTATAATGTATTATATGAGATAATTTTAAAATGCTTTCTATAATGTATTATGCGAGATAATTTTAAAATGGTACCTATAATGAATTATGCGAGATCATTTAAAATGCTGCCTATAACCATGATAACGTATTACACGGAATAATTTTAAAATGATGCCTATAATTTATTATGTGAGATAATTTTAAAATATTGTCGAAGTTTATTATGTGAGATAATTTAAAAATGATGCCTAGAATGCATTGTATGAGATAATTTTAATATACTGCCTAGAATGTATTATGTGAGATAATTTTAATATACTGCCTAGAATGTATTATGTGAGATAATTTTAAAATGCTGCCTATAATGTAGTGTGCGAAATAATTTTATTATACTGCCTATAATGTATTATGAGAGATAATTTTGAAATGCTTACTATAATATATCATGCGAGATAATTTTGAAATACTGCCTATAACCATAATAACGTATTGTACGGAATAATGTTTAAATAAATAAATGTCTATAATTAATTATGTGGGATAATTTTAAATTATAATAAACAGTTTATTATGTGAGGTAATTTGAAATGCTGTCTAGATTATATTGTATGAGATAATTTTAAAATACATCCTAGAATGTATTATGCGAGATAATTTTAATATGCCGTACGGACTTTATTATGCGAAAACATTTTAAAATGATGCCTATAATGATTTGTAGTGTGCGAAATAATGTTAAAATATTGACTATAATGTATTACGTGAGATAATTGTAAATTGCTGCCCAGAATGTATTATGCGACATAATTTTAAAATGCTGCCTGGAATGTATTATTTGAAATAATTTTAAATGCTGCCTAGAATGTATTGTGCGAGATAATTTTACAATGTTTTCTATAATGCTTTATGTGAGATAATTTTAAAATACTGCCTATAACCATGATAACGTATTATAAGAAATAATTGTAAAATGATGTCTATAATGTATTATGTGAGGTAATTTTAAAATATTGTCCAGAGTTTATTATGTCAGATAATTTTGGAAATTATCTCTATCTAAAAAGCGATGATTTGTTTTCATGTTTTTTACAAACTGCAATTGAAATTAAATAGTGAATAGTTAAACATAGGAACATGTGTTATTCAAAGGCTACGAGATCGCTCACTTGGCAAATTATCAGAACCAGCCAGATTGCAGATCGTGACTTGTGTTATATACTAGTTAATACCGCAACAAACAAACAGCGGTTACAGCGCCATTTATTATGTGTCTATTGAACCAAAGGTTCAGAGTTCGAGTCTTATATAAGGCAAACACAATGTTTGAAACCATGCAATGTTAAATATTTCAAAAAAATATGATATAAAACTGCTACGAAATAAATCTGAATGGTTCCGACAATTTGGCATTTGAGTACTCTGTAATGAAAGCAAAGTTGAAAATGTATTGCTATAGTATTATGCAAATCAACATATACAATAAAATGAAATAAAATATTTAAGTACTATGCATACCATTTTAAACACAAATCCTTAAATAGTTTAAAAGCACCATTTTATGACCACGCACATACAAGTCCTCTAAAATCTAGTATATGTAATGCATCCAAATCTTTTGAAGTTATGTCGTTTCACTATAGGTTATGCACTAACTTCTGAATCAAGTATAGTAGCATCCGTTATATATTCATCAGCGGACGATGTCTAGCGGCAGTGAAGATATTTCAGATACTAGATATTAACACTTGTTTTCAGATTCCCAATATGAGAATACGTGTATTGGATTGATATTGGAGCATTGTTTAGTGATGAGTTGATGACAGATTGAGTGATTAACGACCGCGCCAGCTTGACAATTCTGCAAAAAGTGTTCGAAATGAAAACATTGCAAATCGCCTAATACGAAAGATAACAAATAAAGAAAACACAGTTTCGCTTTGATTGAAGCTGTTCATGAAAGGTAAATGAAAAGAGCTTGCTACCGCTCACGCCCTCTAGCCCCGAGTTGAGCAGTCCCCAATATTTAAAATGTCAATAGTACAGACATTTTAGCTATGTACAAAACGCCATAAGTATACACACATAATGAGTTTTCTTCTTTGAATATATATACGAACTGGTTGTGAAGCTAAATAATGATACAGTAAGTAAGAGATTATGATATATTTATGAATTTTAGAATTGTATAATGTCTAATGATATTACGTCAGGAATTGAATGCGCCAGTCTCAAGGTGCATGTACCCAACACATGCTATTGTACTACACGGCTATTTAAGAGTGAGTCCTATGTTTAATTTAGATAATGGCATCGACCTAGGAGGAAGCTGTTTTTTCCGCCCACATGATTATTTAAAGACGCCGTTTTTCCATCCAAAAAACTACTTAATAGGGAAATAAATGCAAGTCTAGACTTCCTTTCATCCAATCCCATTAAAATCATAACCTTATTATGCTTTTATACTCTCCTATATAGGATCTGACAACACTCCCTTGTAGGTCATGTCAGATCGACCTTTCTTCTAATCAATATTCATGAGAAGATCAACTAAATTCAACCAATGAAATCGTGCTTTTCATATGCACTTCAGATGTCGCCCGAGTGAACTGAACAAACAAAAATCCACATAAAAATACATATATCTATATCCGAATAAAGATAAAGCATTCGTGTGTTATTGCTGTGGATTGCACGATAAATTCAAAGAAATGCACTAACTGGCATGTTTTATATCAAGATACGAAGAAAATAATGGGCGCTGCTATGTGTGTTTAAAAAATATATTTTCCACCGAAATTTTTACAACATTAGCATTAGTTCTGTAAATAGTAAGACTAGTACACGAATCACAAATCGGTATTTTTTTTGAACCGCTATTAAATTCCGTCAGTAAATACTCAATTATGGTTTCTGTATTATGTTTGTCAACGCAATTATTTCGATAGTTTGTGTTTTGTTAGCATGCGCAGTGAAGCAGTCTATACCGATCAATTGTGTAGGCTGAAATCTGATTGGCTAGGGATGTTATCAAAGCTATCGTCAATTATTAACACTCAGATGGAAGTAACATGACTGTCACAGTAGAATTATACGAACAATGCCGTATACTGCAGTTACAGTACTTATTATAACATGGTCGCTGACATTTACTTTGTATTTGCACAGTTGTAAATACTTTAATTGAAAATAACACCTGTCATATTGACTGGTATAATAACTACTACTTGTCGGCAGTTAATGCATGGAAGACTGGTGAAATGGACTTTCTACAAAACAAATGAAATACTTCGACATGTAAATCGACCAACTCGATGAGAGCATACTTCGTCTATTACGTATACCTACATCCTGAAAGTGATGGCTACGTTTAATGTTTGTCTTCAAACCTGTCTTGTCGTTTCTGTAAAGGCTTTGTTCTATTGTTGATCTGTTTTGCATTAAGTGATTGGGTACTTGCGGTGATGCTTTTTAGAATGTTGCCTTTTTGTGTACATATTTATTGATCCAGCTGTCAAGTTGCTTCTATTAATAGCACATATAAAAAGCCGGATTATTCCCTGTTGTGTACTGTTTTATGCCAGACGGTTTAGATTAACAACCAGTGTTTATATATTAATATTCTAGTAATTTGTATATTATTCTTTGCATACTGAGATGTGTAGATTGTTACAGAACATTCGTTATATATAATGTTCCATGTTTGTATATAAATCCGACATTAGTAACACGTGTGTGGTTTCAGTATCGGTATTGAAAGTGGGGTATCTGTAATATCATTATTTTAATTGAGAATTTACAAAATAGTGGATGCTGTGATTTAAAATACATTATGAGAGGATAACAATGATTGGCTCATCTATAATAAAAGTGACTGTGTATTAGTTGGACATTTGGATTATTCTGAATTAATAAACGAGGAAAGTGAAATTGGATTAAATGGACAATTGACAATTTTGATTAAATGACACTTGACAATTTAAATCAAAGGGACACTTGCCAAAATTATTTATAATATGTTATATTTTGCCCGGGTCTAGAGGGCGTCAACGGTAGCAAACATTTTTCACTAACTTTCATGAACAGTCTCGATCAAACTGCAGAATTCAATCGTTTATTTGGTGATGTCGCTGAACATCCAAAAACAGAACATGAAATGCAGCGCCTTTATATACCAGACAATTTTAATACATACAGACAACTACTTGGAATTTGGTATGTTTGTTTTCATTGAAACGTACTTAGCTGATGAGAGTCCTAAATGATACACTAAATCTTGAAGCTGTTTCATATTCATCTTTTAGAAAAGATTCTGCAGCCCATAGAAGTCATCCTCTGAATGAGGTTTGAACAGCATCATTTCGAGTAGAACATTCACCTAAATAGCATATCTGAAGATGACATTTGTATTTAAATACATCATACAGGCTCACAATGTCTATTTCGGAACATTTGCAACTCTCGTAATACTGCTGCTGTTTTATGGATTAAATTAAATATTGCAATAGACAAATCATTGAACGTTACGAAAATAGTGTCGTCGGCAACATAAATGAATACCAACTTAAACATATGGAATACACGTTTAAATCATATAGTATTACATGTAATGCCGATTATCAATTTAACACATGTCGTAACTGACCCGTTTCTTCGCGTCATCAACGCTATATAACACTATCCTTGTATCTGAAAACCATACGTCACTTCCCACAGGGGAATATAAAATAATATAATATAATATAATATAATATAATATAATGTAACATAATATAATATAATATAATACAATATAATAAAATATAATATTGTATAATATAATATGATATAATATAACATAATATAATATAATATTTTATAAAATAATATAATATAATATAATATAATATAATATAATATAATATTATATAATATAATATAATATAATAAAATACAATATAATAAAATACAATATAATAATAGCTTTAATTTTGCAATTATGGGTCATTCCTGGCACGTAAATAAAAATTAACTGTAGATGTACATCAGTACAATTACTACATAACATACAGGTATTTTATGTTTGCTAATAATAAAAACAAATGTGCAGACAACAACGTAAAACACAATCCAACCAACCAATCGTGACCATTGAGCCGTATATCAATATATCCCAACAGTGTATAGTCGTGTTTGAAAAAAGTGGTTAGTGTATATACCAATGTGTTTAGTGTATATACCGATATGTTTAGTGTCAATATCGATGTATATCAGTGTTAAGTGTATACACCGATACGTATCAGTGTTTAGTGTATATACCGATGTGTTTAGTGTATATACCGATGTGTATAATGTATATACCGATGTGTTTAGTGTATATACAGATGTGTTTAGTGTAGTGTTTAGTGTATATACCGAAGTGTTTAGTGTATATACCGATGTTTATTGTGTAAATACCGATGTGTATAGTGGTTAGTGTATAAATCGAAGTGTTTATTGTGTATACTGATGCGTGTATTGTATATACCGATGTGTTCAGTGTATATACCGATGCATATCAAAAAACAACTGAACATTTCTGAAGATGATCATGTCTATTTGAAATTCATTGATCAAGAAAAAACAAATAGTTTAAATGATATTTACGTTTCCATATGATGATCATGTTAATCATCCCGAATTCATTCTAGATTAAATAGCATTACTCTTGAAGAATATGAGGTCATTGATATAAATAAAACTCTACCGATCAAAAATATAGGAGAGGATATAATGTGTCTTAACACGAAACACACCCTGTCAAAAACACTTATTATTTAACAAAAACCTTTATTTCCGACGTAAGGTAATATGCAACAATAATGAATTCGTTAAGATACAACATGCGATCATATACCAGTTGCTATACTGAGTACCTATTGCAATCGGGTTTCTTACTAGGTCTCCAGTTTAGCAGCTCATTGCTATATTTCACCAAAATGTATCGATATTAAACAGTTTTCTTGCATTTTCTTGCCGTTATATCTACATCGTTTGATCGTGGCTCACAACTCTGCTATTTAAATTAGTTTGGTAGTAAACAATAAACACACGTTTAATCATAGGAAAAAAATGTTTAGAACTAATGGGAGCATATATGTTTTAGGTCCTTTATCTTCCCGATTGGCAGAAACGATATTGCTTATATTTTACATAGCATTCTCGCCTTAGTGTTGAAGATATATTTACTTCAACTTTTATACATAATGGCAGGTTTGGAAGGTATTTTATTCATCTGTGATTTTGTCACGGGTACCCTGTGGAGGTTTGCGCGAATTGTGAAAATACGTCCTTACATTACACCCCAATTTACACATTGTGTTTATCGTTTATCTGGTCTTAACTTCCACATTGCTCTAGGGTATATCAAGGAGCGACAGTGACATGGTTTTGAACACGAATTTAGTATATACATTATTTAAACCCGTAATAGACAATAATGGGAAAACAAAAGAAAAACAATAACAACAACAACAAGCGCGTGTAATATTATTAACATGTATTACATTTATACAAGGTGACACACATGTACACAGTCACACACGGTGATACAAATAGACATATTCATACACGGTGATACACAGGAATACATTCACACACAGTGATACATGAACACAGTCACACACGGTGATACAAATAGACATATTCATACACGGAGATACACATGAATACATTCACACACAGTGATACATGGACACAGTCACACAAGGTGATACAAATAGACATATTCATACACGGTGATAGACATGAATACATTCACACACAGTGATGCATGGACACAGTCAACCACGGTGATACACGGACAAAGTCACACACAGTGATACATGGCAACAGTCACACACGGTGATACATGGACACAGTCACACACAGTGATAAATGGACACAGTCACACACGGTGATACATGGACACAGTCACACACGGCGGTACATGGACACAGTCACACACGGTGATACACATGGACACAGTCACACACGGTAATACATGGACACAGTCACACACAAAAATACACATGGACAAAGTCACACAAGGTAATACACATGGACACAGTCACACACGGTAATACATATGGACACAGTCACACACGGTGATACACATAGACACAGTCACACACGGTGATACACGTGGACACAGTCACACACGGTAATACACATGGACAAAGTCACACACGGTAATACACATGGACACAGTCACATACGGTAATACACATGGACACACATACACCCGGAGATACATGGACACAGTCACACACGGTGATACATGGACATACTTACACACGGTAATAGACATGGACACAGTCACACACGGTAATACACATGGACACAGTAACACACAGTGATACATGGACACAGTCACACACGGTAATACACATGGACACAGTCACACACAGTGATACATGGATACTGTCACACACGGTGATACACATGGACACAGTAACACACGGTGATACACATGGACACAGTCACACACGGTAATACACATGGACACACATACACCCGGTGATACATGGACACAGTCACACACGGTGATACATGGACACACTTACACACGGTAATATACATGGACACAGTAACACACGGTAATACACATGGACATAGTCACACACGGTAATACACATGGACACAGTCACACTCTTTGATGCATGGACACAGTCACACAGGGTGATACATGGACACACTTACACACGGTAATAGATATGGACACAGTAACACACGGTAATACACATGGACACAGTTCACACACGGTGATACACATGGACACAGTCACACACAGTGATCCATGGACACAGTCAAACACGGTGATACACATGGACACAGTCACACATAGTGATACATTGACACAGTCACACACGGTGATACACATGGACACAGGCACACACAGTGATACATGGACACAGTCACACACGGTTATTACACATGGACACAATCACACACGGTGGTACACATGGACACAGTCACACACGTTGATACACATGGACACAGTCACACACGGTTATTAAACATGGACACAATCACACACGGTGGTACACATGGACACAGTCACACACGTTGATACACATGGACACACCCACACAGAGCGACACACATAGACACAGTCATACAAGGTGGCACAAATAAACACAGTCACACACGGCGACACGGAAGGACACAGTCACACGCGGTGGTTTAAATGGACACAGTTACACACTGTGATACAAACGGACACATTCAACACTTTGATACAAAAGGACACATTCAACACACGTCGACACACATGTACACACTCACACACGGTGACACACTTGGACGCAGTGTGTGATTCGGTGCTGTGCCGATTTCTATCACCGTACACGAGTGTGTCCATGTGTGTGTATCACACGGTGATACACATGGACACACTCACACACGGTGATACACATGGGCACAGTCACATACTTTGATATACATGGAAACACTCGCACACGGTGATACACAAGGACACACTCACACACGGTGATAAACATGAACACATTCACACACGGTGATACACATGGACACATTCACACACGGTGACACACCTGGACAGAGTCACACACGGTGACACACCTGGACATACTCACACACGGTGGTACACTTGGCAACATTCACACACTGTAACACACCTGGACGCAGTCACACACGTTGCTATACGTCGTTCACGGTGACTCACCTGGACACATTGGTGACACATATGAACACATGGTGACACATCTGGACACATAGATACACACGGACAAATTCACACACGACGATACACACGGCGATACACACGGACACAGTCACACACGGTGACACATACGGACACAATTACACACGGTGATACACTTGGACATGTTCACACACGGGGATACACATGGACAAAGTATCACACGGTGATACACATGGACAGAGTAACACACGGTGATACACATGGACAGACTCACACATGTTGAAACACATGGACACATTCACACACGGCAACAAACATGAACACAGTTACATAAGGTGATACATACGGAAACAGTCACAAATGGTGAAACACACGGAAACAGTTACACATGGGCACATTCCAACACGGGGATATACATGGACACAGTTATACACGGTGATACACATGGACACACTCACACACGATACTACACATGGACACACACTCGCACGGTGATACACATGAACACACTCACTCACGGTGATATACATGGACACACTCACGCACGGTGATACCCATGGACACATTCAGGCACGGTGATACACATGGACACTGTTACGCGCGGTGATACACAAGGACACACTCAAACACGACGATGCGATGAACACTTACACATTCACACACGGTGATACACTTGGACATATTCACACACGGTGATACACATGGACACACTCACACACGGACGTACACATGGACACACTCACACGTGATGACACACTCGGACATATTCAAACGCGATGACATACCTGGACACAGTCACACATGGTGACACACCTGGAAATATTAACACACGGTGGTACACTTGAACGCTTTCTCACACTGTGGTACACCTGAACAAATTCACGCATGGTGATACACATGGACACAGTCGTTCACGTTGTCTCTCCTGCTTACATGGTGACACACCTGGACACATACATGTTGACACATCTGGACAAATGGACACACTCACACATGATGACACATGACCACATTCACACACGATGACAGCCATGGCCACATTCACACACGGCGATACACACGGACAAAGTCGCACACGGCTATACACACGGACATAATTCATACATGGAATCACTCACACACGGTGTCAACCATGACCACATTCACACTCGGCGATACAAACGGCCACAGTCACACACAGTGACACACATGTACAATGTTACACACGGTGACACACATGGACAGAATAACACACAGAATAACACACGGTGATACACATGAACACAGTCACACACGTTCATACACATGGACACATTCACACACGGTAACTCACATGAACACAGTTACACACGGTGATACACACGGAAACAGTCACAAACGGTGACACACACGGACAATGTTACACGGCGATACACATGGACACAATCACACACGGTGGTACACCTGGAAACATTCACACATGGTGATACACATGGGCACTTTCAAACACGCTGATACACATGGACACATTCACACACTGTAACATACATGAACACAGTTACACACGGTGATACACACGGAAACAGTCACAAACGATGACACACACGGTTTCGGGCACAGTTGCACACGGTGATGCACCTGGGAACATTCACACACGTTGATACACATGGACACATTCAATCACGGTAAAAACTTGGACATAGTTGCACACGGTAATAGACAGGAAGACATCTGCACGGTGATACACATGGACACACTCACGCACGGTGATACGCACGCACACTCTCTCGCACGGTAATATGCACGCACACACTCACGCACGGGATACACATGGACACATTCACACACGGTGATACACATTGACACAGTTACACACGGTGGTACAAACGGACAGAGTTACACACGGTGACACACATGGACACAGTTATATACGGTGGTACAAATGGACAACATTATACACGGTGGACACATTCGCACACGGTTACACAAATGGACAGTGATATACGCGGTGGTACATATGGACACACTTAAATACGGTGACACACATGGACAAAGTTACAAACGGTGGTGCACATGGACACAGTCACACACTGTGACACACATGGACACACACACACACACACACACACACACACACACACACACACACACGTTGACACATACGGGCACTGTTACACACGGTGATAGACATGGACACAGTCACACGTGGTGGAGCACATGGATACACCACACGCGGTTATATACATGGACACATTTACATACGGTGATACACATGGACTCACTCTCACAGGGTGAAACACATGCACACACTCACACACGGTGTTACACAAGGACACACTCACACATGGTAATACACAAGTGCACATTCACACACGGAGATAAACATGGACACAGTCACACACGGTGCTACACATGGACACACTCACAGACGGTGATACACATGGACACAGTTATACACGGACGTACATATGGACACACTCACATTCGGTGGTACACATGAACACATTCACCACGGTGATACACATGGACACAGTCACTTACTGTGACACACCTGGTCACATTCACATACGGTGGCACACATGAACACAGTCACTTACGGTGTGGAGTGTGTCCATCAGTAGCACCGTGTGTGACTGTGTCCATGTTTATCACCGTGTGTGAATGTGCACATGTGTATTACCGTGTGTGAGTGTGTCCTTGTGTTACACCGTGTGTGAGTGTGTCCATGTGTTTGACCTGGACACAGTCACCCACGGTGCCACACATGGACAAAGTCACCCACGGTGGCAAACGTAGACACTGTCATATACGGTGGCTCACGTAGACGCAGTCACATACGGTGGCACGCATGGACACAGTCGCATATGGTGACACACCTGGACACAGTCACCCACGGTGGCACACATGGACACAGTCACACAGGTGGCACACTTGGACACAGTCACCCACGGTGATACACATGGAAATAGTCACATACGTTGACACACACGGACAGTCAAATATGGACACAGTCATATACGGTGACACACCTGGACACAGTCACATACGGTGACAAACATGAAGAGTCACATACGGTGACACACATGACTCACAAACAATGAAACCTTCTGAAACACAGTCACACACATTAATTGACAACAAGAGTGCATGTGGACGCTCTACTGGCTAAGATGGGTCTTATATTTCAGGTTGTCGTCCTAAAATTTCATCAGTACTTCTTTTAAACTAGAATCCCTTTATAAATGTCCAGATTTCTTATTTGACCAACACCAATGTCAACCCCAAAACATATTAAATTAGTGTCAATAACAGTAATGCATTTAAATGGTTTCCGCCCAATAACTTTTGTTAGGAATGACGTATTGCAATGTAATTTGCAGGGTTGGTTGATTAGAAAGGATTTCAAGCTGTGTTCACTGGGACTAAGGTCAAATTTTGCATGTTGTGGCGGAGACCGGATGTGACCTATATTTCGTCGAAGGTAGATCACAACCAACCGAAAGTGTGCACATGATGTTAGATGCATATAAGTAACATTCTGGTGAGGTTTGGTAAAAAAAGTAAGATAAGTATGTTCCAACAGGGACTGGAAGTGACCTATATTTTGTCAAAGTACGTCACAGTGTCCTGAACTATTGCAAATGACGCTAGAAGCATATAAAGAACACTCTGGTGAAGAGTGGTGAACATCCTGGAAGAACGAAGAAAGCTAAGCATGTCGTAGCGGAAACAGTACATGACCTATATTTTGTAAAATGTAGGTCACAGTTACCTGACATTCTGCACATGCTGTTAGATGCATAAAAGGAACCTTATTGTGAAGATTGGTAAAATACCTGCGAGACAAAAGCAAGATACGCATGTTGTAGCGGAGACCGGACATGACCTAAATTGTATCTAACGTAGGTCACAGCAACCCAAAAGTTTGCACATGATGAAGGATGCATCACAACGATCCAAAATTGTGCACATGATGTGACATGCATATAATGAACATCCTGGTGAGTTTTGGTGAAAATCCTCAAGAAAGAAGATATATACCCTTGTCGTAGCGAAGACCGGACGTGACATATATTACGCCGAAAGTAGGTCACAGCAACCCGAAATTGTGCATGTAATGTTGGATACATATAATGAACATTTTGATGGAGTTTGGTGACATTTCTGCATTTAACAAAGAAGATATTAAAAAATGAAATAGGAAGCACGGACTAATGAACGGACAGGCAAACTGGCACATATACACCTGAACAACCTTTTGATCACTATATCGAGATCTGTAATCGGGTTCAACACAAATTGCGATACCTTACATCAATAAAAGAAATTGAAGATACTGTAAAGAAATTAAAGAGCGAAAAAGAGATGGGAGGAGACCGCTTAATGAACTCATATTTCATAGAAACTATTGATATCATTGCTCCTCATCTATGCAATTTATTTAATGCATTTATAAAATATTTGTATAGCAAGGTAAAATCCTGCATGAGAAAATGAACTCTTACGCGGAGGTTTTCGAAAATTCGGTTGGTCTGATGCAAGAGAGATAATTCACCTATAATGTTTTCTCTGTTTTTGGAAGATATGAAATTATCATTTCAAGAATCCTCTTACAGTGGTTGGCAGCTAGACGATCTTATGTTGATATCATTATTTTTGCTGACGATATGATAATATTTGGAAAATCACCTGAAGAATTCCAGTATAACCTAAATGATTTAAATGAATATTGTAATGATTCGAGTTTAGAAGTTAATTGCGATAAACAAACATGATTTTAATAATTATCTTGTTACAGTAAAGCTAACCAGTAGGCCTTATTGCCTACTGACCGTTCCAAGTTGGTAACCATGTCTTCACCACCCTTTCTGTTGTTTTTTGTCTCTTTCATTGTATTATCAAGTCCTTGTTTGCAGTACAGTGCGGATCTGCGATGCCATTGCGTTCGGACGCTGTGGTTTCTATAGGACCCTATATCTCATTTTTTTTAAACTATAATGGTAAGGCTTGACTTAAGATGTAGTATTGTATACATTGCAATGCTTGACTTAAGATGTTTTATTGTATTCATGGGCAAGGCCTGACTTAATATGTAGTATTGTATTATTATATTAATGTGTAGCGGTTTGCAAGCAAATCGTCGTCTCTTTGTTAAAGTTCGTTAATTTTAACATCTATGAAATGGTATGTATAAAATCTTTTTGACGAGACTTGCAATTCTGTGTTTGTCGTTTGTTGTAATTTGTGGACGTGACAAAGTTAATACTACAGTTTATTATACATTATTTTATAAACGTAGTTTTTATTGGCAGAAAAGCAGTCACGTGAAAGTCATTAGTTTGAACTACTGACTTGAAAACGTGTGCAAACGTGTCCAATCCGGTTTAAACCGGACTTGCGAGTCAATAGTTCTCTTTCGGGTGAATAGTTCTCTTGCCGAGTCAATAGTATATTCCAGATATTTCAAGCGCTTTATTACCAATGTCAATTATTTACCATAAGCCCTCAATGACATAGAATAAAAATTACTCATCTTACTTTTATATATGACTATTGACCCTCACCTTATCCTTGATATAATAAAATGACTATTGACCCTCAACAGTGAACAATTGACCTCGACTGCGTATGGGTCAATAGCACACAGATTCGGGTTAAAAGTCATTCCCTTGGATGAATAGTTTTAACCATTGAACTCAACAAAAGTAAATAGTTGTTTATTATTATAATACTTATGACGTAGAAAATTACAACGCGTTTTGTTAATTACTATTCATTTAATACACTAGCTTGCAGCTTTAGACAATTGAAACGTTTTGTGTCATGACAACTAAATGTAAAACAAAGGCTCAGTTGTCAACTAAACAGACGCAATGCATCTGACTTTGCTAAGTTTCCTTTTATTTTGCATTGCTTCTAACATCTAAGGGGTCACATTTTGAGTTTAATTTTTTTATAAATAGCCATAGTTGTCTCTGAAGCAGCAGTAAAGGATCGGAGAGGCCACCTATATTTTAAGGACCTCCTTTTGAAGCATTCACAGTTCAAAACGATCACGTAACATGAATGGTTTTTGTCTTGAAGCAGCCATATATCCTCAGTTGCAAAATAAAGTGGACATTGAGTTTTGTTTAGATTTAATAGTAAAAAGTTTTTTTCAGAATTAAATTGACAAATTCCAAAATGAATATGCAATGTTTGAAACCAAAGTCTTTATCATTCCATTGCCAATATCATGTTGTCATTTGTTTTTCAATAGGTCGAATCGTTAAGGGACTGTCGCTGGATAAAGAGGACATGGTATAAAGTAAAATGTTCAAAGTGTCCAGTTTCTTTTGCAACTGAGTATATATACACATTCTCAAACATAGCACTGAATTGCTAAACAATACGCGTTAGGGAACATAAAACTACTCCTACAGGCGTTATGTTTATATGTATATGTTATAACGTGTGAAGATGTGAATTGTTAACCCAACTGCTGTTACGCATAAAGAAGGCTGCCACAATTCATTCTTTGTTTTAGTTTTATTCCATTTAGCGAGGCTGGTTTCATTTCAAATTAATGAGTAGAATGATTTTTTATAAAAACATAATCAGCACGGCAGTGTTAAATCTCAACTATTAGCATGCATGTGTAAATAATTCCAAATGTGCTATCGGGCCCACTTGGAACTTTGACATTGGTATTTTTATTTGACTGAGCTTGTCTAGACTTGATAAAAGAGCATGCGTTTACTTTTTAAATTATTTACTTTTTTCTTTTTGAAAATAACACTTATTATTTGGTTTTGTATAAATAATAATAATTATATTTATTTAATGATCGACACAATTAGGTTTTTGCTATGTTGAATAACATTACATTTCAAACAGTTTGTCACATGTACGCCTATTTTCTAGCCGAACAGCCATATATATGGTACACCTGTTAAATACCGCCAGAACAATACGCATGCTAAGCGCATACACTCAGATATATAGCAAAGCAATACTTAATAGATAGAGTGTGGTCCCAGCGAGTTGGCTTATTTAAACAACCAACGAGCTGAAACATACTTTATCGTTTTTGTAGTATGGTGTACTTAGTATCACTGTGATGTCAGAATGACGTCCGTACTCTAATTTGCATTGTAGCATGGTCGGTGACATTTCCTGTGATGAATGCAGAGCATTAAATCGTTTAATTTAGAGTAACTAAAGGGGCGTGGCTATGCCGTACTACAACTACCGGATATTGGAATTTAGAGTACGGTCACTATGACGTCACAGTGTTACTAAGTACTCCATGCTAATAAAAAGATAGAGTCTGTCTCAGCTCGTTGGTTATTTAAACACCTCGATTGGCTACGCCCATCTCGGTGTTTAAATAAGCCAACTCGCTGAGATCAGACTCTATCTATTACTTCATCAAATGAAATGTCACCGATCATGCTACAAATAAAACATGTAGCATGGTCGGTGACATTTCCTTTGATGAATGCAGAGCATTAAATCGTTTAATTTACGGTAACTAAAGGGGCGTGGCTATACCGTACTACAACTACCAGATATTGGAATTTAGAGTACGGTCAGTATGACGTCACAGTGTTACTAAATTAAACTTTTTTAAAAATGATTCACTTCAATTACATATATACATATCTTTGCCAAGCTCCTAAACAAGATAGAGTTGATCTCAGCTCGTTGGTTATTGAAACTCCTCGATGGTCTACGCCCATCTCGGTGTTTAAATAAGCCACCTGTCGTTTGCATTTATTATTGTTTTTGCCTTCTTGTTTGTCGGTTTGCGTGTTTGTTTCTGTGTTTTGTGGTTTACTGTCTCCTTGAATGCTACTTTCCCTGTCCGATCTTTTTATATTTCTTTTTATCCATTACGTAGTATACAACAATTGACGAACATACGACTGTAAAATGAAAACTCCGATCTTGTTACCATGCCCAATATACATGTATATATGTTGTTAATGTTGATGCCCATTCTTTTTATGAGTCTTTCCCCCCCCACCCCCTCCCCCCCCCCCCCCCCCCCCCCACTCCAACAATACCTAAATGTTCACAATGTTGTATTTGTTTATGTATATTGCTATTGGATTTGGCTGGGAAAGGACTTAATGCTGAGAATATTTTTCATTTGAGTACATTATCAAAATATACATTTTTTGCACTAACAGTATTTTATTTTAACACCTGTTTCTAACTCCAACATTTCACTGAAAAATGGAGAATTGAAGTCACTGAACATTTTGACATATTTTGTTTCACAAAATTAAACTTTTGAAAAATTGACTCATTTCAATTACATATATACATATCTTTCCAAACATACATATTGAGTAAACGTTGCTTTTTTCAATCATTTTCACCAATTAAAGAGTAAATACACTGTTACATGTACTGAAATGATCGGGTTTGTTACCCAACCTGACTGAGGTATTTTGCCATAAGCAGTGTATCCAGTTTTGGTTCCATTTTTATTAGAATTACTGATGTAAATGATAGGACATATCAATTACAAGAAAGATATAAAAATCGGACAGGGAAAGTAGCATTCAATGACGACAGTCAACCACAAAACACAAAAAACAAACACGCAAACAGACAAACGAGAAGGCAAAAGTAATAAAAAATGCAAACGACATTACAAACACAAAAGGGTTGACGATAGGGCTTCCGCCTTGGAACGGTCAATGGTCAAAAAGGCCACTGGGGGTTTAAACCAGGTTCTAGGGTGCACCAAACCTCACACTTACCCTATTGTAATCCCAATTAAACGGGACAGTGTAAATAAAGAAATCGCCGCCATGAAATATTCTCTAACCAACAAGGCAGCGCTAAAAGGCAATATAAGTAAAACACCTAGATGCTCGTGTATATATATAAATCCAATAAAAGCGCATAGAAAGCCACAATGAAGGTACTCAATGAAGGTACTCGATGCAACAAGAGCATAACGCATTGAAGGCACGGCAAGACAAGACCGCGGACAAACATCAAACGCCACCGTCCTAATGGGCTTTAGGTAGGCATCATAGGGTCCACAGCCTGTCCGGTCATCGTACACTTAAAGAGGAAAGCGTAGTGGCGAACTGTAAAATGGTCCACCACCAAGCATACAGTACGTTGCAAAATGATAGGGTCATAACCTCTTTTGATAAACCTTTTAATAAGTTTAACAAAGATAGTATGAAAGTGATCATGACCAAGAATCTTACGAAGTTTGTAAATCACAAAACCATAGAAGTCAGGTTGTGATAGTCCTTGTCGCAGAATAGTCCTTAAATTGCTTTTATATTTGGAAAGAAGATCAGGTTACGATAATACAATTTTGCAAAGGTTTTACGAAGTTTGTGGTAACGGTAACCCTGATGGAGTAGTTTTTAGTTAAACAAAGATTACGAATATTAAAGTCCTCAACTCGAGTACAAGCTCTTGAAACACGAATAAGTTGAGACACATAGACCCCATAAGAAGTTGCTCGGGGAACATCCCCATCTAAGTGGGGCTTATTAACAATGTCAAAATTAAAATCATCTCTCTTGGCATAGATTTTGCTAATAATTTCACCATTTATATATATATGTATATTAGATAGAGTCTGATCTCTGAACATCATATTTGACCGAGATATTTTGGCAATGCGCATTTCAATTAAAATTGCTAAAAACAAGCATCGTTGCAAGATCTCAAGAATTGGCAATCAAAATAAAATCAACAATAAGTGGGAGATAACTCTAGCAATACCGGCATGACCGGTGCAATATGGCTGGTTATTTAATTTGAGCGAAATATTGTGCTCATTAATATTGTATCAAAATATGGTAAAATTAAACTAACATTACTATAGACTGGTGCCCAATCGTAACTATTCAAGAATGTACGACCGGTATGCACCAATTGTATAGGTGAAGGTCGTTTGAGCAGGTGCACGTAACCAAAACAAAAATGGTTTTCCATGTAAAGGCTATGCTACGAGTAAGGATGACTTCTGCGAATGTGTAGATGAGCTAAATGAAATCATACTGAAATACATAAACACCCATTTTATCGTGATTGGTACTGACCTAAATGAGGATTTGAATAAGGAAGATAACGGTCACAGAAGACTAAAACTCCAGAGACTTATTTCTGATTTTAAACTTCATTACGAGTGCGTGGGGCCAACGTTTGTACATCCGAACGGTAGCTGCAAGTCGGAGATAGATTATTTCTTCATCTGTGGGAAAACTGAAAACATTATAGGGAGTAAAACTATTGTGGATACGATTACGAACGTTTCTGACTACTATCCAATCTCTATAACTGTAAAATGCAACCTAGTACATGCTAAGACAGATGGCACGAACTCTGGTAGAGCTGCAACATCTCGGATTAAATGGGATAATATAGATAAGGAAAGCTATAGACAAGGAGTCACCACAAGTCTGAAGGACACGCACTTTAACTCTTGTGATTTGCGTACTGCTGAGGATGTTACACTCGCGGTTGAGTATATGACAGATGTTATGTTTAGCGCTAGCACTGCCCTTACTAAAACGAAAAAGAACTCTAGGGCCTCAAAACCAAAACTGAAAGTTTGGAACATTACCATATCTAATTCGCTGAAGAATTTGCGATTGGCACATAAAAACTGGGCAAAAGCAGGGAAGGTTATAGACCAAGATGACAAACTATATAATGTAAAGAAACAGTGTAAAACTGAATTTAGAAGGCATTGCAGAATTGCGGTTGCAAGGAGTCTCTCTGCTGAAAGGGATGAAATCATGTCCACTAGAACTAGGGATACCAAACTATTCTACAAATTGATTAACCGACAACGAGGCACTAGCAGAAATATGATTGACGATTTATACGTAGGAGAGTCCTGCTTTACGGGCCAAGAAGGTATACTTGATGGATTTAAAGTTCATTTTGAGAACCTAGCCAAAGAAACAAACAATAACGTGTTTGACAGTGAATACCATGAAATGGCTGAAAACGAGCTAAAAATAATGGAATCTATGATCAAACCAGGCAGCCCAAAAATAGTATCTATTGAGGAAGTCAAAACGGCCTTGAAAACTATTCATAGAGGTAAATCTCCTGATATATATGGATTGAACATTGAACACATTGTGTATGGTGGTGATCTGCTATTGAGTGAAATATTGACTCTAATCAACGCGGTTTTTGAGCAACAATATATCCCGGTTTGTCTTAAACTCGGGGTTGTGTCCCCTGTTTTTAAAAATAAGGGTCATCCCTCGCAAGCTACTAACTACCGAGGCATTACCGTCCTGCCAGTTATCTGCAAGATTATAGAAACCATCATTCGAAACAGGATACAAACACATATTTTTCAGTGCAAAACAGCTCACAGAGAGGGTTCACCGCAGGTTCCTCTCCACTAAATGCAGCATATCTTCTAGAAGAGTTTTATAGAGAGTGCACAGATCAGAAGAAGACGGCCAATGTAATCATGCTTGACGCGAAAGCTGCATTTGACGTCGTCTGCCACTCGCACTTCATAAGGAGACTGTATCATGCCGGGGGTCAACGACGGGCATTGGTCCCTGATCAAGTCGCTACATGAACACGCGTCAAGTGTGGTGAAGATGGCCGGTTCTACAAGTCGAGGATCAAGGAGTCCGGCAGGGTGGAATTCTTTCTACCGACCTCTATAAACTTTACATCAATCCACTACTTAACCAATATACTGACTGTGGCTTCGGAGCTAGGATTGGAACGATATTGATTAACAACTGTGCCTGCGCTGATGACGTTTGCATTATGTCCATATCTCCTGAAAACACACAATTATTAGTAAATATGGCACACACATTTGCTACTGAAGAAAGATACATGTTGCAACCGAAGAAAACTGTGTCGGTTAGGGTTAGACCAACCAATTCTGCAAAAGTTAAAACTAACGAGTTCCAGTTAGGAGGGAATGTCCTTGCTGACGTTGAATCTGCTATGCATTTGGGAATAAACAGAACTGGATCAATTAAGGAAACCGCCTTAGTTAACGTTGATAGCAATATCACCAAGGCCAGAAGAGCGCTATACAGCCTATTAGGGGCAGGGTTGCATGGGCAGAACGGTTTAGATCCGGCGACTTCTCTGAAATTATATAATGTTTATATTTTACCGATTTTAACTTATGGACTCGAAATAATTTTACCAAATACGAAGCTCATAGATAAACTTGAACTCTTTCACAAAAAGACTCTCAAGCAAGTATTGTCACTCCCTAGTAATGTTGCAGACCACTGTGTGTATATCTTGTCCGGTCTGTTACCAGTGCAGGCCATAGTGGACCTGAAAATATTGACTTTCTTTAACAACATTTGCAATCAGAATGAAAATAGTCTAGAAAGGCAGATCTTTATCAGACAATTTAATGTTAAACGCTGGGATTACAAGGCTTGGGCGAAACACATTCAGCCAATACTCACCAAATATGAATTGGGAGATGTCGAAACATATATTGAAAATGCACTGAACAAACAATGTTGGAAAAGGAATATACACGCGGTATTGGTAAACAAGTGGAAGAAGAAGCTAGAACGACAAGCTGCGTTATACTCTTCACTAAAATACATGAACTGCACATTCAGGCAGGGAAAGCTACACCCTATACTACAAGTTAAATGCGAATCAACCCGTGAGGCAACCAGACTGCCTGCACGTCTACGTGTCCTGTCCGGAACTTACAACCTTCAGGTGAACAGAGCGAGATTCAATCAGAATGCTGTCAGCCCTCTGTGCCCACTGTGTGGAACTGAGGATGAAACGCTTGAACACTTCATGCTGAGATGCATCAACCTACAGACAGTGCGGGACCCTATAATAGTTAACATTTATGACATTTTGAGAGAACACGACGTTACATGTGTTATGAACTCAGAAGATCTCATGAAACTCATTGCTGACTTTTCGCATATATTGCCGAGTTACCTACATAATGACACATGTGGGCATGAGATCGAATTTCACGCAAGAAGACTGATTTACAATCTGCATTCGATGAGACATAGACTTTGTAAAGGAATAAGATAGAGCCTTCCTGTGTGGTCACTTGCTATTAATACGTGATCTTAGTAAACATTATTAGAAACAAACAAGAAGAGAACAGTTTTAACATAGTTTTTAATACCGGTAGTGTAAAGCGTAAATAGACTATTAATTTAATAATATTTTATTGCTTGATGTTATTTACATAAATACATGTGATATACAATTTATAAAAATAAATAACATTTACAAATGGATTGGACCACGAGTTATCATAGACTATTCAGTGGTGGTGGATATACGTGCACAGTGATATTAGATACAGAAGAAGTAACCTAGCAGTACCACTGCTGGGGTTCGCCATTTTTGGCGGTGAAGAATATTACAACAACAACAACAACAACAATGGCGTCCACCATGGAGAAAATCATCGGCGTTCGCTTAAAAAAAGAGCAAAAATCTGCAATAGAAGCAGCTGATGAAAATTACTCGTCTGTGTTTTGTCAACTGGTTTCGGGAAGTCCAAAATTATCAAAGGTTTGGCCCATTTGACATGGGATGGCTTAATTTTGATAATAAACCGACTTTCGCAAAGTTTCGGGAATTATTATTCAGCAACACAGTATCTTCGGACTTCCCAAATAGTTTTGTCCTTTCCTGCGAGTTTCTGAAGCAGATGAAATTCAAAGAGTTGGATGCTTTGGTATGATACATTGTTTACGTTATCATTTTTTTATTTATTTTTTCGAACCTGTTTCTGACTTTGTCAAAGGAATTTAAAGGGACAATGTCCGCAACTATTTTTGGCTTATAAAACAGTCACTAATTATGTTCACAAAGATTACACACTAAACATTATTGAATATTTACTAATTAAAAGAAAGATTATTTGACGGAATTTAATTACGGTACAAAAAAAAGAAAAAAACCTTTAACAACGCATTTGAACTATACTGTAATAAATGGAAACTAACAGTAAATGTCGATAAAACAAAAATCATTGTTTTTAGTCATGGAAGATGCAAAACAAATTTGAAATTTATACTAAATAAAAAAAGTATAGAAATTGTTAATGAATATAAGTATTTAGGGTTGTTTTTATCTCGTAGTGGCTCATATATTGCAGCTAAAAAATACATAGCGGAACAGGGGAATAAAGCTCTTTTCGCTCTTTTAAAGAAAATACGTGTTTTAAATTTACCATATGCAGATTGATCTATTCGAAAAAATGGTTAAACCAGTTTTACTTTATGGTTCTGAACTTTGGGGATTTGGAAATATTGATGTTATCGAACGCGTCCAGTTAAAATTTTATAAGTATGCGTTCAATCTAAAATCTTCCACACCTTCCTCAATGATATATGGTGAACTTGGGGTTATGCCACTACATGTCGATATACAAACACGAATTATATCATTTTGGTCAAAACTTATTCGAGATTGTGACGACAATAAGTTATCTTCTTTAACATATTCTGTCGTCCTAGCGTTAACAGACGCAGACAGATAAAGTCAACATGGATAAATAATATAAAAATCCTACTTTGTACATTAGGTTTTTCGGGAATATGGTACTCGCAAAGTTTCACAAACGGTAACTGGCTGGTTAAATCAGCAAACCAAAAACTTAAAGACCTTTATAAACAAAAATGGATATCAACAGTTGATATATCATCCTCAAGTAACATTTACAGATCTTTTAAATCAAACTTTGGAAAATGTAAATATATATCCATTTTACCAACTTATCAATGCAGGCAATTTATAAAATTCCGTACAAGAAATCATAGACTTCCTGTCGAGACAGGTAGATGGAATAGCAAACCAATTAACGAAAGAGTTTGCATAGTATGTAACACTCTAGATATAGGGGATGAATTTCACTACATTCTGACTTGTAATAATTTTATAGAAAAAAAGGAAAAAGTATTTAAAACCGTATTACTATACACGTCCAAATATATTAAAATTCCAACAACTTATGAGCACAAATAACAAGATAGATTTAATAAAATTATGCAATCTGAATCACTGTTGAACTGTTTACACATTGTTCGAAGAAATATCTATAGGCAGTACGTCGAAGTCCCGTGCAAACACTGATTTTCATGTAGCTTAGTTAAATTTATGTCTTATATATGCCGTAAAGAAATAAACCTACGTTGTATATTGTTATATTTTGATTTGCATGCATCTATAGATCTAAATGCATTACTTAATATTAATCATAATTCAATATTTAATATGTTACTATTATTTGTATTATAGTCTATATGGTTAAAGGGAGGGAGACCGGCATGATATATAAATAAATATACACGTGTCTATGCATGCTCAGTTGTCTCCCATCTGACACCGATGAACAATAGCTATCTACCTTCTTATCTGACTGTAGATTATTTTGGGAAAACTATCAGTTCTTCTCTGCACTATCATCATTTTCTCTCGCTGTACTACCACCTTTATTTGTCATAACGATTACCATTTATAGTTGAATTTGCATTATATATTATATCCATTGCTGTTTTACACATGGAAAATCTTGGAATAAAAGAATTTGAATTTGAATTGAATTTGAATTTGAATTTAAGGGTTTCACGGTTTGAACTCCCAGCCAAAACTAAAATTACACTCGCAGTAATAATAGTGAGCGTGAAGTAGTTGACATCGCTCCCGACTGAGCTAACTAAACAAACTGATATACATAATCAGTTTGATTTCGTATTCGGCAGTGCTAATGTTTACATTGAACTTTTTCAGTGTTAAAAATAAGGAAAATATTCAGAGTGAAAGCGAAAGTAAAAATAAAAAGAAGAAAAATGTAGAATGTGATACACAGTCAATCAAAAAGTCAAAATCATTGGTGGACTAAAACATAAAAATAAAATGTTTATACTGATTCACATGATCATGTATATATTTTTTGCATTTAAATTACGCAATACATACTATGGTGAAAACCTAATGTGCTAATGGAGTCACGCAGAAAAGGTTACTAAATATTGTGGGTCCCACTTAGTCTTTATTTACAAATAATAACCCTTTTTTTTTCAAACTCGGAATGTATTACCACAGACTTCTTAGTGTCTATGCTCATGTTTTCATGTATACTTTTCACTGCAAAAAAGTCCGACAGTTATGCTCAATATCTGCTTACTTATGGACAGTGTCCCTTTAAAACGTTTTGCATGTTTTGTGATTGGCAATTTGCAACAGTAATATGCATAATTTCATGATTTTTAAATGAACACCGTATACAGGTCTAACTCTTTCTAAGAACATGCATTCTCATTTCGGGACTGCTTTATATGATAGGTATGATGTAATAGCTGGTGAATGCACAGCACCTGTCTTCGAATTAAGCCACTAGCCCGAAGCCCAGGGCTAGTAAACTCTCATTTGGGATAGTAATTTGTTTTAATTTTTATAGTCGGGCTAAAGGAAAATGTACAGGTTTTCGTTGAGTATATAATAATTCGGCTAGTGACACAGCATTTTTAATTCAAAGACTGAAATAGGTATTGAAATACTTCCAAAAGGCACCATAAAGTATCTATGAATAATAACAAGTATCCAAGGAGCAATGCTGCATGCTCCCTAGCATAATGTGTCTCTTGCATATGCTTTACATACATGACATACACTCTAGATATGCCCTTTTTTTAGATGAAACAGTATTTGTTTTTTATGCCCCCTATTGGTTGGGCATATAGATTTGCACTTGTCCGTCCGTCCCAAAATCTTATGCCACATCCTCTTCCATTACTATTTAACCAACGGTCGCCAAACTTTACAGGAATGTTGACCAGCAAGTGTAATCTGGATTTCCTGGCCCTGTCATTACATTATCGGGTCAGGCATACGCTGAAAATGGCGACACCCACTGTAAGTATAACTCAAGTGAGGACATGTATTTGATGGACCATTTCAGAGATATTTCGAATGTAAGCTTTTGAATATGTATAATAATAGGTCCTCAATTTTATATCGATGTTCTTTTAATTTTAATGTTTTTTATGATTTAACGAGTGTGTTTGAAACACAAAATTTCGGACATACAGTAAATTTTGATAAAATGATTTTATTATATAGAATTCAATTTAAGATATCACCGAGAATGTATATATGCTAAGAAGATGAAATAAAAGTGTTTTTGTATGTTAAGGTGTTAATAAAAAGAATGCAATAAAAATGTTTCTATGTTGATACCTTGTTAATGTGTTCATTTTTGTCATAATGTGTTTACCTTCAAATCTTGTCCAAACCTGGCAACAATGAGTTGGATGGAATCCAATGACACCCCTGCTTCAAGCAGATAATACTTCATATCTGTCATTGTGTGTGTGTGACTCTTTTTTAAATGAATTATTTGAATTTTTAAATGAATTATTTGATATTCACAAACTACACAAGACAGGTATCAAGGGGGACCAGGAACCATGGACCTTTTATATGATAGGATATATATACAAATTGAAAATTATATCCAGTGATATCCCAATGTTGTATAGAGCATTTGTAAACTTTGACCTACTTTTACTAAAAATGGTAAAGGACAAGGTATGATAAGGGCTATTTTGGCCCCCAGTATATTCAAAATGCAAAAAAATAATATTTACATATAATTTTTTGTGCATGTTGAAGTAAATTGATCATATTCTATCTTCAAAAGATATTTATTATTATTTTATCACATAATGTCCCTTGTTAGCAGTGTCAAACACCCATTTAATATTCTATTGTATGACACACGTGTCATACAACCTGCAACGATTTTGATTGGTTGAGTTAAACCTGTAACAAGTTTATTAACTGAAACTATTTTAATTATTACAAATTCACCCAGATCTGAGTCATAAACTTATTATTTGTGACAGCTTATAAAAATAATGCACGTTATACAAAACATTGTTGTTGGTTTATTAAAAAGTTGGCTTAAACAGCTATTTTGTAAAGAGGTAAAACAATACTATTTTGTTATGTGTGAGACGCGGCGTTACAACGCCACATATTGTATGACGTTTTGGCGCTAAAGTGTGCCAAAAGGCTCGTTAAAATTAAAATAATTCATAACTCGTTTCATAAATCTTATATGAAATGGGAACTCGTTTAAGATCCACTATATATTTATCTAGAAGAATTAACCTAAAAAAATTCAACTCATTTAGAGCCTTCAAACGTACTTGTAATGAGATTTAATAATGATTCAGTTCCTTTGTAGCTAAACTAGATATTCAAAACTTGTGCATTAAATCTTTCAATATTGGGGCCAATCATACATGTACATTTACATAGTCCTTTGTGATTTTTTTTACTTTGTACCAAATATCAGTATTTTTGTTATCTTCTGTCACTTTCAAATTATTTTTCCTTGGAGACAATGGCGAATAACAGGAATAACAGGGGAGGCCCTGTTCATTTAATTCAACTTTGTATGTTGCTTATATTGGACAGATTCAGTCTTATTTATGTTGAAATACTGACCGAGGGAATCATCAAATACAACAAGACATTGAATCTGAACATTGTAAGCCTTAAAGAACCACAAGCTCAAGCCTTACAGTGATTACTAGGTGGACCGTGGTAAGGACTGTATCTGCTCAATACTGACTAGATTTGGAAAGTCTCTTAGGCCAAAAAAAAAAATATGTGCGTTTCATATTGCATGCTCTAAAAAAAATAGGGTAGGTAGGTAGGCATTTTCTTTTTTTTTTTCCTTTTTTTTTTTTTCTTGGAGCAAGATATTGTGAGATTCTACATGTATTTATCTCATAAACCCCATACAAATTGATGAAACAGCTCTAAGTGTCTCTGTGATGTCAGTTTACCTCGATATATTGTGATAATTAATGTTTAGAACAAATTAAAATAAAAAAATCATTAAAAGTTTTAGTGTCGGCCCCTTAAAAATAGGGTAGGTCGGGCCACCGGAAACACATTTATTTTTTTTGCCTTATCTATGAACTATTGCCTTTCAAAGATACTGGATGTTAAGTAATAGTAATTGTCCCATTGAATGCTATTATTCAGCAACAGTTAAATAAATTAGGAGACATCGCCATGTGCCTTACAGCAAAGAGTGACTAAAAAAAATGAAAAAAAAAGTTAATGGTAAAATATCTTTTATATTTAGTCATCCAGAAGACATATTAAACAACAAAGAAATCAGTCATCCAGAAGACATATTAAACAACAAAGAAATCAATCAGATTGATGAAGCACACTGTGTTTCAGAGTGGGGAATAGAGTTAAGATCTCATTTCAAACAATTATCGGAGTTCAGGTCTGTCATTAAATGTCAGGTGCTAGACGTTTCTGCAACTGTAACTGAATCTGGACAGACAAATAATACAAAATCTTCTTACGAACAATTGTACAAACATATGTGCCAGTAATACAGCAAAGGAAAATACTGACGGAAAGACAAACGGAGGCGATTTTAATATACCCTGTTTTTTAGCTCTACTGATCAGAGATCAGCAGAGCTTATGCCGTGGTGTGGCGTCCGTCTGTCCGTCCGTAAACTTTTATTTGTAGCGACTACTCCTCTGAAACTACTGGATGGATATTCAAGAAACTTCACAGAAATGTTGCCCATGTAGTCTAGTTGATCCTAGCAAAAATTCATGTTGATGTGAAATCCAAGATGGCCACCAAAGCTAAAAATAGATTTTTAAAATACAAGTTTGTAGCGACTACTTCTTGAAAACTCTAAGTGATATTGATATGGGACTTTTTCTAAAATGATCAGCATGACATAATGTTGGTCCTTGTCGAAAATCGTTTTGATTCGACGTTAAACATGACTGACAGCCGCCATCTTTGTTTACATAGAGTTATATTATGAAAACTTGTAGCGACTACACCTCTGAAACTACTAGGCGAATTTTTATGAAACTTTACAGGAATGTTGCTCTTAATGTCTAATTTAACCTAGCAAAATTTCAGGTCGGTTGAAAATTCAAGAAGGCCCCCACAGCTAAAAATAGATTTTCAAAATACAAGTTTATAGCGACTTCTTCTTGAAAACTATAAGTGATATTGATATGGGACTTTTTCTAAAATGATCAGCATGACATAATGTTGGTCCTTGTCGAAAATCGTTTTGATTCGACGTTAAACATGACTGACAGCCGCCATCTTTGTTTACATAGAGTTATATAATGAAAACTTGTAGCGACTACACCTCTGAAACTACTAGGCGGATTTTCATGAAACTTTACAGGAATGTTGCTCTTAATGTCTAATTTAACCTAGCAAAATTTCAGGTCGGTCGAAAATTCAAGAAGGCCCCCACAGCTAAAAAAAGATTTTCAAAACACAAGTTTATAGCGACTTCTTGTTGAAAACTATAAGTGATATTGATATGGGACTTTTTCTAAAATGATCAGCATGACATGATGTTTGTCCTTGTCGGAAATTCAAGATGGCCGCTACGGCTAAAAATAAATTTGCAAAAAACAAGTTTGTAGCGACTACTTCCTGAAATCAAAATCAATCAGTAGAGCTTCAAGGTCATTGACCTCTTGTTTTAAAAAAACGTGGGTGTAATAAACATTAAATAGTATAACCCGAAAGAAATTATGACAAATGTAGTTGGAAGAGTTATAGGATGTATAATCTTGAAAATCATGACATCTATAGTGACTGATGCATGTCGACTGATCCTTGGCATCTCCTTTCATCTGGGTTTGATTCTGCTGCTTCATCACAATATGTAACATGTTTAATATAAAAATATTTTTATCTCATTTCCTCTGAGGTTGCTGTCCAAATATAAACTAATATACGTCTCAACGGGACGTAAAACCTGATTGCATTTGTTCGTAATTGCAATGAACACATGAAATGAGTAACACTATAATTATGTGAATGATTTTATGTACTGTTTTGTATGTACAGCTCAGTAAATGTGCCAGGCCTCTGCCAGGACTCGAACCTGGATCTCTTTTCAAAAAGAAAAGCATGCTTCCTTACACTACAGAGATTCATCCCAACAGAACAAACTGAGCGTACAAAAACTAGCCAAAATTGGAAGTAACTTAAAGAAACTAATATAACCCGCCAAACAGTGATGTTCCAATTAATCGATTGTAATCAATCATCAGTTAGTTAAGCATCCGATTATGATGATCGATTATGATCTACACTAAACCAAATTGCTAAGTACCTACCAAAGAATATATATGTCAATAATATTCTCATTGTTTTGTGTATTTTGAGCTTGATGAGAGATACGGTTAAACTGCACAATAACAAGTGTAAACTGTCTGCTCTGACTGCATGAACATATTTTAAAACTTTTAAGTCAATGTGTTTTCTTAGAAATAAGTTTAAACAAATTATTTTGACATCATGTTTTACTAGCATTACCACTACAAATGCGTTTGCAAATATTTTTTTTAGAAATATTTAATGTTAACGCTGAATTACAGTTACTTGAATTTCAAACAATATTCAATTTAAAGGGAGGTAATTTAAGATTATCCATATTTCATTTTTGTTTTGACGGAAAATCTGCGATAAATGGGTCAAATTTTTATGTTTTTTTCTATTATTTCATACCAATTTGTAAATTTCAACCGATTGCCCATCACTACCGCCAAATAATTGCAAAATTATACTATAAAGCTGTTTATCAAAACTGTATCCGGGTTTTCAGGGCATATATTATAATAATGTATATAGGCTGATTAAAAGTATAGATTTATTCACAGGTTCTAAAAATATCTGTGATGAATATGCATAAAATGAATTATGAGTTTATGGTCACCAACTCGAACAACTGGCTCTACTCTGGCTCCATTATTTTCCTCCAGCAGGAAGACCACCACTGGCCACCGTAATGGATGACGGCGCGACACAAGTTTTTCAGCCGCTATTTTGACTAATCAAGGGCCACAACTCTGTGGTTCTTGGTCTTCGTCTTTTTACTTTAAAAAGCAAACATATATAGAACGTACCCCACCCACTTTTGTTTTTACCGAAAAATTAATTTAAGATAAAAAATTGTGTTCTTATGATCAACTTTTTTTAAAATTTGTATATGTCAAGGTCCTATGACATTTCTTTCAAAACAAGTAAAAATATATATAGGTCACCAGGCTTCTAATGATTTTTTATTAAAAATTCTTTAAATTACACCCATTTTGGAGTTATTTTGACATTTTCAATGTAAAATACTGTATACACAATAATGACATGGAGATCGAAAATAAAATTAGCTCAGTATCTACTTTTATATATGTATTCCACTACTGAAAAACAAAAAATTGATTTATTCTATAGCAAAAGGATAAATTCTACTCAGAGCTACCCATACCCCCTATTTTGTTGACAACAAAAAATGATCACAAATGACGGAAAAAATATGAAGAAAAAATATTAAATTCACAAACCCAATGATCATGATGATAATATTAAAATCACATGTACTCACAAAAGTAATCTACATATTTTCGCTGTTTCTGAAAAAATAAAATTATAATAAAAAATAACTTCATTATATATATTTTTAAATATGGTTTGTTAAGTGTCAGTGTTCTTTTCTCTGGCTCTCTCATTTAACATTAACATCTCACTGTCTTCGGCATCCATGGATTTAATTCATCTGCACTTGAGACATTCTTCCATTCATCCGCTACCCGTGGACTGATCTCTAACCCTGAAAATTAATATATATTAAACTTGTTATTGATAATATTTCATTTTGTCAAAGTATTTGCATGTTTTAAAAATAAATATAATAGCTTAATAGCAACACATATAATTGTTAAACTATCATGACTGTATTGTAATTTTCGCATACTAATTTTAATTATACGGCTTAAAATAGATTTTTAAAATCAAGATTTTAGCGACTACTTCTTGAAAACTATAAGTGATATTGATATGGGTATTTTTCTAAAATGATCAGCATGACATGATATTGGTCCTTGATGACAAATTATTTTGATTCGACATTAAACGTTTTGACAAACTGTTTGACAAGCAAAAAAATAAAAACTTTATTCAAGCTCATGTACACCAACACATACACCATTATATGATTCCTACGCCTGGCGGCCATCTTGAATTTCCGGCCGACCTGATATTTTGCTATGATCAACTAGACATAAAGAGCAACATTCCCGTGAAGTGTCATTAAAATCCGTCAAGTACTTTCAGGAGTAGTCGCTACAAGTTTTTTACTATATAACTCTATGTAAACAAAGATGGCCGCTCACGTTTGACGTTGAATCGAAACGATTTTCGACAAGGACCAACATCATGTCACGCTGAATATTTTAGAAAAAGTCCCATATCAATATCACGTATAGTTTTCAAGAAGTAGTCGCTACAAACTTGTTTTTTAAAAATCTATTTTAGCTTTGGTGGCCATCTTGGATTTCACATCAACATGAGTTTTTGCTAGGATCAACTAGACTTCATAGGCAACATTTCTGAAAAGATTCATGAATATCCATCAAGTAGTTTCAGAGGAGTAGTCGCTACAAAAAAAGTTTACAGACGGAAAGACGACGGACACCGCACCACGGCATAAGCTCTGCTGATCTTTGATCAGTAGAGCTAACTTTGTATAGCTGCTGATCTTTGATCAGTAGAGCTAACTTGGTACAGCTCCTCAGAAATGTTGGATATACATGTAGTTGTAATGGACATCGCTCCAAGCTGGTTATTCATTGTGGCAAGTTTGAAAGAAAAGTATTAAGAGATAAAGACCTGACACACAATATAAGTGGGTGGTCTGCTTCCACCGCAATACAAACACCATTATACATAACCTAAAATGTGCTGAAATGATACCAAACACCAAGAAAATCTTCCTATAAATAATGAACTGTCTTAAATCAGATATTTAAAATTTTATTTTAACAACAGATATACACGGTTTCTAAAGCTACTGATGACGAGGTTACACATACTACTTACATATTTTGAGAATTCAAACTCTTTTGACGAATTATAACCGGCCAGGACAAACCCAAAAACTGGAGTGTCAAATTAAGTTACCAACTTGTAATTGATTTTATGAATATTCATTCATGGATATTTTAAGAACTGGTGAATAAACCCATACATTTTATCGGTAAATATACATAATACACCTTATATGCTATTTTTCTTTTTGGCCTTAACTAAGAGTGGTTTAACTTGTTACAGTGTCTTCATAGTTTCAAACAGTCACGTCACTTTTTCCAGTCATATAAGCAACTGGTGCTTAGAAGTGCTTAGAACACTGGTACGTACTGGAACAAACAGCTCCTGTCTGCAATAAAGTTCACAATAAAAATATAAATATATATATAATTATGCTATGAAACAAAATATTAAAGACACTGACACTACAAAACCAATTATATCAACATTTTATCCAGGTCATATACTAATGTACATGTGCCAATTGAAAGTGAAGTTTTATTCACGGATTCTTAAAATACCCATGATTGAATATGTATAAAATTAATTACGAGTTGGTTTTGGAGTTTGGCCTTAAGTCTCATTCCCCCACCACGTGACCCCCACACCAACCCCCCCCCCCCCCCCCACACACACACCCCCTCCCCCCACCACCGGCGGCACGTCGGAGGACGGCGCAGTTATCACGAATCATCTCGCCGTTCCTAAGATGTGTATTTTATGCACTAAGGGTCTGTCCTGGCCCAGGTTAAACTTAAAAGCCGTTGTTTAATATTGTATCTACAGAGAGTAGATCCTCAAAATATGTAAGTTATATATATATATATATATAGTACCGGTCATCTGTCCAGGTAAATTTATAAACGTTCTGTAGTTTACAAGTCATACAATTTGGCTGCTGATGTGGGGATAGCTAATTTAAGAAGTAGAATCTACACAAATTTGAAACTTACAGTTTTAAAGATTGCAGTAACTTGAGTAAAACATTGCTATTATCATACAGATTTATCATTATGTAATATACACTGCTATGGGGCACTCAGAAAGCGGCATTTATTTTAACAACTTCCGGCATGTTGAAAGACAACAGACAGGGGTTTTCCTATACTATTTGTTTTGTTCAGATTTGTGGTTTGTTTACGCAATACCAGGAGTGAGACATCAAAGTCCGATAGCATCATTGGAACATCCGCTACACGGATAAGTAGGTTTTAGCGTGTATATATTACACTATCGACACGGTGCGAAAAATGGCCAAAACAGTGTGTATTACTGAGATTGAGTGTGTCGGACAAACTCGGTCAGAGTCACCAGCAGTGTGCATGCACTAAGGCCCTATCTATAATTCTAGGATTGAATGGGATGTTGATGGGAACAATTGAGCTCCCATTGGGTGTGACTGATGGGCCGTGCCTATGGGTCTGCTTGATAACCACTAGGCCATTAGAGTCCTACTTATTATGTTTTTCGAGTATTCCAGTAGGTCAATCAGATAAATATCTCTATATGTATTAGCTAAGATTTAAAATTAAACAAAATAAAAGCTGGAAATAAACTTACCACTCAACCCAGGCAACGGCCCACGAGTTCTGTCCCTTCTCATCCGAGTATTTGCATACACATTTTATCGATGGCATCATGCGATTTGTTTGAACGTCAATGTAAACCTCATAATATGTATTGGCAATTGATTGGCCGTCTTCAAAATCAAATTGAGTCTTAATTACGGAAGTATTCCTTTCTAAAATCACTTTTTAGTGGGAACGTTAATAGCCGTTCGCTTATCCGCAAGTTAAAATTTGAAAACATTGTCTGTTTGAAAAACTGACATGCGCAGTGTAACTGTCTACGCTAGACTAAATGCGATTGGCCAATTCAAACTGAAAGTAATTAAAAACAATAGAATAGAATAGAATAGAATAGAAGTAAATGTGTTGCCAGACGCTTGCAGAGAAATATGAGTGTTCGATTGCATGCGCCTTTGTGATAGTACAAATAACTGAATTGTCAACATCAGGAAATGGAAATGATTTCTCACGATTCTCTACGTACCAACGCCAAGAAAGCATGTATTTACGTTGTAATAAGTCATACCTTTACGTGTGTATTTTGTTTTAATTTGAATGCAAGAAGGATTTGAATATTTACTAGAGAACTTTCGCAGTACGAACTTTCATGCTTTACAATTCGTACTTAAGACTATTCGTACTCGTAGTGTTTTTTTCATTGGCGAAGTTATCGAGACGATGTCCAGAGCTCAACTCTCAGCCAGGTTGGTTTATATGCATTACATTGAGAGTATGGGGGAGACTTATGTTTTTGTTATAAAAGATAAATTCATTTTAACTGGCACCATGAAAAGCACAGTAGGCTAGTAGTTTTCAGAAGCAGTTTTTTCCTTAGTCCGATAGAATACAACTTTCAAATGTACTCGGGTAAGGGTTAAACAAACTGTTAAAACCCTATTATTTTAAACAAAATGAAACAAAACTAATGTATATTTTTATTTATTTTAATTCGTTTCATTCATTTATAATATATATTGATGAGCAATTTGTTTTTCATCTCCATTTTATTAGCGATGAAAATTCAGTCCAATCTCCTTTTACAGTAAAGAAAATGTTTAAGTCCAGTTTATGCCTCCTTTTTCCAGTAAAAAAGTTCAGTTTACACCTCCTTGTAAACAAAGTGTCAAAAAGTTTGTCCAAATTTCGCCTCTTTTAAAAGTATAAGTCCAAATTTACGCCTCTTCTAAAAGTTTAAGTCCAAATTTACGCCTATTCTAAAAGTGTAAGTCCAAATTTACGCCTTTTCTAAAAGTATAAGTTCAAATTTACCACTCTTCTAAAAGTTTGTCCAAATTTACGCCTCTTTGAAAGGTTACGCCTCAACATTTTTAAATTACGCCTGGTTTTAAAATGTACGCCTTGCATTTACGCCCGTCAATATATAGAAATTACGTGTCCTGCTCGCTTACGCCTGGCTAATAACACGTAACTATCATTTACGCCTGGTTTACGCCTGGTTTACGCCTGGTTTACGCCTCGAAACCAGGCGGATTACGCCTGATCACTTCGTACGGGCAGTGTATGTACTTTATTTACAAAAATGGATATACATTTCGAAGAGGAAATGCAGCATTCAAGGACCGCAGTCGATCACACCACGCTTAGAAACATCCAACAACTATACATATTAATAAAAGGCGAGATATGACATAACAAATTCAAAGGGTTAACAATAGGGCTACCGCCTTGGAACTGTCAGTATAAATAAACGCCGGTTATAGGATGCATTCAATCCTCATTCTTACTCTATTGTAAAAAAGATATTCCCGTCACGTTATATTTTCCACCAAACAAGGGCAGCATTAAAAGGCAATATCAGTAAAACACATAAATGAATATGTATACAGTATGATGGGGACACTCCACAATATAATGTCCACATCTGAACAATTTTTAGCCTGTATCCTTATCAAATAAATCACACTATCATTGTATCATACATTTATTTTAAGACTATACAATTACCCGTGTTTTCATACCAAATAAAAGTACCAAAACTCATTGTCCTTACAATTTCTGCCTCATTATCTTAAGATTATCCCTCCCCTCTCAAAACAAACTTAAAATGCAATTTTGAAAATATGTCAAATGTCAATAAATAACAATTACAAACGAAATCCTCAGCATACCAGTATCATTTCTGCACTCATCATATCAGGAAATGCTAAATTTTACATTCCTACTTTTAAGAAGTAATTCCAAATTGATGAACCCGTGAGGCAAAATCAGCCAATGTGTAATAGGACACAGTTGTGGGTAGTGGGAGGTGGGGGTGGGGTATGTAAGTAGATATGTTTATAAGCGCTTTACTACTGTCTAGCCGAAGAGCTAGCTTTTATGGTGATATCGCTAGAGCGTCCGCTTCATATGCAAGGGGTCCCACCTTTTTTTTTGAAACCGTTAATTTAACAGTTTTTAATGTTTGTATGCGTATATTATGTATACACACTTTTTCTATGTAACACGTATGTTATACAAACACTACATTTGTGTCACGTGTGTTAATAGCCCCATAACAGAAATCGTCTCTGATTTCACTCGTATAGACAATAATCCGAATTGCAAGAGCGCTATCGGTGTATTGATGTTCTTCAGTTGCAACATGAAATTCTAAGATTTTTATTTAATATATAAGTTTTCTCATTTACTAATGTAATGAGGTTTTACCTTATGATGGTACATTGTGATCGACCAAATAAGTATATGACATATGCAGTTTATTCAATCTGTCCTAATTATATTGTAACACAAATAGAATACTTTATATATGCGTACTGTAACAGAGATGGTATCTGTTGTATAAATTGCTAACAGAAATTAATTATACGATGTTTTCAGTACTGAAAACGTGCGTGTAACTCATTCGATGTAGGGACTGCTACTGATGTTTATACACTAGGTAGTGAGTTGGTACTTAATTGGTTCCATCTGTGTATCTACAGTATTCCTTTTGTTAACTGTTTTGCCGCGTATGAAAAGACCCTTCTTACTATTATCTCATGAATATTCATTACGATATCCAGAATGAGGCTGAGGCTGAGATGGGTCAATACAGCAGAAACATTGCATGGCACTGGTAAGATACTGGTATCTTCCAGTGATAGAGATGTCTTATACCAAGTCTTACATTTTCCTTTGTTTAGAAGTGTATAACATTGAACAAATATTCATCTGGAAACAAGCCTGTGAACAAGGTTTTAAATTTTATAGTGAGTGTATCATCAATGACTGGAAAGGTTATTTGTTTATTATAACGTTATCCCTTCTTTTTAGAATTAGACATTTTAATCACCCATTCAAAGTTAATAAGTAAATAAGTGGCATAAAACTATCAAATTAATTAGTTCACAACTCATGTTTATAACTGATGTAGTTAACAACTTTTTACTTGGTGCTTCAACTTATCGGACTAATAAGTATATAATTAGCGAGTGTTCATCACTAAAGTCATTAATCTTTTTTTTTAGCAGGATCCATCCAGTGTAGTCATCTTTTGTGAAATGTTTGAAACAATCAACTGTGGTCTTCAACATCTGAATTAAAAAAATATATATAAGCATTTGGGTATAATTTATTAGGAGATTTCTTTCTGCGGTAATTATTTACAAGGATGACAGACACAATTAAAATTAAAACAGAAAAAAAGATATTCGACAATTAAAAACAGAAATAAAATGATCATACGTATGCTAAAATACAAAAATATATGTTATGATTGTAATGAAAATACTCACATTGAATAGCATGCCTTCATCTCGTCTGATCTTTACAATCCACTTTTTCCCTTATATTTTCAAATTGTGAGCGGTAGCTAGCATATTTCACTACCGTTCATTAACAGTCTCAATAAAGCCTTCAATATTTCGTATGTGACGTGTTCGGCCGTTTGCAAAGGTCCCCTCTCATACACTTGGTATATGATGAAAGCTTTATGAAAAGTCATATCAGCCTTTTGAACTGCATAAAGGCACACAACAATGATAATTTGACGTTTTATTTGTTTTAACAGAGCTGCCCGAAAGGCTGTTATCACCAGTAGAAGCCATGCACTGTTTACACCTGACCCATCTCAACCTCGTTTTAGTTGTGGAATTCCAAGCATGCATATAATTTGAGAAGGGTCTATTGACGCGCTCAGTGTGATCAGCTATTTCACGCTTAAGTTGAGAAGTTCTTCTAACCATCTTACCGGCGATATATCAGGATTAAATTAACGCAATTCTCTTAATTACCCCTCGGCGGTAATCTGATAGTGTACGGGATCTCTACTGGGTAATAATTAGTTTAATGTCATTTTTTATGTAAACAATGATATATTGGAATCTAACAGTAGTTTACTTCCAAGAGCATATTTTATTAATAATTCCTCTTTCTGTATTTCTTTCTATAAACATAGTTTTTAAGGAGTATGTATTTCCTGGACTGGTTTAGTGTATTTATTTAGCCTATTTCTTATATTGATGTCAGTTAGATATAATCCTTATTACACACCAACCCGTACCAGACACGAATATATGTGTGACAGCCTATTCTTTTAAATTGATTTGTAGTTAGATAATCTCCTTATTACAAATCAACCTTAGTATATCATGTGTATCAGGAAGTGATGCTATAACGTTCGCATATCCAAATTATTACGTTCAAAGGTATGTTTCGTTATACACCTGTGTATATATTTGCAATGGGTCATTCTAGATATACGGTTGAGATATTTTTTTCCTTTTAATGTACTGTGTATAAGTTCATTCGTATATGATTTTTTGTAGTACGTTTCTGATTTACATATTTCGTCGAAGTATTTGTTTTATTTCTGAAGTTCCGATAATGGCGACTTTTCCTTATGGAATCGCAATAACTTGAATTCATGTTGATTTCCATGTACGTAGAGTTATTATAATTTGTTTCAGGACAAAGGTCCGCGGATCCTACGTTATTTATATACTCTTTGTTATACATGCCGTGGGTATGACTTTGTTTATTACCAAGCCCAACGGTTTCCGTTAGAGGTTCGGTAAATAATCATAGTGTATTTCTATCGACAGTGTCATATTTGCGAGTATATTTGAGTCGTTGTCCCTACATCGACTGAGTTACACGCACGTTTACAGCTTTGAAAACATCGTATAATTGATTTCTGTTACCAATTTATACAACAGATACCATCTATACTCGGTAAAAAAAGTTTTGGACCAGGGTATATAAAGTCATATAAAACTAAAACTAGTGGACAAAATTTAAGTATCTTTTTTTAGTAACCAAGGTCTACCCTACCCTTTTAATTGGGTACCAGAAACATTACATTCCAAAAAATATTTGATTTTAAAAAAATATCGCGAACACACAAAGGGTCTGTAAAAAATGTTGCAAAGTCCATACAAAGTAACAGTTACGGACACATTCAGGTAACCAATAAAAAGATTATTATTTTTTCGCAAACTTTCATTGTAAACGATAATTATTGTTCATTGTTGATCTATTGTGAATTATCAACTGAGATAATAAGGGTTATGGTCGAATGTCATGGTTCAGGGATCATTGTACGGGTTCGAACAGTGCCATGGTCCAAAACTTCTTTTACAGAGTATATGTTTACATTACAGATTTACACACATATGGAGGTACTCCAGATTTTACTTCGGTATCACCCCGACGTGTAAACTGCATATTCCTCGGAATATATAATATATGACACATTCGTGTTTTAGTTTGCTAATATATTTGTATAACACATTTACTCACATTTGGAGATAGTCTAAATTTTATTTCGGTATCAACCCGACGAACAAATTACAAATACTGTATTCCTCGGAATACATGCTATCTATAAGATACATTTAAGACGGTATCAACCCAGTCGTGTCTAAACATCTTGCTGCATTTCATTTAAAGACAATATATTCGGTATCAACCCGACATGTCTTTCGGTACTACTGTACTTTGAAATATCATTTTTAATAAAAAATGCAGCAAGACCTTCATTTATTTCTTGTAACATGTTTAATGAAAATTTATTTGCCATAAACAGAATAAAAGAACGATTAGTTTTGAATCGTCTTGTTTATGTTGGTATGTGTATTTGAGACTTGTCAAAATATTTGATGTATGATTTCCATTACAACTATATCAAAAACAAATATGATAAAAAAGCTAAATTATTATTTACTGATACCGATTCATTGTGTTACGAAATAAAAACAAAAAAATGTGTATGCAGACTTTTACAAGGATAAAGAACTGTTTGATAATTGTGATTATGATCCAAAAAGTCAGTTTCAATTTAATGATAATAAAAAGGTTATTGGCAAGATGAAAGATGAAACTTGTGGAAACCTCATTGTTGAATTTGTTGGGTTGCGAAGTAAACAATATTCGTATGTGCTAGATAATGAGGTCAGTACAAAGAAATGTAAGGGTGTTAAAAAGTGTGTTGTTAAAAAAACAGATAGCACATGATGATTACAAAAATATTTTGTTTACGGCAACAGAAGCTCACCATGAGATGAAAGTTATTAGATCACAAAAGCATAACATAAGCAGCTATGCAATAAATAAAAAAAGTTTATCAGCTTATGATGATAAACGGTACATACTAGATAAGGGACAAGATACGTTAGCATACAAGTAAAAAATGATATGCAGAGCGATGATGAAGACTACTGCCCGGTTCCGTCTGACTTTGCTTAATGAGTTGCAAATGTTTTGTTATTAAAATGACAAACCGGATTGATTAGTAGTATAGATATTGGGGGTATCAGGCGAGTTTCCCAGAGAGGGGTCCTTGAGAAAACTGTTGAAATATGTTGGTGTTGAGTTTTTGCTGACATATTTCATTAGTTTATCTCGTTCCCCGCGAGGGGAAAACTGGCATGGTACCCCCAGTATCTATACTACTCGTCACTTGGTAAATATACGTCACGAAGACAAACTCAATAGTAATTGTAATGAAATGTTAATTACAACAAACTTGCCATGCTCCCAAACCGTGCACACACCCGATATAAACCCATCATATGCATCGGTACATATAACATTAATAAGCATCTTGAACAAGCTGAGAACGTTTGACGTCATACAGCGCAAACTATAGACGTAAGCAATGACTTAATTGTTTGTCACGTGACTACTTGTGTATTGAAACGCAGAACTTTGCATACGGAGGCGCCCAATGGAACAGCCTGTAAATATTGCAGCCTCATTACCTTGATCTCCGAGATAATATATAGTGCCCTAACAATAGCGTAAACAATGGGGTTAGTGTTGTGTTAGAATCGAAATAATAAATACGTACCTGTATTTTATCGGTGAATATTATTTCTTAAATAATTGTATATTGTAGATTAGTGAAAAAAGTATAAAGCGTCGTATATTGCTTTAACACGAGTGAAAATATAAGTTTTCTCACTTCGAGATGAAAATAAATCCTATATTCACGACAAACCAACAAATATTCCATTTATTATTTACTTCTTACCATGCAACACTAAACTGTTTCAAACAGAAAATACGTTTCGTTCCGACAGTTCCCCTTTAACGTATTCGCGAATAAATAAAGTAACGCCATCGCGTGAGGCGATTTACATATATTTAGTGCGCATAGAATACAGTTCTAAACTTTGACACGAATTATGACTCTTATAAGCAAATATAGAAAATAGTTCCATTTTTCCGGCAGTGAGAATATAAGTTCTTATATTCTCACTGTGAAAATTTAAAGAATGAGAATATAAGGTTTATTCGAACCATACAATCCACTATTTTATTGGGAAGTATATAATAGAAGAGGTTGTTTATTAGATGAAATGATCTTTTACATATGACTGACAACCCGAATAACACTTATATATAACAGGTGCTTGGTTGAATGTATAATGCTGCTGTGTGTTGATTCTACGGCACAATGTTTTTTTAATTCAAACTAGAAAATAAATTCCACAATGTACATTGCGGGTATATAGAGTTTAGACTTGAATATTGTATAAATATGCTGAGAACACAAGATATTTAAGAAAGAGGCAATAGTCCATATCCCTTTATTGTTTTATACGGTTCTTAATTGGACATATTCTCGTTTCGACGTTACTCATGCATAACCTTTATTATATTTCCTTCTTCTCTTATGTACTCATCTCACTAAAAGCTTTCTATGGAGGATGTTCGGACTCAATGTATACCTTTTCTCGAAGCATACAAATACCTTATATTTTATTAAATTTAAATGAATATCAAAGTACATGTACCTTTAATGTCAAAGGTCTTGGTGAAACCAAGAAACAAAGACAAATTTTAGAATGGCTTACGAACAATAATAACTCTGTATGTTTTTTACAAGCATTACATTGTTCACCGAACCATTACGACAAATGGAAAAACGAATGAGGCCATGAAGCATATTTTAGTGGCATTAGCACGAATAACAAAGGTGTGGGCATCCTCCTTAATTCAAACTGTTCATATGAATATAGATATAAAAATCGAACAGGAAAAGCAGCATTCAAGGACGACAGTCAACCACACACAGAAACAAAAAACAAATTTAAAGATAAATAAAAGGCCAAACAAGACATCACAAACACAAAAGGGTTGACAATAGGACTACGGCCTTGAAACGGTCAGTGGCAAAAAAGGCCGCTGGGGGTTTAGACCAGGTTCTAGGGGGCACCAACTATCACACTTACCCTACTGTCAACCCAAAAAACGTGACAGTGTAAATAAAGAAATCCCCGCCATAAACTATTCTCTAACCAATAAGACAGCATTAATCGGCAATATAAGTAAAACACAAATGTTCGTGTATATATAAATACAAAAAAGTAATAGCCTACAAAGCCACAAGGAAGGTACTCAATGACTTGGCAGAAGCCAGAGCAACAAGATAAAACACATTTGATTGAGAGTGTTCATGAGCGGTAGTGAAATATGCTAGCTACCGTTCACGCCCTCTAGCCCCGGGTTGAGCAGAACTCAATATTTATAAAAATCAATAGTACAGACTTTTAACCATCCCAAAGATGGCAAGCATATGGCGGTGGATATAACACTATGTGTATCTTTATTTCATCCCCTATATCGAGCGGCGTATGTTCCCATGAATTAATAAAATTGTATGCCCCGCAGAGCGAAATAAACAAAAAAGAATTTAGTTGGGAGCAGCGGTTATGAAGCCTGCGTATCACAAGTAACAGCCAAAAGACTAAATTAAAAAGCAGACAACATATCCTATGAGTGGTTAAACAATACCAGAGCCGTTTATCGTGAAGTTTGTAAATCATGTCACAGAAGAAGTCAGGTTGTGATAGTCCTTGTCACAGAAGAGTTCTTAAATTACTTTTATATTTTGAAAGTTATAGAACATCAAGTAATTGTTGAAGGCAGACTTCATGCATTAAAAAAATGTTGAGAATAGGGAGGTTTTACTTTTAAATGTGTATGGTCCTAATAGTGACGACGTTACATTCTTTGAAAAAAATGATAGTTTTATAAGTTAACATGACATGGAATTGCCTATAGTTGGTTGTGGGGAGGGGGGGGGGTGGGGTGGGGGGAGGGGGGGTGGTGTGTGGGATTTTAACACCGTCATTGATATCGAAAAGGATAATCAAGAGCAAATCAAAAAAACTAGAGATAAAGTTAATAGTATTATTTCATACTACGGCGTGCATGATATATGGTGAATATTAAACGAAGACATCACTTTTTATACTTGGCATTCAATCCACAAGCCTCCTATATTTTGTACGCATGACTTTTTTTTTTGATATCTACAAATATTGTCAATGATGTTTCGAAATGTAAATTCTCCGCTGGACTACGCTCAGATCACTCTGTTGTATATTTTAATATAAATTTGCAAAACACCAAAGGGGACCTGGATATTTTAAACTTAATAGCATTCTTCTCAATAAGTACTATCAAACAATATAGGGGAAGGCATTAAAGAAATAAGGAAATACATAAAGACTGCAACCCAACCACGTTATGGGAACGAAACTATAAAATGGTATTCAAATAAAAAGAAGAAAGATTTAAAAGAAGAAAAAAACTGTTACAGCAGAAATAGATCAAATAGAAATAAGTTAGCAGATGTTATAAATAATAATGAATTATTAGAACATTTAAATGTAGAAAAACAAAAGTTGGCGAAAATAATAGATATATAGATATAAAAATCGAACAGGAGAGGTAGCATTAAAGGAAGACAGGCAACCACAAACACACATAGAAATAAAGAACAATTTGAAAGATGAATAAAAGGTTCTCTCTTTAATATGTATATTTGCGACCAATTCTTCCTATCTAGTTGTATGCCCCGACCACCGAATTGTGATGGAGAATATAGCGTCAGCAATGTCCGTCCAATTGTCCGTCCGAGTGTCCGTCCGTCCCGAAAAGTTTGAGTGTTTATCTCATTATACAGTTTTTCACCGACTGTTTCGAAGTTTTGCAGGATGTTTAGCTATAATTTAAAGAAAGCATATTGATTCCTCGTGCCAATTTACCTTGTATCACCGGCATTAAGGCCATTTTTATCAAATATTATGTTAAAATAGTTTGTGTACCTATCTTCTCCCCTTGATTTCAACTGAGTGTTTTGAAACTTTACACGATGCTTACCTATGATGTAAAGATGTGCATATCGATTCAGCATAAAAATCGACATTGTATAACCAGAGTTACGGCCCTTTTATTCCAGAGATTATTGTCCGATGATTTGTTTCAGTGGAGGCGTCCGTGTCCCATGAACGTATTTCTAGTTATTTATGTGTTGGACTGAGGTAAATATTTAAAACTCATCTCGTACAGTATTCCGAATAAAATATACGAGGAGCAAACCTTCATAGAATGTTTCAGGAATTTAGATGTTTGAAAAGACGGATTTTCTTTACTGTAGTTTAAAGCCGACAGAGGATAAAAATTGTGTTTGCAAAAGTACAAAAGCGTGTTTTGTCCACAGGTGGCAGTATCAGGGTTGGGAACTAAAACAAATTATATAAAATTTAAAAAATAAAATAACATACAGACACTTTTTTTAGGAAGACTTTAAATATGTTTGTTTTCAACAAATAATTGCCACCTGTCGTTCTGTGTGTGTGTAAATCACATTCGGCGTTGGCTTTGACCTCACACTCTAGTTTAAGGGTTGTGACGAAGGTTCCCATTGCTCTGTTTAAGTGCACAGACTGCTTCAAACTTAATAACAAATGTGCAACCTTTTATACGATGTGTCTTCTTTTTTTATAAACAAAAACAATACATGTGGGTACATTTCTAAGTGCTTAGTGGTGGAAGGTCCGCTCTGAATGCGAAATATCGTGTGTTCAATCAACGACCATCAGCGGAAGTTTAGAGTCCTATATTGTACCCTAAACCAGAAGAGTGACCTATATTACGAAATAGGTCACAGCGACAACAAAATTAGTTCACCATGCCAGATTGATTGATGTAGTTTAGGCAATATATGAATATATCACTATCTTAGAAGTCAACCGAATTATATACAAAAATGTACCTCACCAAATGTCAGTTCAGATACACGTCTGTCACGAAACTTGAGATAACTTTACATATGTATAGTAAGAGATCCCTAGCGTAATTTGCACGTGTGACCTTGATAAAATTGTACATATGTATATTAAGAGATCCCGAGCGTAAATTTTACTTGTACCTAAAGGTTTCTTATAAATGTTTGAAGTTACATTAAAATCCTTTAAGAGGTTTCAGAGATATTGAAAACAAAGTGGAACATATTCATAATTCTAAGTCGAAAATGCGGAATAAAAGGTTTATCAAAAGAGCTATTATTTTGCAACGCACTGCATGTTTGGTGATGGATCCATTTACAGTTCGCCACTGTGCTTTCCTTTTTAACTGAGCGATGACCGGACATGCTTTATACCCTATGATGACGTCTACATAAAGCCCAAAAGGACGGTGACGTTTGATGTTTGTCTGCAATCTTGTCTTGTCTTGCCCTTAATGGTTTGTTCTCTTGTTGCTCTGGCTTCTGCAAAGTCATTGAGTACCTTCTTTGTGGCTTTATATGCTATTGTTTTTGTATTTATATATACGAGCATCTTTGTGTTTTACTTATATTGCCTATTAATGCAGCCTTGTTGGTTAGAGAATAATTAATGGCGGGGATTTCTTGATTCACACTGTCCCATTTTATTGGGATGACAGTAAGGTAAGTGTGAGGTTTGGTTCACCCTAGAACTTGGTTTAAACTCTTAGCAGTTAGTTAGAAATGCTATACTTTACATCGTTAAGCCGATAGGGCATTCATTACCAAACTTTACCAGATTGTTAATATCAATAATAGCTCGTAGACGTTTGCAAATTAGCCAGATCGGACCAATAACAGCGGAGTTATGGCCCTTGGTTTTATTTTATTTAAAAATGCCATATTTTGCCTCGTTGACACGATGTGGCATTCATTTTTCATCCAATTTGTACCAGATTGTTAATATTATTATTAGCTCTGACAAGGTCGTAAACCAGCCGTATCGAACTAGTAACATCGAGTTATGGCCCTTGATTTAGTTAAAAACGTTATATGTTGTCGCATTAAAACGATACGGCCTTCATTTTCCAGACGATCTTTACCAAACTCTACAAGATAATATTAATGAAAGCTCGGATAAGTTCAAATCTCAGTCACATTGGACCAGTAACAGCGGAGTTATGGCCCTTGATATAATTAACAATACTATATTTTGCTCGTTAAGACGATATGGCATTCATTTTTCATCCGATTTTCACCAAACTTAATGAGATTATAAATATCAATAAAACTCGGACAAGTTCGAAACCCCGACAGATCGGACCAGTAACGGCGGAGTGATGGCCCATGATTTGGTTAAAAACGTTATATGTTGTCTCAATAAAACGATAAGGCCTTCATTTTCCATCCGATCCTTAACAAATTCTATCAGATTTTAAATATCAATAAAAGCTCGGATAAGTTTAAAACTCAGCCAGATTGGACTGGAGATATGGTTCTGTATTTAGTTACTGTGAACGACCACGGCAGTTGCAGCGAAAGAGAAAATAAATCTATGGTAATCATAATTAAATATGAGGGATGAAAGTTCATGCAAATTCCTTCTTTTTCCGGTTTCATGTACACCCACACGCTTGTCCAGTCATCGCCCAAGCGAAATTGGATGTGTAGTTAATGACTGTAGAAGATCAATCACCGAACATGTACCAAAAACAACTTAAAAACAACAACAATTGCAATGTTTATAAGAAGCAAAGCATGTGACGTCATAAAACAAAAGGGCTTCATAATAGGGCTACGGCCTTGGAACGGTCAGTTGCAAAAAAGCCGAGAGGAGTTTAAATCAGGTTCTAGGGTGTAATACACTTTACTCGTACCTATTTCCATCCCAATAAAACGTGTCCACCGCCATATGCATGCCATCTTCTGGATGGTTAAAATTGTGTACTATTGATTTTATGAATACTGAGTTTGAGCGGTAGCTAGCATAATTTCACTACCGCTCATGAACAGTCTCAATCAAACCGAGACTGCAATATTTCGTATGTGTCGTGCTCGGCCGTTTCCAAAGGTCCATTATCATACTCTTTTTCAATAAGACTGAGTTACTGCATCCAATGCATCTGAGATGGCAAATGACTGTTCCAATGTGTAACATAGCACATTGTATATTCAGTGTATACTCTTTAACATGTCACAGTTATACTCGCTGCAGAATTAAAATTAGATACATAAGTTGAACAGAAATTAAGCCAGCAATTATAAGCAATATAAATAAAAATATAAATGATAAGTTATGTATATACAATATGAAAAAAGGCTAACAGCCACACATAACGTTATCAATGACGGAGATGCCAGAGCATCAAGAAAACAAACCGTTAAAAGTACGACAGGACAAGATTTAAGACAAAACGTAAACGCTATGAGGATTTTGGTAGACGGTAGAGGGTCCACAGTCTGTCTGATCATCGCACAATCAAAGAGGAAATCATAGTGGCGAACTGTAAAAGGGACAACCACTTAACGTTTCAAAATGATGGGGTTATAACCTTTGTTTATAAACAATTTAACACATTTATTAAAGATTCATTTTATTTGAAAGTGAGTATAACCAAGGATCTGACGAAGTCTGTAAAGTCATGTTAACGAAATGTGTCTGCTAAGCAGTAATGGATACTTGTGTTGTTGTATACATCTGCGGCTACTTAAGAAATTAGTCTCATGGCTAACTTCGTAAGATTCTTAGTCATGATCACTTTCATAATATCTTTGTTAAACTTGTTAAAAGGTTTATCACAAGAGGTTATGACCCTATCATTTTGCAACATACTGCATGCTTGGTGGTGGACGCATTTACAGTTCGCCACTACGATTTCCTCTTTAATTGTACGATGACCGGACAGGCTGTGGACACTATCATGACGCCGAACTAAAGCCATATGGGAGTGTGGCGTTTGGTGTTTGTCTGCCGTCTTGTCTTGTCGTGCCCTCAATGGTTTATTCTCTTGCTGCTCAGGCTTCTGCCAAGTCATCGAGTACCTTCATTGTCGCTTTTTATGCTTTATTTTTGTATTTATTTATACACGAGCATCTATATGTTTTACTTATAGAGCCTATTAATGCTGCCTTGTTGGTTAGAGAATATTTTATGACGGGGATTTTTTAATTTACACTGTCCCGTTTACTTGGGATGACAGTAGTGTAAGTGTGAGGTTTGATGCACCCTAGATCCTGGTTTAAACCCCCCAACTGCATTTTTTGCCACTGACCGTTCCAAGCCGTAGCCCAATTGTCAAGAAATATAAAACTATCTGACATTGAAGGAGGACAGTAAACCACAAAACACAAAAACAGACAGGCAAACAGACAAACAAGAAGGCAAAAGTAATAATAAATGCAATCGACATCACAAACACAAAAGGATTGACAATAGGGCTACCGCCTTGGAACGGTCAGTGGCAAAGTAGGCCACTGGGGTTTTAAACCTGTTCTATGGTGCACCAAACCTCACACTTACCCTAAGTGTAAGACCCTACTACCTCACACTTAAAACAGGATAGTGTAAATAAAAAAATCCCCGCCATGATCTAATCTTTAACCCTCTTTTTGCGTTTGTGATGTCGTATTTGACCTTTTATTCATTTGTAATGTTGAATTCTTTTGTCATGTTGTCCTTTGTTTCTGTGTGTGTTTGTAGTTGACTGTCGTCTTTGAATGCTACTTTTCCTGTTTGATTTTTTAATCCATTTCGGCTTTTATGCGGCTTTAAACACCGGCATTGAATGGCAGATTCCACAAAACGTGTTAACACTTTAGGTAAATTCGCCACTTACTATTTGCGTATAAAACCGCATCAATTCCAAAAAGATGAAAACGATTTCTTTAATTTATAATTGTTCTTAAATTTACATATAATAATATAAAAATGGGCACAAGTAAGTGTACCTTCAAATATCCATCTACTTCGAAAAGGGTGATTCCATAATGTGAACTTGATGTGATTACGAACATCAGATATGCGCTTAAACTAGTATGCTGTTATAGGTATAATAACATGAGAACAATATAACTTCAGAATGTATGTATGCATGAACGAATGAATGAATGAATAAATGAATAAGTGAGTGAATGAGTGAGTGAGTGAGTGAGTGCGTTAGTGAGTGAGTGAGTGAGTGAGTGAGTGAGTGAGTGAGTGAGTGAGTGAGTGAGTGAGTGAGTGAGTGAGTGAGTGAGTGAGTGAGTGAGTGAGTGAGTGAGTGAGTGAGTGAGTGAGTGAGTGAGTGAGTGAGTGAGTGAGTGAGTGAGTGAGTGAGGGAGGGAGGGATGGAGGGGAGAGGGAGGGAGGGAGTGGGTGTTTGTCTTCGTTCGGTCCTAGGGTGGGTGGGTGGGTGTTAAAATCGATTTAATCTAACCGGTTGGCCATATTGCCTACTGACCGTTCGAAGTCGGTCATGATGTCTTCACCACTCTGTGTGTTGTGTATTGTCCTTTTCATGGTATAGTTAATTTGTTCTTTGTTGTACGTACAGTGCGGATCTACGGTGCAATAAGTCTGTTTGCTTTGATTAGTATAGGACCATGTTCTCATTTTGGTGTTGCAGGAAACTGTTTATGTTACGTTTATAACTTGGAGCAATATCACGTTTTAAATTGGTCATTTGTATAGCTTTCTTTTGTTTTAAACACATATAGCCCCAACACCTGATGTTCCCCTTTTAATGTGTATGTGTATTGGTATATGTACTGTTTATCTCAGGTATATATTTAACAAGATGTGCTTTAAAATATTAAAAGTTAAACCTGAAATGCCTCCGAAGACTGTCATATTATAGTGTGTTCGGTTTCTTTATTACCATGTAGTAAATATGAAAAAAAAAATACTCAATAATAGTCTGTCTCAAATGGTTTCTAAATGTATCATGTAGTGTGATGATTTTAGAATTTCGTTTATCAAATATAATGACTACAGAACCACCGATTTATAAGTATTAGTTTACTAAATAAATCAAAACAGCAGAAAAACATATTGGTTATCTGATGTAATACAAACATCGTCAACATTGCATTCTCCATTTTCTGACGTCGTGGGAAAACGTGCGAGTTCTAAATTAGTCTGACAGACAATACCTACTCTTAAAATTAGATTCGATACTCAGCGTAATTGACATCTTAATATACTCAACAATATACTCAATGCAAGAGTATTATCATTTACCGTCTCGGGAATAATATGTGTCAAGACATCATTTTTTCTGACTGGCTATTTGTTATTATTTAAGTGCACTCAATACAATTGCTTGACCATAGTAATTGATCTTTGTCTCGCTTGGATGTCTCTAAAACTAACTAAAGTCAACACAATATTGACTCAGATATGTTGATAACATTTTCGAAAAAACAAAGTAAATAATAGTATAGTATACAATCTATGTTTGTTGAACTGCCACGCCATGCTATCGAAGCCTACTTAAAATGTAATAGAAACCGGCTTAGGCTTTCGCGAGGTCATTGAGCTTTGTGGCTACCTATGATTGTTTTATATCGGGAGCAGTCCTCAGTATCGCACGAATGAATTTCCATGATGTAAATCAGAAAGAAAACAACTAAGCATCTTTAGGTCCATGGATGGTATTAATAATAATTACAAAGTGCATGCTTGCATTTTTTTAAAAACAATTTTAATTTGATTATAGTAGAATACGCCTTTTTTGGTTCTTTTTGTGTAGACGATAGATAGAAAAGTGCAAAACTATCAGTTTGTAATAAGGACTGAGTTAGGGTTTATGTAAATAGATAGGTTTATAAGCGCGTTATTACAGTCTTTCCGCAGAGCTAGCTTTTATTGTGATATCGGTAGAGGGTCCGCTTCACATGCAAAGTATGTGCATATTTTACTGTCCGATTACATAAGTGGAACATTCGGGTGGGGATTCTATGAGGTTCTGCTCAGATGCCTAGGTCATTATTTTATATGTTGTTGTCTATATGTGCTGTGTGATATTTGAAGGTTTTACAAATCAAACATAACAAAATGTTGGAGGTATTTAATCTATAATGTCCACCCGGATTCTCCACCAATGTAATCGGACCAGAACAATTACAATGAAATATTACAGTCTGTATGTGTGTGGGGGTGGGGGGGGGGGGGGGGTGGTTGGGGGGGGGGGGGCAATTACAATGAACAATTACAGTTTGTATGGGGAAGTACGAGTGTCTGACTAAAGAAGAGATTCCAGATTGCCTCCTGGTAGCGGTCTGCCCTGTTAGAACACTACGTACGGGGGATTTTCTCACTGTTCTTATTCATATTGTACACAAACGTGGTACAATGTGTTTGTGATTGCTTATATCACTAACAACAGTTGATTACGGTTACTTACTACACTGTATAATTATGGACAGTATAGTAAGGTTATTATATAACCATGTATGATTGCTTTTGTGTTAGTAAACTGTCAATTAATTTAACAGTTTTTAGCATGGTGAACTTTAGCAAGCAATAGTTACCGTGTTTTTTCACGAATCCTAACTACAGCCTCACTGATGAATCGACGCATTGCCTGAAAAAGAAGACCCATATTTTAACAGGTGTTTCTTCTTTTCTAGTACGGATACAAATAAGGTAATGTCATTTAGAAATTTCAAATAATTTCCTCGATACATTGTTTAAGTTATATATTATTTATATAGCTATTTCATCTATTGTTTCATCGTTTAGCTGTGCGTTCTATAAATAGATCAATCATCATCATCACATGATCATCACGTGATCTTGCGTAAAATATGTTCATACGCTGTATTGTTCTCCTAGGACAGTGATTGAGATTTGTAACCAGTTAATTTTATAATTTATTTCTCTTGTTGCAACACCATCAAACGCATATCTTCCATCTTTCTTGGATTTATATATTTAAGAAATATACATGGCCTTTATAGTCTTCATATAATATTTAATAGGTTTGGTCAGTAATGGTCATCGCATAAGCTACTATCCTTTGTAAAAAGTTGTTGCTGCCTATTCTCCGGAATAAGAATAAGACTTATTTTGAAGTACGCTGTGTAATATTCTGAAGTCTTTACCTCCCTTGCTATGAAGTTAAAATAACTGTTTCGGTCGTAAAATAATCCTGAATACGTGTGCCGATCGTGTCGGCGATCAACAAGATCTGACTGGGTATAGACCGGGTCAATTCGAACACTGCGGTTTCAGAATAAATACCTTATAGATCATGTTTTAGAATAAATACCTTATAGATCATCAAAATTTGTAAAGGATTATTAGCTCAGTCGGGAGAGCGGCATTCCCATAACATTATGGATTATAAAGCGAGCGGGAAAGGTTCGAATCTGAGCAGAACTCATTTTTTTATTCTAATTATATTATTTTTATGCAAAAAAGTTTGTTTAATTCATGCCCAATGGTCTTAAAAGGGGTACATCAGATTTTTTCTAGAAACAGCTTAAATTATAAAATGGTTCCAGTTCACGATAGAAAACACTATCAATCAAAATGTGAAGCTAGAACCATTTTGTTAATGTCTAAAGTTTCAGAACACCATATAGCTAGGGTGGACTCGCACGTAATATGCTAAAATTAACCCTGGTGCGTCACCTAGGATAGCACGTATTACTGTGCAGAATGAATTTCTTTGCAAATAAAAGATTTTATAGCTCATTATGTTTTGGTCATGAAGAATAAAATATTAATATTTGTCAGTTTTAAATCGGACACCTATAGACCCCCATAAAAGGCCTGATGTACTCCCTTTTAGAGTCGGAAAACAAAGTGTGTGTGTGTGGTGGGGGGGGGGGGGGGGGGAGTGGGGGGATTTTTTAAAAGATGTTTACGACTTTTATCTATGCGTCAATTTGGTTGAGGTAGAGGTAGACCTCATCTGGTTTGAAACAAACTCGTAGAACCACAGTCCTGCCGCGCGTTGGTGAGTAGCTGTCAAACATTATTCAATGTGCAAACTCGTAAAAGCGGGACTCGAACGTATGACTGTAGCATTGAGAGATATACATTACACAACAAGAGTAGATCTAAACACAAATATGTTACCTTTTATTACAATTTTCAAATTACATGCAAAACTGATTGAATTATATTCTGTTAAGGCCAAAACACAACAAAGCAACACAAAAATGTAGGGGTAAAAGTTGTTGTGTCGAGGGTAAAAACGGCGATTCGGTTGGGTGACATAAAAACAAAATACATTTTGTTTAGGCCTAAGGTAGTAAACGAAATTTACCGTGACTTTGGTGATTATTGTCAACAAACGATTTGCCGACTTAAAAAAGAATCCACGTAAAAATTACAATTAGTGATATGAATCGTGAAATTCTCAGTAGCGTTCACATACATGGCTGAAAAATATAACAACGAAATAATTGTGTATGAACATCATGTTCACTCCGAGTTGTGAGATTAAATCACAACGGTATCCCGAGAACAGTGGTACTCCGAGTTGTGAGAATGAACTACAACGGTATCCCGAGACCAGTGGTATTCCGAGTTGTGAGAATAAATAACAACGGTATCCCGAGACCAGGGGTACTCCGAGTTGTGAGATTACAATCAAATGAGCACAAAGTTTTAGAAGTTATGTTTTGTATATGTGTAGTCTGTATGTCTCTACTACAAGTTGTATTTAAAACACGGAAGCTCCAGGGAGAATTTGTCATTTTACAGTGACATTCCATGTTTAAATTTGTATATTATAAATCTTTGTGCAGCGGGTGATATGGCTGTCTTTCAGCTACACTCTGACTACTGACTACACTCGTGTTCATTTGATTTTAATCATACTTGCATAGTAGGTCGATATCAATGCAAGGTTGTTTCCTATTTTAATTCAGCTATGTTGGTCAAAGGGTCTATGAATTACCTCCCCTAGAATTGGCAAAATTAGCCATCTTGACCTTTTTGACGCTATATTCATTGCTAATGACTCAAACTTTGATAGGTGATTACTGGTGATGTTTTTTGATACACTTTAACACCTGTGAAGATGATGAAGCGTTTCGAAGATTAATTTTCATTATAACCAATCATTCCTTTTGTTCCCTTCTTTATTCCTGTATATACCTTACCTTATCTTGTTTTAATCGCCTTAGTTCCAGATACATTAAACAATGCATTGATGTATTATTAGATGCAATGACGTATTGTTATTAAGAAGAGTTGACACATTTTGAGTCCATCCATGTCATGCGTGATTGGAAAGAAACATTCCATTACATGGATGCACAAATCATAGTTCACCATGCTCTCAGTACCTTCGGTACTTTGTTTATGTGTGTATGCGTATACTATGTAGACAAATACATTTCGCACTATTACTAATATTTGCGTGTATATTTGAGTCGTTGTCCCTACATCGACTGAGTTACACGCAATTTTACAGCTCTGAAAACATGGTATAACTCTGTTACCAATTTATTCAAAATATATACCCTCTATGTTACAGTGCAGATTTACACAAATATGGAGGTACTCCAGATTTTGCTTCGGTATCAACCCGACGTGTAAACTGCATATTCCTCGGAACATATACTATATGACACATTCGTGTCTTACATGGTTTAGTTTGCTAATATATTTTTATAACACATTTACTCACATTTGGATTCTAAATTTTATTTTGCTCAGACGAATGCATTTGTTAACTATTTAACGGGTTATAGTATACAGTGTTGATTTGAGTGGTGAAATCTGCACTATCCTTCTTATATCATGTATACCCATGAACATCAATGTCCTGTACTGTTTTTCCATATATTTCCTTCACTCCTGGCACCTGCCATGTCTGCGGTAATGACGTTTTTGCTATATCCTTTGGCAAAGCTTTCAGTCCAAGCAATTTGAAGTTAGCTAGCCGGTAATAAGCCAGTAATGTGACCACAACATGCATTTAATGTAATAGGAAAACCGCAATGGGCACCTGTCACAGCTGGCTGGTCGTCCATTTGCAAAATGTGCCTAAAGTAAAAGAAATATATACTAGTTTATGCATGTTGAGTCATTGAGTACCTTCATTGTGGCTTTCTAGGCTATTGTTTTTTGGTATTATATTCACACGAGCATATTTGTGTTTTACTTACATTGCCTATTGATGCTGCCTTGTTGGTTAGAGATTAGATCATGGCGGGGATTTCTTTATTTACACTGTCCTGTTTCAATGGGATGACAGTAGGGTAAGTGTGAGGTTTGGTGCACCCTAGAACCGGTTTAAACCCCCATTGGCCTACTTTCCCACTGTTCCAAGGCGGTAGCCCTATTGTCAACCCTTTTGTGTTTGTTATGTCCTTTGCATTTATTATTGCTTTTGCCTTTTTGTTTGTCTGTTTGCGTGTTTGTTTCTGTGTTTTGTGGTTGACTTCCCTCCTTGAATGCTACTTTCCCTGTCCGATCTTTTTATATTTCTTGATATTGATATTACAAAAACTCAACTTTAATGCCAATGAAATGTTGTGAACTATTTATTTCAAATTAAAGAAAAAGCAATTAAAAAGTGTTCTTGTTATTACTTAAATCTCATATGGCTCTTCCATCTTTCCCTAGGATTTGTAGCATTTACCAGTCTCTTGACATCCATCTTTCGTGGGATGCACTGAAAAAGATAATGAGAAAATTTAGTAACAGTTACACATGTTATTATAAGAACAGCAGACATCAGATAGCCAGAGGTCAGACCATAAGCAAAGATCAACATGAAGATAATTATGGTTTCTAATGTTGGATTTCCAGGGTGAATGGAAAGCAATTGTATCTTATAAAATATCAAAAGGAAATACAACGGTCTTGCTTACCCCATTTGCTGTACCTGAGCCTGAGTGAACACCCGCTAATTATATACTACTTATTAGTCCGATAAGTTGAAGCACCAAGAAAAAGCTGTTACATCAGTTGTAAACATGAGTTGTTAACTAATTAATTTGATAGTTATATGCCACTTATTTACTTATTTACTTTGAATGAGTGATCATAATGTCTAATTCTAAATAGAAGGGATAACGTGATAATAAACAGATCATCTTTCAAGTTATTGATTATACAATCACTGTAAAATTTAAATCCTTGTTCACAGGCTTGTTTCCAGATGAATATTTATTTAATGTTATACACTGCTAATCAAAAAACAAAAGTAAGATTTGGTACAAGACATCGCTATCAGTGTAAGATGACGGTATCTTACCATTGTCATGCAATGATTCTGCTGTATTTGTTTATATCTGACCCATTTCCGACTCATTCTGGATATCGCAATGCATATTCATGAGATAATATTAAGAAGATTCTATTCATACGCGGCGAAACAGTTAACAGAACGAATACTGTAGATACACAGATGAAACCAATTAAGAACCAACACACTACTAGTATATAAACATCAGCAGCAGTCCCTATATCGAATGATTTACACGCACGTTTTCATAACTGAAAACATCTTATAATTCATTTCTGTTAGCAATGTATACAACAAATACGCATATATCAAGTATTCAATCTGTGTAACAATCTAATTAGGACAGATTGACTAAACTACATATATCACATACTTATTTGTTCCATCACAATGTACCATCATAAAGTAAAACCCCGATTACATTAGTAAATGAGAAAACTTATATATTAAATAGAAATCGTTTAGGATTCCATGTTGCGACTGAAGAACGTCAATAGACCGAAAGCGCTCTTGCAGTTCGATGATAGTCTATCGGAGTGAAATCAGAGACGATTCTCTAGTGCTTAGGCTATTAACTCACGTTCAATAAAAGGGGGCGAGGACAGTAGTAAAGCGCTTAGAAACATATCTATTTGATATCCCCCTCCTCCCCTACCACCAACTCACGGGTTCGTCAATTTGGAATAACTTCTTAAGAGTAGGAATGTAAAATTAGCATTCCTGATATGATGAGTGCAGAAAAAACCACCTAATATGTGGGATTTCGTTTGTAATTGTTATTTATTGATATTTGACATATTGTAAAATAAATGTATGATACAATGATAGTGTGATTTATTTGATAAGGATACAGGCTAAAGGCTTGTAATGGTTTGATTGTTGAGAAATGGACATTATATTGTGAGTGTCCCTTCATATATCCATGATCATTTATGTGTTATACTGATATTGCTATTAATGCTGCCTTGTTCGGTGGAAATTTAACGTGGCGGAATATATTTATTTTACAATCAAGTTATGGAATGAGGGTTGTTGCATCCTATAACCTGATTTAAACACCCTGCGGCCTTTATTTATACTGACAGTTCCAAGGCGGTAATCCTATGTTAACCCCTTTATATTTGTGGTGTCATATCTTGCTTTTTATTATTATGTATAGTTGTTGGTTGTTTCTAAAGCGTGGTGCGATTGACTGCGGTCCTTGCATGCTGCATTCCCTCTTCGAAATTCGACTTTTGTAAATAAAGTCCATACAGTCATTAAAATGTATCATAAATAAATGTTATTTTTTATGTTTCTAAAGTGAAACAATTATATAAGGGTACTTCCATAACAGGTGTATTTTCATGTAAGTTGTCATCAAGCAATGGGACTTACTGAATTTCTGAAGTTTATCATACATTATGTATGACATAAGCGTAGATACAATTTTGATAAACGGTTGATTTTGTAGTGTTGCGTTATTTGGCGGGTTAGTGCCTTTAAACATTATACACTCTACTATAATTAGTATAGATACGGAATATTGAGAATATAAAATGATGTCGGATATCAGAAAATTCATAGTGTGGTCATTTGAACCAACTTGCCCTAGTCTGCGGTGACATACGGTTTAGGCAGCAGATCGTGTACAGACGAAACCCAGGTTTTAGGACCCAATCTACAGACACGCCGGACAAAAGCACCAAAACTTTCCTCAAATGTGTGTTTTATATTTCTATGTATTTTTAAAAGGGTCCCCAAAAGTTCGTGAATCCTAATGTATTAGGAGCATATGCACACCGAATTACCGCACCGCAGATGAAGTCCTGAAATATCAGGAGGGCACCTGCCGAATACCAGTGATGAATTTGAAAAAATCGAAAGGACGTCAGTATGTCGAAATGCATGCATTCGTTGAGGATAACAACAAAACTTTCCGATTGCGTCGTCTTAATACGAGACTCGTCATATGATTGTTTCTGACAAATTCCTAATTATATAATTCTAAGTGCTTACTTCTATATTCTATGTCTCCATGTATTTGTTTGTTGTTGCTGTTGTTTTAATTGAATGTTTGTATGAATATGAAATATAGCACAAGGTGATATAGCACAAGGTGTAAATAAATAAACAATTAAGAAACCGCAATAGGCATTTAGAAGTTAAAATTAGAAAAATAGGCACTTAGATGTTATAAATTGAAAATAGCAATAAATACCAATATTGACATTGATAGAAATGAAATGTAACACAAAGCATTCGAGAAAATACATAAGAGATAATAGCAAGATGCCATATACTTATATACAATATGCAATAAGCATCATAGACTTATGACGCTATGCCTTCCATACAGTACTCGCCGTATGCAACGATACCTAAACGATGAATCACTAAGATCTTATGTGTTTATTGTAGTATTTAAGTTTACATTTCATTCCGATGTCTTTTGCCAATAAAGTTTTCTTTCCAATTATTTTGTCCAAGAATTGCAAAGTAAAACAGTGTACGCGTTTTCCTACAGCGATATAATTTAAACAAGAGGCCCAAGAGGGCCTAAGTGAACGCTCTACTGGCTGTTATACCATTGATGAATCGAGTCGTACTACATGGTGTCTAGAGTGTACACAAGGTCTTTCAGTATTTGACCTAGTGACCTAGTTTTTGACCCCATTGGACCCATTTCGAACTTGACCAAAATATAATTAAGACAACATTTCCGACAAAGTTTCATCAAACTCGGGTCAGAATATGGCCTCTAGAGTGTACACAAGGTTTTTCAAAGTATTAGGACCTAGTGACCTAGTTTTTGACCCTGTGTGACCCATTTACGAACTTGAGCAAGCTATAATTGAGACAAATATCTGACAAAATTGCATCAAGATCGTGTCAAAAATATGGCCTCTAGAGTGTACACAAGTTTCAAGTACTTGACCTTATGACCTAGTTTTTGACCCAGTGTGACCCATTTACGAACTTGAGCAAGCTATAATTGAGACCAATATTCTGACCAAATAGCATCAAGATCGGGTCAAAAATATGGCCTCTAGAGTGTAACCCCACACGGTTTTTCCAAAGTTTGACCTAGTGACCTAGTTTTAACACCATGTGACCCATTTTTGAACTTGACCAAGATATAATTAAGACAAACATTTTGACAAAGTTTCATCAAGATTGGGTCAGAAATACGGCTTCTAGAGTGTACACAAGGTTTTCTCAAGTATTTGACCTAGTGACCTAGTTTTTAAACCCCATGTGACCCATTTTCAAACGACTAAGATATAATAAGACAAACATCTGCAAAGTTGCATCAAGCTCGGGTCAAAAATATGGCCTCTAGAGTGTAAACAAGGTTTTCCAATATTTGACCTAGTGACCTAGTTTTTAACTTCATGTAACCCATTTCCGAACTTGATCAAGATATAATTAAGATAAACAATTTGACAAGTTTCATCAAGATTGGGTAAACCAATCCTGACCTCTAAGTGTACCCCAAGTTTCTTTCAAGTATCTTGCACATATTGACCTAGTATTTTGACCCCACATAACCATTTTTGAACCTAGACCAAGACTTTCTTGAGACAAACATTCTGACTGAGTTTCATGACTGCTTGCCTCAGAAATGGTGAGCCTCTAGAGTGTACACAAGAAAGTTAACGGACGCCGGACGACGGAAAACGGACAACCCCACCCACTCCATAAGCTCTACTGCCAAGCCCTTGGCCAGTAGAGCTAAAACAAACTTTACCGAGCTGTTATTGACATTAACATCTGGTAAAGTTTGGTAAAGCTCGAATGAAAAAAAATATGGCGGAGTGTACACACGGTTTTTCAAGTATTTGACCTAGTGACCTAGTTTTTGACCCATGGGACCCATTTTCGAACTTGACCAAAATATAAATAAGACAACATTTTGACAAAGTTTCATCAAGATCGGGTCAGAAATATGGCTCTAGAGTGTACAAAGGTTTTTCAAGTATTTGACCTAGTAACCTCAAGTATTTGACCTAGTAACCTAGTTTTTGACCCTGTGTGACCCATTTTCGAATTTAAGCAAGCTATAATTGAGACAAATATTCTGACAAAATTGCATCAAGATCGGGTCAAAAATTTGGCCTCTAGAGTGAACACACGGTTTTCCCAAAGTTTGACCTAGTGACCTAGTTTTTAACACCATGTGACCCATTTTTGAACTTGACCAAGATATAATTAAGACAAACATTTTGACAGAGTTTCATGAAGATTGGGTCAGAAATACGGCTTCTAGAGTGTACACAAGGTTTTTCAAGTATTTGACCTAGTGACCTAGGTTTTAACCCCATGTGACCCATTTTCAAAGTTGACCAAGATATAATTAAGACAAACATTCTGACAAAGTTGCATCAAGCTCGGGTCAAAAATATGGCCTCTAGAGTGTACACAATGTTTTTACAATATTTGACCTAGTGACCTAGTTTTTAACTTCATGTAACCCATTTCCAAACTTGATCAAGATATAATTAAGATAAACAATTTGACAAAGTTTCATGAAGATTAGGTAACAAATTTGACCTCTAGAGTGTACACAAATTTTTTCAAGTATTTGACCTAGTGACCTAGTTTTTGACCCCACATGACCCATTTTTGAACTTGACCGAGATTTTATTGAGACAAACATTCTGACAAAGTTTCATGATGATTGCATCAGAAATGTGGCCTCTAGAGTGTACACAAGCAAAAGTTAACGGACGACGGACGACGGACGGACGGACGACGGACAACACACCATCCCATGAGCTCTGCTGGCCCTTGGCCAGTAGAGCTAAAAAAGACATGGATTAATTGCGAAATGTTTAAAAATTCTAGCATGAAAAGAAAAACAATTACGAGAATAAGTATAGAACAGTTCTCCTTTATAAGTAACACTCATTTCAATATCAATGTATGTATGAATTTTCGATATTTTTGTAGTGTCGCAGGATGGGTCGAACAGGTTGAGACCCAACACATCGATGTATGAAAGCATCTTTCTTGTTTTTTTTGTTGTTTTTTTCAATATTTTATTTCTATCAAGGCATATTATATTACAATAAGTTACATATAATGATTAACGTTCGTTTATATAGTCACTTATCTTAACGGAGAAACACGTATGTCATAAAAGAAACTTGAAGAAAGATAAACATATCGGACAGAGAAAGCAGCATTCAGGGACGAAAGTCAACCACAAAACACAAAACCAACACGCAAACAGACAAACGAGAAGGCAAAAGTAATAAAAATTGCAAACGACATCACAATCGCAAAAGGGTTGACAATAGGGCTACCGCCTTGAAACGGTCAGTGGCAACAAAGGCCACTGGAGGTTTAAACCGGTTCTAGGGTTGCACCAAACCTCAAACTTACCCTACTGTCATCCCATTAAAACAGGACAGTGTCAATAAAGAAATCCCGCCATGATCTAATCTCTAACAACAAGGCAGCATCAATAGGCAATATAAGTAAAACACAACTATGCTCGTGTAAATATAATACAAAATAACAATAGCCTAGAAAGCCACAATGAAGGTACTCAGTGACTTGGCAGAAGCCAGAGCAACAAGAGAATAAACCATTTAGGGCAAGACAAGACAGATCATAGACAAACATCAAACGCCACCGACCCATTGGGCTTTAGGTAGGCATCATCATAGGGTCCACAGCCTGTCAGGTAATCGTACAATTAAAGAGGAAAGCATAGTGGCGAACTGGCAGGGATAGAAATAGTTTAAAGGTGGGGTGAAATAGGAGTATTATATATACACACACAGATACACACACATACAAATATACATGTATACATGTATATATATATATTTACGAATACAGATATACGCATAAACAAACACATACATATAGTGTTTATATCGTGTATCTCAGCCGCCCTATCAATTTCCATTATGTTTTCATGTTTTTCCATTTTTAGCTCTACTGGCAAAGGGCCAGCAAAGCTTATGGGATGGCGAGTTGTCCGTCGTCCGTCCGTCCGTCGTCCGACGTTAACGTGTGTCTCGTTAAGACGATAGGGCCTTCATTGTTCATCTGATTGGTTACCAAACTTTACCAGATTGTTAATATCAAGCTCGAACAATATCAAAGCTCGAACAAGTTCGAAAACCAGCCAGATCTGACCAATAACAGCGGAGTTATGGCCCTTGATTTAGTTAAAATTGCTATATGTTTCCTCGTTAAGACGATAGGGCCTTCATTTTTTTATTTTATCTTTACCAAACTTTAGTATATTGTTAATATCAATGAAAGCTCGAACAAGTTCGAAAACCAGCCATTTCGGACCAGTCACAGTGGAGTTATATCTCTTGATTTAGCTAAAAATGCTAAAGTTTGCATCGTTAAGACGATAGGGCCTTCATTTTTCATCTGATCTTTACCAAACTATATCAGATATTTTGACATTTTTTTTATTATTATTATTATTTTTATTTATTTATTTATTTATTAATTATTATTATTGATTGTATTTTATTTTTTTATTTTTTTTTATTTTTTTTTATTTTTTTTTGAAAACCTGCCAGATCGGAAGAGTAATCGCGGATTTATGGCTCTTGATTTAGTTAAGAATGCCCTTTTTTTCTTGTTGTGTTATTTTGTTCAATGTTGTCTTTAAATATTGCAATATTCTGTTCTTTATTTTCTTTAAATATGTTATACAACAGTCAAATTCAGTAATGGCTTTCTTGTATTTGTTTATTAAAAAATGAAATATTGTGCAATAAGTATAATAAAGTTGATAATACAGCTATGTGTTTTTGTGTTTTTACTTATACCTAATGATATTGTTTTGATATCCATATTTACACCCAAACGCTTACCCTGAATGCATCTTATGTGTGTGTGGTTCTTCATCATAGCTAGACGCCCGCGCTGAAGTTATAATGAATAGTTAATTTGCGGAATACATCTATTCAATTCCCGCAGAGATTTTCACTCGAATTTGTAATGCGCAACTAAATCCATTTATGTGTCTGTGGTTTAAGGACAATGGTTTATTGTCAGTGTTCGTTAAAGTACGGTTCGTTTACTCATTGTAACAAAACCATTCTAAACTAATCCTCCTAGAGTACAATCTCCATTCTTACGAATCCAATATATCATTAACGAGTAGATTACGATTTGTTGAATACCAACATGACACGAATCAAGGAAAGGATAAGAAGTAATTGAATCTTTTTAACCAGCTTGTTATGGTTTTGTTCGCAAACTAGTTGAACCAATGTCTCCGTGACAGGTCTCATTACTGCCGTGTGCAACTATACGTATATGATCTTATTGGTTTATTATAGTATTTAAGTAATCATTTCCGTTCCGATGTCGTTTGCAAATACAGTTTTCTTTCTAATTCGTTTGTCCAAGAATTGCAAGGTTAAACATTTGTACGCGTATTCCTACAGCGAAATAATTTAAAAAAATGGAATAATTGGGAAATGTTTAAAAAATTCCTGCATGAAAAGAAAAACATTTACGAAAAAAAGTATATAACCGTTCTCCTTTATCAGTTACACTAATTTAAATATTAATGCATGCATGACTTTTCGATATTCTCGCAGTGTCGCATGATGGTTCGAGCAGGGTGAGAATCACAACTTAGATGTGTAAACTTTACAATATAATTATAGTAGTGTAATATTTCATTAAAATGCATTTAAAATTCACTCTACGTAATCTATATTTATAATCTATTAATTACACTGTCTTAAGAGTTCAGTCACAGGTTTATTGGAATACTCGTATAATGGTTGCGCACTGGTCCCAACGCTCAAAATCATGTTCACATATCCCTGATATATGTATAGACCGTTATAACGTATCACTATCTGCAGATATAATTTTTATCGTTTATCACTTATCTCCTTATGTGGCATGATCTCGTCGAGCTTGTCCACATCACGTTAAACAACAACCCCTGACGTTCCCATCGACAGACGTCCGACGTTCCGCCAACACATACAAGTCAGCGTTCCTCGTCGATACTACCAACGTTCCCTCAACATAGCGTCGCTCTTGACATAGCGTCGATATACACCAAATCTTGATATAAAAATTGAACAGGAAAAGTAGCATTCAAGGACGACACTCAACCAAAAACACTCAACCCCTAAAGGTTTTTTGCCATATACCTTTTTTCATTGCTCTTTTACCTTGTATTTTTTTGCACATCATCTTCAAAATCATTTCATATGATAAATTGTGTCAAAACCGATATATTTTGTTCTGCCAGTGATGTTCTTGTGCTATTCCTAACAACAATGACTTCAAAAGTCGGTGGAGTAAATCAAACCCCAAGAATTATAAATTAAAATTTATGTCAACACTCATTTCCTTTACTTACCAATGTTATGTTTATGTAAGATGTAATAATTTGATTTGATTTTTGTAAAACGTAAATTGTTCGTATATGTAGGGTATAATAAAAACAATCATGATTATATGCATGAATATTCAATTTAACTGCCTGCTGGTATTGTAAATCGTATAAAGAATTCAATCTTTTAATCGCACATGCTTAAAGAGAATCACAGCGAAATTGTAACATAGCCGGTAACCGAGTACTTATTTCAGCTTTACTAATTTAAGTAAGAGCCCAGAATAGCATGGTATGATGAACATGTTAGAACTAGTGATATCTATAATTATTATAAGACCTACCAAAATGATCAGCGATCAAGATTTAGGTTTATGATAGTCATTTGCGGGTCTATGACAAAATATAAATCTTTTAAAATCCCTCATATGTCATATGCATTTTGGGGGTCTTTTTCGATCTCGAAATCTCAGTGCCAACATATGATGGCAACGATGTGCATTGGGGTTTATAACAATATACAAATGTTTTAAGAGCTCGTACATAACGTAAATGATGGACGTTTGTGTGACTATGAGGATTTAAGGAGGCCACATGAGCCATCCATGTTGGGTATCTGAGGGTCAATAACAATATAGAAAGCTTAAAAGAGCCCATGCCATATATGATGGCCATCGTGAATATTCGTACATTTTCTATTTTAATAGTGCTCTCTGCATTATTTCTTTGAACTTGTTCCTTTTTATGTTTTGTATCAAATTTTTTCTTAAGAGACTTTTCGCAAAATTTAAAGTGTGAAAATGTATCGTATTCCGTATCTTATCTCAATACATATCGCATGGCAACATGTTTGTATCTGTCCAGCCTTTACTTATACAATATATATATATTATATGATTCGAATCTCTGTTGTTACCTTTATGTCCAGATGTTGTTATCTTTATGACCCTCAAAAAATGGTGTTAACCTTATGGCCGAAGTTGTTACCTTTATGACCATTTGCGTTGTTACCTTATGACACGCTTTTACCGTTATGACCGAAAGTTCTTACCTTTATGACCAATTGTTAACTTTATGTCCATGTTATCTTCATGGTTGCAACACAAGTCCTATAATATTATTAAAATAGGCATATGATTAGCAATCAAGCAATTGGGTTGACAAGGATAACACGAAGTTTTATCACACTGTTAGCGCTACAGTAAAGACGAACACTTACTATTAATTACTCTCCGCTATTAACACATTCTACATTTCTAATGAAATCAAGCAGTACCTTATCTTCAAGAAATCATTACCAACAATATCATTTTATATAAAACAGTTCAATACTGTGAAGAGGAAGAGCAAACATATTCATATATACACGAACGTAGTAAATACAACCCGATGACACTGTTGTTACACACATGATTACCTAGTTGTTATGACCTGTTATACATGCTATACATATGATTATGTAGAATTACAATTATTATAACATACATAATTATACAAGTAGATACAAAGGTCAAACAGGTAATGTAGCATTCACAGAAACATTCATTTACAATTATTAGCAATTACAAAGGAAATAATAGAAGCAACATATGCGACATCGCCAACATAAGTCCAGACTCTATTGTGCCCATCGCGTCAGGTATACCCTGACGTGTACGTTGGCGGACGGACTATAAACCTTAGAATTACACACACCACGACATCGCCAACATAACTATGATGACATGAGGGGTACTGCCATATACGGGTTGTGACAGGAGATGTACTGCCATAGAACGGTCTGTGACAGGAGGGGTACTGCCATGAAACTGACTGTGACAAGAAGGAGGCTTACAACCATGGAACGGTCTGTGGAAGGAGAGGTACTGCCATGGAACGGTCTGTGATAACTATGATGACAGGAGGGATATTGTCATGGAACGGTGTTTTAAAGGAGGGGTACTGCAATGGAACGGTCTGTGACATGAGGGGTACTGCAATGGAACGGTATGTGACATGAGGTGGACTGCCAGGAACGGTCTGTGACAGGAGGGATACTGACATGGAACGGTCTGTGGCTGGAGGGGTACCGCCATGGAACGGTCTGTAGCAGGAGGGGTACTGCCATGGAACGGTCTGTGATAACTATGATGACAGGAGGGATACTGCCGTGGAACGGTGTGTTACAGGAGGGGTACTGCCATGGAACGGTCTGTGACATGAGGGATACCGCAATGGAACGGCCTGTGACAGGAGGGGTACTACCATGGAACGGTCTGTGACAGGAGGGGTACTGCCCTGGAACGATCTGTGGCAGGAGGGGTACTGTCATGGAACGGTCTGTGACAGAAAGCGTACTGCCATGGAACGGTCTGTGACAGGAGGGGTACTGCCATGGAACTGTCTGTGACAGGAGGGGTACTGCCAAGGAACGGTCTATGACAGGAGGGGTACTGCCATTGAACGGTCTGTGGCAAACAGGCCTCTGGACGTTAAGAGACGTGATCAAGTGTGCATCTTACCCTTGCAATACCAAGAAAACTAGACAGTGTATATTAAACAATATGTTTTGCTTCACCCTTTTTTTAATATAATTAAGACTAAAGAAGAAGACATGTTGGCAACAATCACAACCAAGATAATTAAGTAGTCGTACATACGAGGTAATGTAAAAATCAAAACATTTCTGACGCTTCCACCCCCACCCTTACCCCTAGCCCCGGATTAAGCGGTGTCTTACTTCCAATCCACCTATACTGGCTTTGATGAACCAAAAGGCCCATTACAAATAGCATTAATGATAAGCCATTTTCATCATTGATCATGCACACTGTTCACTGTGTGTGTCCAATTGTTCCCCATAAACATTAGTTTCATCCGCATAAGAGGTTTGTTGAACCAAACACAGTAATAAAAAACAATATTAAGATCATTTGACTTATTTATTTGTGTTCTAATTGTGTTCCATTTGACTTATTGACTTCGGTTTATCAGACGAATAATAATGTCTATAGATAACTGCGATGATAATGTCTTCAATTATTAGATTCCCTACCAAATCAAACGCGTTCAAAAATTCAAACATCGACAAGTCATTTAACTTCCCTACGCTGATTGACTAGCGCTATTTGCCACTATTCAACACGTTGACAGCATTGCGTAATTAAAATGTATATAATGGGATATTCGTGTCACATCAATATGAATTCGAATACTGATTAAGACGGTGCTAGGGGTGCGTTGACTCGTATTAACAAATTCAATAAAACCGAGACTGCCATTTGTTCTTTTCTCTCTTGTTGGTATCGAAGGATCCTCCTTACTATACGTCATATTGGACGTGTGTTATGTTGTCGTTACAGCAAACATAATTGTTTATATTCTCACTTGAAGAAATGTGAAGCCATACTGACCTAAAAACGACATACGTTGACAAGATAATCCTTTATGTGGATGTATTGTTCAAGAGAAACTACATCATTCTCACTTATAATAATAATAATAATAACACTCATCACTGTTCCTAATAATTATAATAAACCCGAACATGTCATGTAACATTCATAGGAAACGACACTTACAAGGGTAACTAGAAACAACGTATGTTCCACTGCAACCATAACATGTTTGACATAAGGGATTCTGAATTGAAACTGTAAGTGGCAACATACCGCCGTGGGGTTAAGCCAGGTTTTAGAGTGCAATAAACCTCACTATTTAAAGTACATATAAAAATCGAACAGGAAATGTAGCATTCAAGGACGACAGTCAACCACGAACACACAGAAACACAGAACAACTTTAAAATATAGAATCTCAAGAGGTATCTTTACCACTGTCCGTTCCAAGACGGTGGTGTTACTGTCAGACCGTTTATGTTAATGTTGTCATGTGCGTTATATGTACTTATTAACAGTGCAAATGTTGTTATATTTAATGCCTATTTGTGTTTGAATGCGTTAAGTGAAGACTGAATTTCCAATTCGACATGAACACCTACGTTAGTTGGTAACTCCTAATTTAAAGCTTCAGCTGCGTGTCATGGAATACCTTTTGTTCTGTTCAGTTGAGTTAAATTGGTTTTGGTGAACCAACTCAAAAATGGTCATGCATGTATGACGCCATCAGGCTATCCTCAATTACATCGAAATAAAACGACTACAGAATAGTCTCAGAGAACCTTTTCACTTACAGAACTGTACAAGTGCTTCCAATTATGTTGTAGACACTCCATTATCCCTGGAGCTACGATCATTGTTTCTTGTCACCACTCAAGTGGCATCTGAATTAACACCAGTATGACTCGATGAAGATGACACCAATAACATTACAATAAAATATGTCGTGCCCGACACGGGTTGTAATTAAAATTGAATGGATATTCGTTGTTAAATATTAGTTAAAAATCCGATGCTTAATAAGTAAAGAAGGACACAACATAGGAATATCATTTATGAGTAGTTTGAAGTAAATATTTTGAAAAGACACATACTTGATTATACAATATAAAAGAAATCTCCAACAGGCTATATCCTCCGGCAAACTAGGTAGCATGCATATGAAATATAACTAGTTATTATATACCTATCACTAATGTATACATAGTACCTTCATTTTCCTACAATGGAATACAAAAACATGTATCACCTCTAGAGGTTTTCTAAATCTCTTTCATAATGCTACTAAAATTAGATTTCGGAACTACTTTTATCCTACTATGTGACGTCACTATGTGTATTTTCCAAACATATTGGAATGTTAGGGATTCCCTAGCTAGTATTAATAGAAGTATTAGTTCTGACGCGAACTGTTACCTATGAACTTTGTTTGATGTATGTATAAACAATGAGAGTTATTTAAATAAATTATAATAACAAATAATGTGTTGAGTGTGAAATTTGGTTTTTTTTTTCCTTCGTTTTTGATAATGTTATTAGTGGCAATATTATTGGGGTCATGACGTCTGCTTCAGTTGATCTGTTTGTAAACAAATTTGTAAATTTGTAAAAGGTGAAACATAAGTGAATTTGAAACAATTGACTTTCGGATTCTGTGGGATGGTGAGTTTTTGGATGAGCAAGAAAAAGAAAAAATCTTATTTGCAAGAATTTGTTCAGCAAGAACCAGCTTTGACAGAACCTGGAAGTTTGACAGATGTGGGTAAGCAATCTGAGCCCCCAGCCAATCCAAACAACCACTACCAGGTCAGTGAAAATCCCTAAAGTTAATAAAGCAAATGAAAGGCGGCCGACCTACAGAAGAACAAAAGGAGGATTTCATTGACAGCATGAAAAATAAAAACACCGTTAGGAAAACAGAATCTGTTGTTAAGCAGTTCACAATCTGGCTTCGCCAAGCACCGACGTTCGAGACGTGAAGGCATGCACCATAGAAGCATATGAACTAGATAATTATATTGGCTCCTTTCTGTTGTCAATCAGAAATGCTGACGGATCGGACTATGAACTGGACACGCTTACAAGTTACCACAGGGGAATAGTGAGGTATTTGCGGGATAAAAGGTACCCGTACAGTCTTGTACGGACAAGGAATTTGGTACTTCGAGAACAATTCTCGCCTCAAAGAGGAAAGAGTTAAAGCGAAAAGGTAAAGGAAACAAACCAAATGCCGCCGAGCCCTTAACAAGACATGAGGTATGGACAATCCAGACTATCTTCTGAATAACATTTGGCTGAACAACACGATGTTGTTCGGTTTAAGGGGTTGGATCGAAAACCATCAACTGCGGTGGGGAGACATTACTCTTAAAAAAGACAAAAGCGGTAATTAATTTCTGGAATATAATGAGTAAAACACAAAAACCAGAACGGGAGAAACAAGTGGTACTCACTAAAGGGCATTTCGACCCAAGCAGTTTGCACACGATGATATAGGGAATTGTCCTATCCACGCGTCTAAAGTGTTTCGCAGCTATCGACCCGAATCAATGTGTGTCCCTGAATTTTTCACCAGATGCCCAGGCAGATTTAATATCGCAATTAATCACCTTCGTCGTGACGATTCGCACTTATGGTTCAAATGTCAACCATTAGGAGAAAACACACTGAGGTCGCTAATGAAAAACATGGCGACAAAGGCCAATTTGCCTGGCAGGAAAACAAACCACAGTGCCGGGAAAACCACTTGAACAAAGTTGTTACGTTTCGGAATAGCTCCTAGCATAATTTAGCAAAACTGTCCAAAGTGTGAACAATTACGCAAATGCATCCAGTTATATGCTCCGCCTCTCGTGTGATCATGATCTGCATTTACCTACTCGAGGTGATACAAACTTCCAGAACACGTCACTCTAGTAATAATAATGATGATCATAGTTAAATCGTGTTTTCAAACTAATAACTAACTAATAACAGGAATGCCCGTTGTAAATTTCCATAAGTATAGTATAGTACAGCTGCGGGAATCATAGCTCTTATGTTGTGTACCATTATAGAAAATGTAAGTATCAGGATCTGAAGACATCGAACAATGCCTGCATAAACAACCGCCGTATTTCTGTAGACAGGTCATGGCGGGGATTTCTTTATTTACACTGTCCTGTTTTAATGGGATGACAGTAGGGTAAGTGTGAGGTTTGGTGCACCCTAGAACCGTTTTAAACCCCCAGTGGCCTTTGTTGCCATTGACCGTTCCAAGGCGGTAGCCCTATTGTCAACCCTTTTGTTTTTGTGATGTCGTTTGCATTTGTTATTACATTTGCCTTCTCGTTTGTCTGTTTGCGTGTTTGATTTTGTGTTTTTTGGTTGACTTTCGTCCTTGAATGCTGCTTTCCCTGTCCGATAGTTTTATCTTTCTTTACGTACTACTCTTGCATGCCCTATTGTCAACCCTTTTATGTTTGTAGTGTCGTGACTTTTTGTCATCTTTAAAATTGTTTTTTTGTGTCTATTTGTGATTTTGGTTGACTATAACTTTTGATTTCAACTACGACTCATTTACTTAAGTATTTCTAATCCAATGATATTACTTCAATCTATAACAATTTCTGAAACATGTAGCTAATTTTCTTACAACCTTATCAAAGTAAAATAAATGAAATTTATAGTTATTTAAATTTTAATACATTGAAAAATGTAGTGCATTCAGTGAGAAAAAGAAAACTCAGTATGAAATAACACATTTAATTCACTGCTAAATTGCAGTATTCTATTGCTTATCATAAATATCATTCTAGATTTATTAAATAAATTCCGCTAAATTATGAGAATGAAGTATTTGGATACCACTTTAGTAATAACAAGTATAATAACGTTTGGTATGATAAAGTATTGCATCGAACTTTCGTTTGATTGCATACTTATTGATTAACACTTTGGTCCATATTGTGATCTGCAAACACTATAGATATAAAAATCGACCGAGAAAAGTAGCATTCAACCACAAACACACAGAGAAACAAAGACAAACTTTTATAGGTGAATAAAAGGCCAAATAAGACATCACAAACATAAATGGGTTGACAATAGGGCTACCGCCTTTGAACGGTCCGTGGCAAGAAAAGCCGCTGGGGGTTTAAACCATGTTCTAGGGTGCACAAAACTTCACACTTACTCTACTTCATCCCAGTAAAACGGGAAAGTGTAAATAAAGAAATCCCCGCCATGAACTATTCTCTAACCATCAAGGCAGCATTAATATGCGATATAAGTAAAACACAAAGATGCTCGTGTATATATAAATACAAAAACAATAAAGCCTAGGAAGCCACGAAGAAGGTACTCAGTGACTTGGCAGAAGCCAGAGCAACAAGAGAACAAACCATTGAGGGCACGAAAAGACAAGAGTGCAGACAAACATCAAACGTTACCGTCCGTTTTGGCTTTAGGTAGACGTCATCATAGGGTCAACAACGTGTCCGGTCAACGCACAATTAAAGAGGAAAGCATAGTGGCGAACTGTAAATGGGTCCACCACCAAGCATGCAGTGCGTTGGAAAATGATAGGGTCATAACCTCTTTTGATAAACTTTTTAACAAGTGTAACAAAGATATTATGAAAGTGAAAATGACTAAGGATCTTACACAATTTGTAAATCACGTTCCCATAGAAGTCAGGTTGTGATAGTCCTTGTCGCAGAAGAGTTCTTAAATTACTTTTATATTTGGAAAGATGCTCAGGGTCACGATACTAAACGTTTGCAAAAGCTTTACGAAGTTTATGGTAACGGTAGCCCTGATGAAGTAGCTTTTTAATTATACACATATTACGAATATTAAAGTCATCAACTCGACTACAATATCTAGAAAAACTAATAAGTTGAGACACATAGAACCCAGAAGAAGTTGCTCGGGTAACATCCCCATCTAAATTAATAATGATCGTCGTCCAACTTTATATCTAAACAATGTCCCGTTGACTTTTGTTGACAATCACAAACATCTAGGAGTAACATTAAGTAATAACGGAAAATGGCACGAACACATTATCAATATTATTGCTTCTGCTTGAAAGGTTCTTGGTTTAATGTGAATACTTCAATACAAAGTAGCTCGTAAAACACTTAATCAGATATACTTGTTTTATATGCGTCCAATATTGGAATATGCTTCGATTACATGGGATGGATCTACTTCTTTCGAACAAGATAGCTTGGAAAATATACAATATGAAGCAGCTCGTATTGTGACGGGACTGACTCGTTCAGTATCCATACATCGTTTAATATCTTAAATAGGATGGGTATCACTTTCCGATAGAAGGAAAATGCAAAAACTTATTTCAGGCTATAAAGTTAAAAATGGATCCGTTCCAAATTATATCTCAAACATCTTCCCGCAGCTAGTAGGAGATGTCAGTGCATACCCTCTCAGAAATAACGGCAACTATGCCACTATTGCTAGTAGAACTGAAATATACAACAGATCGTTTGTTCCGTCTTCTCTTAGCATATGGAATAATCTGTCAGTAGAAATACGAAACTCGGAAACTATATCAATTTTCAAGAGAAGACTATTAACATCTATTTTTCCGAGTACAAAGGTACCAAAATACTGCTTAACTGGTCAACGATTTTTTTCTGTTTTACATGCCAAAATGAGGAATTTGTGTAGTAATCTTCATAGCGATTTATACCTTAATCATTTACGCGATTCATCAGTTTGCGAGTGCGGATTTAAAGTAGAAGATGCTGAACATTATTGTTTCCAGTGTAACACTTTTTTCATATACAGGCTCCAACTGTTTCAATCCACTCGCCATTTACACCCGTTAAATATAAGAATAATCGCGAACAGTTAACTGACAGAGAAAATGAATCTCTCTTCGAAGCAGTTCTAGCATAGGTTTACATAATCTGTCTCTGATGATTTTCAACAATCTACACGTACTATGCGCGTATAATATATTTTGAAAATGTTTTCTAGATAGCGTTCAGGCGTTCTTAAACTGACTGTAATTCAAATTGGGGTAAACTAGTCTTTCTCACTATTCTCACTATTCTATCTCTCTTTCTATCTCTATTATGTTTTCTCTTTATATTTTGATTTACTTATTCAGCTTTTTTCTATCTCAATGTATTTGCCATTGTATTTTATAACTCTCAGCCATATACATTCGCAATTTCAAAATGTTAACTGGGAAGGGTTTAATCTTATGTTGGTAGAGCTTGTTACCCAACCCATTTGTCATTATAATATCTCTATCGTATATATGTTTATATTTGTTCTGTATGTAAACTATTGGCAATAACATATGTTTAAATCAAATCAAATTGAAATATATATTAGTCAACTAGTGGTATTATTATACAGCAGATCGATCCAAGAGTGCACAAACAAATATAAATCCACCTAACAGCGAGTAGTTCCAACCAAATTACGCTGCATGTAAAAAGGTGCATGTATTCAAGTATGACTAGAAAAACGTGACTTATTTGTCTTTTTGCGTGTTTCGGCGTTTACTGTGTTCTGTGAAAGCTGCATTTCCTGTTCGACTTTTATACTTATTTTTATTCACTAAACATTAACTTTGAGGCAAAGCAAAATACAGTAACAAGTTGGCAGGCAATACAAAACTACAATAACATACATATGATAATGTAAATAATAATCATGCCTCCTAGCACCGGCTTGAGCGATATTTTACTATAAAGCAACACATAATGGGTTTGATGATTTCAAAGGACCAGTAAATAATGATTATAGATATAAAAATCAAACTGGAAAAGTAGCACTCATGGACGACAGTCAACAACAAAGGCACACAGAAACAGAGAACAAATGTAAACATGAATAAAATGCCAAATAAAAATCACAAAAACAAAAGGGTTGACAATAAGGTAACCGCCTTGGAACGGTCAGTGGCAAAAAGATTGCCGGAGGTTTAAACCAGGTTCTAGGGTGCACTAAACCTCACACTTACCCTACTGTAATCCCAATAAAACGGGACTGTGTAAATTAAGAAATCCCCGCCATGAACTATTCTCTAACCAACAAGGCTGCATTAATAGGCAATATAAGTAAAACACAAAGATGCTCGTGTATATAAATACAAAAAAAAAACAATAGCATATAAATCCACAAAGAAGGTACTCAATGATTTGGCAGAAGCCAGAGCAACAAGAGAACAAACCATTGAGGGCACGACAAGACAAGATTGCAGATAAACATCAAACGTCACCGTCCTTTTAAGCTTTAGCTAGACGTCATCATAGGGTACAAAGCCTGTCCGGCCATCGCACAATAAAAAGGAAATAATAGTGGCGAACTGTAAATGGGTCCATCACCAAGCATGCAGTGCGTTGCAAAATGATAGTTTCTTAACCTCTTTGATAAACCGTTTAACAAATTGAACAAAGATAGTATGAAAGTGATCATGGCCAAGGATCTCACGAAGTTTGTAAATCACGTCAGCATAGAAGTCAGGCTGTGATACTACTGATTTGTAGTCGGGGCGACTTTTTATGGCCGCCACACAACACTAAACAAACGCTATTGCGAATGGCAATAAATAATCTCATGTCTTAGAAGCCGCTTGAAACATCAGGCATTCATGCACTACCATTAACCTGTTTTCGACTTATAATTACGAATATGTTCCATTTTGTTTTCAATATCTCAGAAACCCGTTAAAGGATTTTAATGGAATTTGATACATTTATTAGCAACCTTTAAGTAAAAGTGAAAATTACGCTAGGGATCTCTTAATATACATATGTACAGTTTTATCAAGAAATATAAAAATATCGAACAGGGAAAGTAGCATTCAAGGTTGACAGTCAACCACAAAACACAGAAACAAACACGCAAACAGACAAACAAGAAAGCAAAAGTAATAATAAATACAAACGACATCACAAACACAAAAGGGTTGACAATAGGGCTACCGCCTTGGAACGGTCAGTGGCAAAGTAGGCCACTGGGGGTTTAAACCAGTTCTAGGGTACAGTTTTATAAAGGTCACGTGTGCAAATTACGCTGGGGATCTCTTACTATACATATGTAAAGTTTTTATAAAGGTCCGTGACAGACTTGCATCTGAACTGGTAGGGTACATTTTGGTATATAATACGGTTGACTTCTAAGATAGTGATACATTCATATATTGCCTAAACTACATCAATCAACCTGGCATGGTGAACTAATTTTGTTGTCGCTGTGACCTATTCCGTAATATAGGATTCCGTAATATAGGTCACTTTTGGTTTTGGGTACCATATAGGACTCTAATTGCTCTTGTAATCTACTAGTTTTACGCTATTTAACATTATGCCGCTATGAAAGGTGTCATGTTAGTTAATTAATTTGAAGTTGATGCCTTGATGAAAACAGGACTTTTCCACATTTAATTAAAAGAACAATGTCCGTAAAAGAGCAGTAGCTTTTACATTTATTACGGCGTTCTACTTTCAGAATAATGTATGTTTAGTGTGTGTTTTCTTGTTTTCTTGTCACACATTTCAATGAACAAAATAGGCATAATACCTAATTTTCTACGGCTGTGTGTGTGTGAATATTACGATATCACAACGTGTTGAACCCCTCCCAATTCACACCCTCACCGCAGTCCTGCGTTCCGCCCACCGCGTGCTCTACGAACATTGTGTTTAGCTGTGTCTATTTATTTTTAAGTTGCGGAGAACCCACCCCCGCACACACAGACACTCTCACCACTCACTCCCATCACTCACCTCACGATTTTGGCGGATGGAGGACGGTATACTGTACTGGTTCTACAGAGGAAAATTGGGGTGATAAGCCACAACCACAAAACAAACAAATACAATGACAGTCATTTATGGCCTAACGTGTGCTAAAAATGACGTAAAACACCTTTAAACAAACAAAAAAACAAATGTTATATACATACTAGCACAAACAATGCAGATGAATTATTATTGCTAAGTGTACAACCAAAATACAGATATTACACTTCCATATCGCCTACAGTCCCTTTAAAGTTATAGAATTTGGTAAGAGGACGTTCATTTAAAAAAATAATTTGTTTTATTCCCTTATGAGCAACTATTAATACTTTGCTACCATTACTACATAAAAAAGTGCACGCAACCGTTGGTGGTCACACATATATCCTTTAACCATTAGTCGACATATACGGTATGTCGCCCAATGGAAGGTATTTTTCATGAATACACATGTTTCATCTTTGGGAGACATGACAAATAAGCATATTTTGTATTATTAAAAATTAACGCGAGTAAATGCTTTTATGATGCTTATCGATCGATTTTAAGTTATAAAAGTCAAAATAATGCAAAGAAAGTTATTTAAATTGGTTAATATGGACATGTCGCCAAATGGTGGCATTTTATAGCAAAGTCGCCCAACAGTAGGATTTTCCCTTATATATATATATATATATATATGTTCTACGCAAAGTAAGAATATGGACGATTCCGGAATTGCTCTGCGCAAAGTAAGAATTCTTAAAATGCGCAACGATTCCGGAATTGCGCAAGGGGTTAAACATATAAACCACGCATTAAGTGTCTCTTTGCACAATGTAATACTACCTAATATGTTGGAATAATTAAGTAAGACGGTTCTATCTGTTGAATCGAAAATCACTCTTTCATTGGCTTTTCATGAAAAAAAAACAATTTGGTAGAGATATAATCAACGTGTTGCTGTCGTTTTAAAACGCGACTTTGACTTGCAACATTATTTAGATATCGATGAGGAGAAAACAATGAAAATAATTCTCGGCATATTTAGATTGTCTTCACACAACTTCGACATAGGAAGAGGAAACAAATAAAATCATAGAAAGGAAAGAATAATGCAAACTTTATATATGAATTTTATTGAAAACGCTCGCGCGTCCTTTTTATAAACCACTTATTGTTTGTGTGTCCTTTTCATGCGTTAATCTGATATAGAAAAAAAAGAAAGAAAAAAATAGATTTAAGTGATAGTTTTAAACCTGTAACCATTTTTTTTTCAAGTTTTGAAATATGTTTTTATTGGTGAAGTATCTGTTATAATTTAGGCCAGGCCTTCGTTTCCCAAATTTTCTCCAAGAAGCGAAAACGGGGTTGGCTGGGGTATGAAATAAACCGTAATTTCGGTTTAAAAGGCCTGTATATTGGACAATTAATTCAACTTCTTTTCGCTTTATTACAGTTGTGTTTTATTCTTTAGCGTTGTTATTTGTTATTTTAAAAAAAAAATACTAATACTAATTTGCAAATATGTAAAAAAGCCGAACTAAAAATATTTAGCATTTCCAATTATAAATTAAATGTTTCGAAATACGCATATATTGTCGTCATTAAGTATAAAAAAAGCACACAACTTCTTATATGATAAAATGTATTTAACATTTCTTCTAGCTAGTTAAATTATTTAACTTTCACCGATTCCAATATGTTAGTATACGTCAATAAATTATGGCGAAATAATTATATTTGATTTAAACACATTTCATTTCATTTTTCATTTCCTTTATTGTGATTGGCTAATTAAATAAAAGGGCGTATCTCACTGCATTTAAACTATTTGATTGACCAACATGTCTCATTGCCGCAAGTAATTGAAAGCGTGACGGAGCGGGGCGTGGACTCCTTCACACCTTTGAACAACATTACACACACACTCTCGTAACAGTGTGAAGTTTGTTTAATTTGGTCCATTATATACCAATCATATATAAATTGACAAAAGGACTGTTAATCGAACGTTGTATCGATGGGGAAGCTTATATTAGTCAGTTTTACAATGTATATTTTCGACAATATAAGCATATATAAAACATGTTTTACTGAAACAAAAATCGATAACATGTTTAAAATTATAAGTTAAATGTTTTAGTTTTACAATATGCAGGTTTTTAAACCGAAATTAAGGTTTTATTTCATACCCCGTGTTGGACGGGTCATGACAGTTGATTTCCGGCCACGTAATGAAATTAATGTTGATTATAATTATATGTTGTACGATATTGTTTAATGTTGCACATATTTCGAAATATATTTAAACATATTTAGTACACTACGAATATTGTTTCATACGAAAGCTACATTATTGATGTAATGTTAGTGCTAACACTTAGAATTAAGATTCTACAAACTTAAGTCAACTGGTCTAGATGGCATAGGCCCTCACATTTTAAAAACGGCGGAACAGGAAACTCTTCAGAATTGTATAATATTGTATGTATATAACCATGTGTGTGTGTTACATGTTTCTTCATTTGATGGCATCAAGGGAGAACAATTGTTGTAAATTGATTGAGTTACCATCATTAAATAAAGCATTTATTATTAGTATTATTATTATTATTAGAACACAGTATAATCGGCCCATTTTCACGTTATTTTCTAAATTACTATTTCACTTCTTCATCTTTCGTCGATTTTTGTGCAAAATATAACCTATTTATCTGTCGACATGCCATGAAACACCATTCGTTCGTTCGTTCGTTCTATCGGTCGTTCGTTCGAACGTTCATTCGTTCGTTCGTTCTTAGTTATTATGTAAGTATAATATCCATATACCCTATATATCCTTATGTAATATATCCCCATACCCTCTATATAGTATGGGGATATATTACATAAGGATATATAAGGTATGGGGATAACATATATTATGATAAGTATATAGAGAGTGATATATATGTATTTTAGGCGTTCTGTTGTAATTTTCGTCTCACTCTGTTTCGCCTCAAATTACAACAGAAAACGCCTATAATACATATAAATAATACATCTATATATAATACATATAAATAAATAAGATTTACTTGATTTATTAAAACTTTTTTAAAATAGGGGTAGTGAAGATTGCAAGTTTAAATTGTTTAATAGTTATCAAAATTACATCCAATTAACAATTTTCTGACCTTGAATACAAAGGTGGTGGATCATACTCAAACACACTACTAAAACAATAAATCACACACTTTTTAGACTTTTTTGTAAGGCTGTCATTGCTTCCTTTCTTCCCTGCTCTACTAGTTCTTTTTTTTGAACTTCACTTATTTTAGCCTTTTTTTGTTTTGTGTCCTGTTTTAAACTATAATATTTAACTAACTCATCCAAAATCAACTAAAACACTTGATCAGATATTTGTGCATCACTCAACGCTTTTGATATTAACTGCTTTATACTATTTAACTTAGACTCTGCCAAAGTTTTTATTTCATGATGTTTTTGAGCTTTTGCATTAAGCTTGCGTCTGATAAAATTAATACAAACACCTGTAGCTCCACATACTATTGCTGCTATTTCTAATGGTAACAAAACTGGAACAATAAATCCAATCCCAGCCATAATAACACCTGCAGATATCAAGGTAGTGTCAATTCCATCTGTAATATTAATACCACGTTTATATTTTTTATAAAGAGACTGACGTATATCTCGTTCTGTAATTAACTTTTTTTCAATCTCTGAAATCTTTTGTAATCTATAATTGTGTCCGTCTTCCACTGGCAAATCAGGATATAAACTTGGTGCTGTCGGTTGCTTCATTTTTTTGTTAATAAATAAAAAATTAAATTATTTCAATTAATAATGATGCCACCGTATTTACAGCGGTAGCGTTAGCAACCTTGCATACAAAGTTAACAACAGAACCAGCACCAATCTCTAAAGGTTTATCAAAGTTATCATGATTGCGTGGGATGATGTGAAGCGTTATGCCATAATTTGGTTGTTCAACACCATTGACAGAAACTACAGATACGTCACCAACTAATCGTTCACTTGCTAAACCTATTCCCATAATACGATCACGACGTGTCATCACATGCCCCACATTTGTTTCTGGTCCACCGTTACCAAATGAGAGTATTCTATTCAACACAAGTGGGCCCTTAGCCTCTGCAAATATTGTTATAATTCCATATTTAAGATTATCAACTCTATCTCTCAAAAGGTTGAAATGGTTAACAATAGGCACAACTCGCCTATGTAAATCTAGAACATGATTGGTTAGAGCCTCTAAGTTTTCTGTTTTTTTAGGTCTTGTTGGTCCAAATATACTCATTGTTTTTTTTATAAAAATATATTTTTTAAATAATTTCTAAAACAGAACTCATAGGCAAACCGTGGTTATTTATTTTGTTGCCATACTCATCTCTGACTTCTATTTTCAATTCCGTAATTGCACCATTCATAAGACAGTGATATTCAGGATAAAAATGTGTATATACTATATCTCCAAACTGCTTATTTACTACAGACACAACACCTATAATACTGCTTGGTGCACCATTGAAATAATTACTACTCGTATTAACTTGTTTCAGATGAACATATAGCTGTTTATAAGGAGCTAAATTATTGGGGTGAATTCCGGTCTGAATACCTTTTAACCATTTTCTGTCCTCGAACCCCAGTATTTCTGAAAGACCGCTTGACATTCGTGTCTCTATTGACGTATTTAAAATGGCTGTAGCACTTTGTGCAAAAATGGTTAGGATAATATTTTCATTTAAATTGCTAAAATCTTCTACAAAGTCTTGAAAGTTATAGAATCCACCTGGTAATCGATAAACTTTATCTGGGTTTTTTGTCTTTATGACTTCATAATTATTATTATTAAACCAGCCAATAGTATATGTAAAACTGTTTAATCCAACGCGCTTATCTCCATCTCTATTATCGATATACTGTTGTAAAATAATAGAGTTGTCTATGTTTGAAATTGTATGATACATTTTTTTTTAATATATATATATAAAAACACAAATAAAAATGATTTCTAAAGAATTCAAATACAACCCAGATGCTCACTATTCAAATACTTTTAGCAAGAAAGTGATATAATATATAATAAATCAAAAGATAGTCATTACATCAGACGGTAAAGACTTTAAAGCATCATTTCCAAATGTCTTTGAAAAATACAAACTTCCTTACGTTAAATCAGATGCTATAGTCCAACGCTGGGGAACAGATTGGATGTTATTTTGGCAAAATCAGTTGAACTTTGCTATTTGGTGTGCGACAACTGGATGTGGTATTGATTTTAACAATCATTTGAAAGCTGATGCCTTGGTTGGTTCGTTATTTCGATTTCATGTCTACTACCAAGTTAGAAGAATATTATTTGAGATGAGTGTAGCAATGCCGCAAGACTGAAATTGGAATGCGTTTAATAACACATATAACCGAAACGCATACGAGAGAATATGCAAGGAGTTTAACATTGACTTAAATTCAGACTGGAAACAAAAACAAAGCTATAATGATGGTCTAGGAACAATTTACAATTACTGGACAAATATTGGTTATCATCCTTTAGTAAATACTGTATACGACAACAAAACGATGAGTTTTACAGTCTATGAGAGTGATAAAACATATCATATTGATTACATTGCACAAGGATCTGAGGCAGACAACAGCTGGTCTACTTTTATACTAGATGATTCATCTGGATTTACAAGGGCAGGAGTAGAAAGAATCAATGACAGCATAAGAACATACTGCTGGGCAATCCTTGGCTCACAATCACAAACAAGAACAGATATACTTGGAACTGGAACGGCATTTGATGCACAGAAACAATTCTTAGCAAATGTAGAGGACGCAATAAATAGCCCCATCGACTTGCCCAGTCAAATTTCAAGATATGAAAACACCCTAAAATATGCAAGAAGTAAAGTAAATTTTGTTTATGGAAGTGGATTGTATATGTCTCCGAGCGACATGGAATTAAGAATCGGAATATTACAAGACTACAATAATGAAATTGTAATAGCAACCGATGCACAAGCATTAGGATTGAATAATGATGTAAATGTAAAACCAGTTCCACCAAAAAGTATTCAACCTTTTCAAGGCACCACAACAAAGAAATTTTTACCGGAACATTCTGATAAATCAATACATAAAACTGTGGAACATAACCCACCAGAAATACAAACAACTATAATTGTTGGTACTATAGTAATAGGTCTTGCTGCATTACTTATCTACGAGATTTACTAAACCACTCTTTGGCTGCCACATACAACAACCCGGAAACAAACACAAGCAAAGCCCATAGCTTGTTACCAAGCCAATTAATAACATTACCTGTTGCAGATAAAAGCCATGATACTATTGCACCAATAACTCCTGGAAGTGCTGCAGCAGCTTTACCAGCTAGGTTGGCAAGAAGTTTCCTTTTGTTTTACTGTCATACTCCGGTAAATTTAAAAATTGTCTTATCGCCTTTGTTCCCCCAGAGCCAATAATCCTGTTATATTCATTTGCCAAAGAACCAAGAGCAAGAAATGTAATAGAGCCTTGCCTGGCAGTTATTCTTATTCCTTTATCACCAACAATCCAGTATAATGTTTTACCATCATTTGATACTTTAAACTGGTCATAATCCATTTTGTCTGGTATCATCTTATATCCTTTTTCTATTTCATTATAAAAGGATTTTACAAACAAAATCTTGTATGTTTCAAGTGTGATTTCTGACAGCTCTCCTCGAAGGTCAGCAAGATGGTCGCTTTGATTAAGAAGATTTTTTTGAATAGGTTCATCAGGCACCATTGGTAAATCATCATCATAATATTCATCATAATCATCTGGATCAAACGTAGGATTGTCAAAATCAAATCCTCCTTCAGTCATTGTTTATTTTCTTTAATTTTAAAAAATATATTTAAAATATAAAAACAATGTCGGCTTACGGAAACAAACTTAACCCTCATAGAAAACTAACAGAACCTCATGGTGCCAAAGGCATCCGCACAAGTGTAGTAATAACTAATAATCCATCAACAATAGACCAAAACCAGCAACTGCTTGTGAGATTTCCAAATCTAAGTACTAATGATGTAATAGTTCCTCGTACTACTCGTCTTGCCTTTGAAATAGAACTTAAAAGCAGAAAAGACGCCAACGCTACTCTATTCCAGAATCTGGGTAGAACAATTGTGAAAAAAATGACAATAAGAATAAGTGGCAACGAAGTCATTTCAATAGATGACAGTGATATATATCATTGTTATGTAGATTTATGGAAAAGCCCTACTGAACGAGTAAACATAGCTTACCAAGGTATTGGTAAAGCAAACATGTTAAAACATAGAATTGGTGCGGGAGATGCTTCCTCAGACACCGAAGATGAAGCTATAGCAGCAGCTTATGGAAATAGATTTTGTATTCCACTGGACTTTGAAATGTTAGAAAGTCATATGCCATTTTATCAAGCGGGGCTTGGTGACAGGTTATAATATGAATTAACGTTTAATGATTATAACAAAGTTATCAAAAGCACTGATGCTGATGCATCTTATGTAATAAAAAATATCTGCTTGGAATTTGATACGGTTAGTGATGTTGAATTATCCAGACAAATAAGACAGCAAATCAATGGTAAGATAGTATTTTTGTATGATCGAATCTTGCGACATAGAAAAATAATAGCAAACAAATCTGAAACCCTTTGGAACATCAACATTAATGTACCAGCACGGAGCATGAAATGTATTCTAATGCTTTTTGAAGACCCAGAAAGAACAAGCACAGAAACCTATTACAACCCAATGATTGAAAAAGTTGAAATGACAATAGAGGGAGTACCAAATCAGTTGTATAGTCAGGGTATGAAGGCATATCAACATTGGGATGAAATCAACAAATATTTTGCCTTGACATCAAAAAGAAACAAAGAGACAGAAATAGTAGCGAGGGACTTAAACTTTACCAATGTTTCTCTTGAGACCTATCTAACAAAATCATATGCTTTGTGGCTTGACCTTAGAACATGTGATGACAATTTATTATACGGCAGTGGAAGAAGAATAGAAAACGGCAGTGAAGGCATAACGATATTAATAAATAAAAAAGCAGATGCAGATCAACCTTTAAATATTTATATATATATAATACAAGATGCGCAAATCAATTTCGAAGATGGAAGATTCAAAGAATCACTATACTAAATATCCTAAATATTCACACAGTGCCATTATCTGTGGTCAGACAGGCTGTGGTAAAACAGCGTTTGATCTTGACATACTTGAACAAGAGTATGTTGGAGTTTTTGAACATATAATTATATTGTGTCCAACCATAGAGTGGAACGAAGCTTATAAAAATAGATCCTGGATAGGTGATGTAAAAAACCCGAGAGATAAAAAAATAATAATTGTCAATCCCGTGAGCAACGGTAAAGAAATGTTACAAGAACTGTTGCGTTTATTTTTCAAAAGATATGCTGGCCAGCCCACATTATACATCATTGATGATTGCTCCGTCACAAAAGAATTAACAAAGAAAAAGGATATGTTATCAGAGTTGGCATTCTCTGGTCGTCACGCCAAACAATCAGTGTGGGTTATTTCACAGAGATATAATTCTGTATTGAAAGATTTAAGGAAGGAAGCAAAATGGTTGTGTATGTTTTACACCAAGGACAGAGATAGTTATGAAAATTGTTTGAGAGAGAATGATGTTATTCCGACGCTGGAAGAGAGAACCAGAATAAGAAAAGCTTTAGCAAAGACTAAATATTCCAAGTTAATTTTGAGGACTGACCAACCAACTGATTATTGGGTTGAATAATTACTTTTTTTATAACTGTTGCTAATAGTAATACTAACAGCAAAGTAGCATTGTTAATAGCAATACTGACATGAAAATATAATGAAAATATCAGAAAATATAGTAATGCTTATAGCATTGCTCATAGTAAAGTAGCAATGCTAATAGCAATGCTAATAGCAATGCTCGCAGCAAATTAACAATGCTAATAAAAAAATAGCAATATTAATAACAATGCTATTAACAATACTAACAATTACTAGTTGCATGAATATCGCGGCTGGTTGTGTTTTATGTTTATTTCAAGATAAAAAATAAAATTATTAATATAAAAATGAATGCGGAAGAACTATTACAAGATATGTCGGAAGGTTTTACGGAACGTGATGAATCAAAGCAACAGGAAACAAAAAAAGAAAGATTATCAGCCATATTGGCTGGCGGTGGTAGTCGTCAATATTTGGGTAAAGACATACAACTCACGAATATAGATGGCATGCCACCAGATGAAATTAACAAACTTTACTGCAGATATGAAGCAAGGCTTGGGGTAAGTATGACCAAGACTTTAGGTAATTCTTTTATTAACTTGTATGTGATGGGAGTATCAAAATATTTTAATGTAACCAATCCACCCAAGCTGATGGAAGATTTGGAGGAAGACCCATTTATTAATCATGCTTTGACAAGTGCTTGTTGTGAGTTGTATTACAGGTATGGAATGTGCTTAGCGCCATTTACAGCAATATTGACAACTGTTAGACATATTGATTTTAATAAAAATAAAAATATAGATAATATAAATGGAGAACCAAGAGAGTGAAGTTATACCTGTTGTTACACAACCTGTTGAACAACAAAAAGTAAAAAATCCAAAAAGAATAGAAGCTGGAAAAAAAGGAGCAGCGGCAAGAAAGGCAAAGCGTTTGCTTCAGGATGCAAAGCAAGATGCTGCAAAGCAAGATGCTGCAAATCAAATAACAAAAATAACAATAGATGAAGAGAAAACAAAAATCAAAATAAACGTATACAAAAATTATATTCCACCGTGTCTGGTTTTATTAGGCATTGCTGGGTTGGGTTTGTATACACTGGTCAAAATTGCTAACCGGTCATTTTATTATTTGGAATATTATATCAAATATTGTATATTTTGAGTTGATATTTCATACAAATAAATATGAGCAGCAAACAAAACGATCAATACATTTTGTAACTTCAAAATCCGCACTTCCGGTCTCGTGGCTTATTTTGGCGCGAAATCTCATTATTATCCCGTGCTGCACGAGGTAAGATTTGAACATGTGTTTGTGTTCTCGGAATTGTTTATCGTTTCAATCCCAAACAAAAACTTACTAAACATTAAATAAAAAATGCGTCGGATGACAACGGAAGAGCGTGGACGGGCCGTCGGTATGATTATTGCTGGTACATCGATTCGGCAGGTAAAGGACATTGCGTAAATTGTTCATTTTTATTAATTTATTTAATCGATTTTCAACGTTTTATTTTCTCTTTTTCAAGTCCAGTATTGTGTATTATAATATTCCTCATCCTTCTGGCAGGTTAGTTTATTCATAAGTTTACTTGTCTGTCCGTCCGTCCGTCCGTCACTTCGTTTGTTCGTTCGTACATGATTCTGTCTAACCATGTTCATTATTTCTGAAAAAGTCGCAATAATGAGTTGTTTTATATTTATAGGTAGCCAGAACAGTCAACAGACGTTTTTCAACAATTTACAACCTTTGGCTCAAGTGCAATCGCACCGGAAGTGTTGATGACCTTTACCGAAGGCCAAAAAGACGTGTGACAACGCAGCGTCAAGATCGCTACATCCTTGTAACACACCTTCGTAATAGAAGAATAACAGCGACAGATATTGCCAGACGTTTAATAGGCGTCCATAATATAAACGTGAGTGATCAAAGAGTACGAAATCGACTACGGATCATGGGATTGAGAGCGAGAAGACATTTTGTGGGATTAGTATTGACTGGAAGACACCGGCGAATTCGGCTTCAGTGGGCCAGAAGGTATTTGAGGTTCACCAGAGCAGACTGGGCAAATGTCGCCTTTACAGATGAGTCCAGATTTAATCTTCAGAAGTCTGACGGCAGAGAGCGAATTTATCGACGACATAGGGAACGATATTCGGATAATTGCGTCAACGAAAGATCTCATTTTGGAGGAGGGTCAGTGATTGTTTGGGGAGGTATTAGTTTGCACACTAAAACTGATATGGTGGTTGTTCGAGGAAACCTGAACGCAGACCAATACCAGCAACAAATACTTCGACCAACGCTTATTCCCCATATTCGCGCTAACCGTGGGATGACATTCATGCAAGACAATGCACCTTGCCATACTGCAAGAACTACCCGTCAGTTACTTCAGGGCAACAACATTCGAATAATGGAGTGGCCGCCATGTAGTCCGGATTTAAATCTAATCGAACATGTGTGGGACGAAATCGACCGTCGTGTGCGACAGTTACCAAGGCAACAAAATATTGCTTACCTCACAAGGGACATTGTCAATGTTTGGAATAACATACCTCAGCGTTTTCTACATAACTACATAAATTCCATGCGACAACGCTGTTTAGCTGTTATACACGCAAACGGCTGTCATACGCGATATTGATTTTTGTAAATTTTGAAATTACTGATATCTATGAATTTCGATACAATAAACTTCTTTGAAATTCATAAAATACTTTGCTTTACTGATGTGATTACTTATAGAACATTTTTCAATACATTTATTTCCAATTTCACATATATTTTATTTTTCTGAGACAAATAAATAAGAAAATAACAAGTGATCGGTTAGCAATTTTGACTAGTGTACTTATAACAATAAATCTGCTACACAACCTGTGCAACCTGCTGCTGTAAATATGATGTATCACGCTGGAGTGGAAACACTTTTAACTGTTGGATATTCTGAGATTAGCGAAAAACTACTAAAAAGACCAGCACCTAAAGTGGATTTTAATATGACAGATTTTGGGATGCTGTCTGTGGATATAATGTTAGCAATGGCTACGAGGGATATGTTGATTAAGCAAAGTATTATTCCTGCGGATATTATGAAATAATTTAAAAAAAATATATATATATAAAAATGGCAAGTGCAGTAGCAATGATGATAGGTGGCGCATTAACAAATGCATTGGCGTTTAGCGGTTCAAATTATTTCTTTTCAAAAATGGGAAGTCATTCAGATGAGGAAAGACAAAGGCATGACAAAGCAGGGGAACAATTAAACGCAGCACAAGCGGAGTGGAATAAAAAAAAGAACAGAGAGATTAGATTTTATTAATAAGCAACTGCAAAAAGAGCATCATGCAGAGCAGACTTTTGATGATGTGGACCATGCTATGAAACAGTATTATTACACAACTGGCAAACATTTGCTTTTGGAACCGGAGCCCAAGTTGAGTGATTTTTATACACCATCTCCGGATCAACAGAATAGAGAAATTACGTTTATTGTGGTGGGCATGGCTGCAACTGGATTTGTGGCGTATAAATTGAGTTTATAAAAAAAATAGTTTAAAACTATAATTACTTTAGATTTGGAATGACTAAGTATGTTTACTTTGAAAAGACTAAGTCATATGCGTGATACCTATTTTGTTGTTGTTTTTACATGGTTTCAATCCAAGTGGTCGCATATAATATGGTGGTTTAGCACTCTTCTCTAATTTATTTTTGAGATGATCAGGCGCCCATACTTCACCGTTGTCTAATAATGTCAATACCATGGATGGACCATATTCAGTATCCACTATTTTTGTATCTGTAATTTTGTATATTTTATCTATTTCCAAGTCTTTCCATTTCTTTGTGCTATTTTGATATTGCTCTTCAAGCAGTTCATCAAATTGTGCAGTTGTGATATCCATTTTTTTATAGTTATATAAAGTTTAATCTTTAGTAGAAAAAATGGAAAATATTTATTACAGCCCAAAAGAATTTTGGAAAGGTTACTCAGCAGTTAAAAAATTGGCAAAAGAGGCTGGTGTTAGTGAAAAAAAGGCATTAGAATGTTTAAAGAATCAAGCTGTGTGACAGATTTATTTACCCGCACCAATACAAAATAGTTAGACCCAGGTTTGATGTTTCTGCTAAGAATGGAGTGCATCAAGCTGATTTGTTATTTTTACCGCATGGTACTTTTGGTTTTGGTCGTGGCCGCAAGACATAAATATGCGTTGACTGTGGTTGATATTGCAGGTAGATACAAAGAAGCAGAGCCACTGACTTCCAAGGGTAGTAAATAAGTTGCTAAAGCATTTGAAAAAATATACAGTCGGCATTTGAAATATCCAAAATTATTACAAGTGGATCCAGGCAGAGAATCTATGGGTGCAGTATCGCAGTTGATGGCAAAACACAAAGTAAATATCAGACGAGGCAGAACAGAAATACACAGAGACCAAGCTTTAGTGGAAAGATTTAACAGAACATTAGCTGAAAGATTGTTTGGCTATCAGTATGCTAAGGAAATAGATTCACAAAAACCTAATAGAGAATGGGTAAAGAGATTACCAGAAGTTGTTAAAGCATTAAATGCGGAGACAAAAAAGCCACCTCCTGTTGAAACAAAAATATTAAAAGATGATCCTATTTGTATGAATGCAAGTGTAAGATATTTATATCAACCCGGGGAACAAGAAGGTGGAAGACGCAGAGCAACTGATCCAATGTGGAGTGTAGATATTCACAAGATTAAAAGTTATATGGTGACGCAAGGTATAAGAGTTTATTATTTGAAAGCACCAGCGCCACAGAGAGGATTTGTCAAAGAAGAATTACTTATTGTTCCTGCTGATACTCAAATTCATAAGTTTTTATAGAAACCATGTGCATCAGTTTAATTTCATCTTCTCGTATATATCTTTTTTAGTAAAATGGTGATAATGTAGATTTGTTTACTGTTACGCCAAATATCTGATGCTTTATTGATCGTATCATGTTCATTTCATGGGTGTATATTTTTCTTGCCAAACAATGCATCCTCGTAGTTCTCAAAGTTTATGTGTTTTTCGACTACATATTTATTTACACCCTTTGCTTTCTTAATAATCTGCTCATTCACTTTCAAAATAGAATCTTGTTTGGATCTTAATCCAATATCCTCAACTGTAGAAATACCAGCACATTCATCTTTCATTTTACCAATTGCTTTCTTAATAATCTTCTCATCCGCTTTCAAAATAGAAGATAGTCCGGATCTTAGCTCATCCGCTCTAGAATATAGTTCGGGTCTTGATTCAATATACTCAACTATCGGAACACCAGAACATTCATCTTTCATTTTATTTATTACTTTTTTCAATAACCTGCTCATCCGCTCTCAAAATAGAATATAGCTTGGGTCTTAATCCAACATATTCGGCTATAGCAACACCAGCACATTCGTCTTTCATTTTACCCAATACTTTTTTGTTTGTATCATCATGCATTGGATGATTTTGAGGATAATCACTCAAGTCATACTCATCTTTCATTTCAGCCATGTCTTTGTATGCATCATCTGTTCTGATGTCTACCAGTAGGCTGTCAGTGTCGGTGTATAATAAAGTACAGTCATCTCCGTACCTTTTCTTTAGGGTAATATGGTACCAATCATACATCATGTACTTTGATAAATCCAATACTGACATCCCAACATAGATTGGTTTGTTTAATGTTAATTTTGTTTTGTTCACATGTATTGCTGACAATTCATCTGAAAATTGTATACGCCTGTTAAAGTTGGGTTTGGCTATTATTTTTCTTATCTTTTCATTTTCAGAGCCGTCAGTTTTGACTAGTTTTATATCAGTCCGCTTGCGTAGATTTTCCATTGTTTTGCCAAACACAGAGTTGTTCATAAGTTTGTAAAAATCTGTTTCAAATTTTGATTTAGCCTTTCCTCTAAGTTTTGTGTTTAGGTTTATGTATGATTCCATCCATGGTTTTTCATTAAATTCTAATACTCTGTGTATTTTCTTTAGTTTCATGCCTAAAGATAAATACAGTTGCAGGTTCTTGTGATGTATCACATATTTTTCTTTGTCCCTAAGATTGGGAACTAGTTGTTCTGTATTTATCATGCTATTATTTTCTAACAGATCTTTTTGGTATTCAGACAACCATTCTTTTTCCACTGCTAATCTTTCCGGTGCAAGCGGATAGTCATTGTGAGCTTCATGAAGTTCTTTAGGATATTCCAAATCAACTTCAAGCATTTGTCCTTTGCCAGGTTTTGGTTTAGAAAATGTTCCAGTCTTGTTTTTGGCTTTCCAAACAAAGCCAGAATATGGAAGTGGCTGACTCATTGCCCATCCATAAAGATTATTTGCATCAAAATACATTAAAAAGTTGTTTTCCTCGTTAGGGTTATAATCAACTACATGTTGATTGTTTGCTTTGGCATATCGTTTTGATACCACAATTATGCCACCTCGCATTCCTTTTTCTATAAATAAGTGCTTGTCATTGTCTGTCAAAAGTTCTAATTCTATTTTTGAATGTTTGAGTAAAGCATCCCAAGATAATCCAGGTGCTCTGTAGTAATGTAAAGCATCAAGTTTGTATGCACTCATACATGTTTTTCTAAAAGTTTGAAACACATCTGCTAACAGAGTTACATCAGTTTTTAGATATAAATCATGATAGTCTCCAAGAGTTTTACAGTTAAACTCTTTCTATATTTTTTGAGCGTATTCGTAATCTTCGGGACTTATACTTTCATCTGAGAGACTACTGTAAAACTTTTCTATAGGCGGTAATTGCGTTTCCTTAAATCGTTCCATACTGTTCATATATTCGTATGGATAAACACCTTTTCGTAAAAGTAAATCTGTTTGTTCCCCAATCTGATTTTTGGTAATTTTGAAATCAGATTTGTCTGTTGCTTTAACCAATTTTTCCAAAGACGAAGCCATAAACTGAAAGCTATCCAAGAATCTAAGTTGTCCGACACTAAATGAAATATACTTTTCAGCGTTGTTTGGAATGCATGTAATATTACCTGTCATTTTATGTATTTTTTGCATTATAAGATGACTATCATATCCTTTGAGGTTGTGAAATACAACAGGGATGATTGTTTTATTTGGTTTTATTTTTAGTTTAGGTTGCAGTTTTTATGTGCTGCACCTCTGTATTCTCCTGTAAAATGACTGTGGTCTCTTACTTTACCGTTTTTATCATTTTTTATTTCGTCCTCACATATCCAGCAATGTGTTGCTTTTTCATAATCTTCCTCATTTTGTTGTGTCATAATTAAGGGTTTTGGGTGAGCAAATATTTTATTAATGTTGCTCTTCTCACATTCTAAGTGATTTAAAAACTTTTCAACAGCATCTTTACCTCTGTAAATAACAGGTTCTTCAGCTTTGCCATCATATCTGACAACCTGGTATCCAAAACCACAAACTTCGTGTACATTTGTGATTTCAGATTTCTTTCCAAATTTGATTGAATGTGGTTTAATTATACTCTCAAAATCAGCATATATTGCATAAGGCACAGGCATCTGATTTTGATGATTTTTAAATTGTGTGTGATTTTTACCTTTTTTTGGCATTTCTATTCTGCAAGAATTTTTGTTGATACCCTCACAGTCTTCTCTGTGTTTGGTAAGTAGATCTTCTCTTGAAAAGCCGTAAAGACAACGATCGCAGAAATAAGTTTTACCGTGATATTTGTTTTGATCATAAAGTAATCTATTTAGATTTTTAATCCAGCAATAGTGATATTTTGTTGTTATTGTTTTTGGTTCGTTGGGATAATCATCAGGGTTATAATTGTCATCCATAATTCCTTCTTCATTATTTGGATCATCTTCATCTTCATTTTCTAAATCAACCTCAACGTCTTCAGAAATTAAAAGCAAGTTAATTCTTTTTATTTCTTGCGGTTGCTGTGACATTCTATATGGAAATACAGATACCCTTTTTCCTGTGCATCCGTAAACATTAATAGCAAGGTTGTTTTGTTTTTCTACTTTGGAAATTTGTGAAATTGGAGTGGGAAAGTCAATACCATCCATATTCAACTTACCCATGTGTTTGTTATAACTAGATATCCTAGTTGGATTATTTTTATTAGGCCACAAAGCAGAAACCAATGCCTCTTCCAAGCACTTATTATCTTCATTATTAACATTAATTATTGCTTTTTTATCAGATACTGCTTTAGACAAAGGAATATATGAAGAACCTTTTAATGGTTCATACTTTGCAAAATTTAAGTAAAACGTAACACAGTGATCAATCTCCAATCCAGATGCTGTGTTTGTAAATCTTTCAAGACTCTCTTGTATATTTGCAGATGATTTATCGTAAAACTCATTTATTTTTTCAGAGGTTAAAATTGCATTTTGTTCGCTGTGTAATACTGCTGTGGTGTATTTTTTGGTATCACCATCATCTTTAAATAAATTTACAGTGAGACCTAATTGAAACTTTAATCCATTCATCTTTGTCAGCTCTTTGCTTATTTGTTTTGTAATAAGGGATTTTTTATCACGAAATAGTTTTTGAGGGTCTCTGTATTTCTCGGCAGATATCTCGTATGCTTTAAAATAGCCACACATTGGTTTGTCAACCAGTTTTAATTCTTCTTTAGATTTTCAATCATTAAGCTCTTTCAATTCATTTATAACATTGTCTCGTGATTTAGCATATTTCTGATTTTGCTCATCTTGTAATTTATCATATTTCTGCTTTTCTCGTTTACGTTGTTTCTTAGCACGTCGTCTCTTGAGTAAATTGTCTAATGTTTGAGATTTAACCTCTTTTGAAGTTTCTTTTGGAACTTCTTTAAAAGGTTTTAATGCATTTATACCGTTAGATAGTGTTTGCTTATCTATTACACCTGTATCAAACAGGCGTATTAAATTTTCTATAATCTCTTCAGTCTTCATTATTTCTTTTTGATATATTTATATTTTATTTTTATTTAATATAAAAAAATATGTCAAAAAGAAACAATTGAAATTAATGTTTGCAAATTTCTTAAAATTGGATTACACAATCCGTGTAAAAATAAGATTACAAAAGATTCTAATTATTGCAGTTTGCATAAGTATAGATTAAAAACAAGTCATGTATTGCCGTGCTCAATATGTAAAAAAGGCACAAGAGCAAAAAATAAAATTTGTGCTGATTGTGGTGGAGTTTCAGTCAGAATAATGACACGTTATTGGAAATTTAAAGATTATAATGCTGAGTGCTTAAAATGTAGACGTATTGATGTTTAACCATATAAAAAAAATATGTTGTAATTTTGATAACTTATAAAAAAATTAAACTTGCAATCTTCACTACCCCTATTTTAAAAAAGTTTTAATAAATCAAGTAAAATCACCATTTCATGGTGATTTATTATATATGTATTATAGGCGTTTCTGTTGTAATTTGAGGCGAAACGGAGTGAGACGAAAATTACAACAGAACGCCTAAAATACATATATATAGAGTGCGTTGACATATTATATAAGGATATATATGAGATATGGAATACACAACGTACATACAGAGCTTTCTCACCCACATAACTCAGTACAGTCAATTCGAGTTCTGACTGTTGTCTCCACGCAGTTGCCTAACACAAGAGAGACGTTGGTCTTATTCTGGTCTTCAACTTTATGTTTTCAAACTATTTAACATGTTTAATATGACTTAAGCTACTTGCGAAATATTTTAGTCACATTTTTTATTTTGGGAACTGAAAATATTTATGATAATTATGATATAATCTCGTTAAAGTGTTTGCTTTTTATGGATATTTAACCTGTGTCATTATTTTGATGGTAATACAATCTCTTGCCCCAAGATATATTCACAATGGGGCTTTCAAAATGCACTAAAAGATATGCATTATTAACGTAGCTCTGCTAATTTAAAGCCAGACATATCAAATTAAATGTCTGGTTACGAATTGAATAGTTTTACAATTTCAAAAGATAGTCGGTAAATTGATTTTTACAATAGTTCATCTACGCAGTTTGAATAGTAGGCATTTCTCTTCCTCAGTGGAGGTTGCATTATGAACTAGTTGTAATAAAGCTCTGTTTTAGTTAACTAATATATCACATTTTAATAACTGTGATATATATTTTGGAGATGTTATGATTACATACGTTTTTGCCGTACACATTCAGGATTAGACATTTGTATGATATAAGGCTTATTTATTTTCAATCTTAATGTTTTAAGAACATAAACTGGTTTACAATATCAACATCATACACAATGGGTGCAATTCAGTCATAGTGAATTTAAAAACATGGCTGTAAATTCGTTTATAGACAGGACATAAACAGCTTGATATGTTCAATGACGTGAAAAATACTAGACGGTAAACTATATGAGCTGTTTATGTTCTTAAAACATTAAGATTGAAAATAAATAAGCCTTATATCATACAAATGCATCATATTTTCTGGATTAAATAGCTATTTTAATTTAGAATGTCTTATACTAATGCTGATATGTTGACTATTTGAATGAAGCAAACAAAAATCAAAGTGTATAAACGCAAATATGAGTGATGAAAATATTCCTACTTTGTTCCATTTCCTACTTTGCGCACTGACGATAACGAACATATTCTTACTTTGTCCAAATTCCTACTTTGCGCACGGACTATTTCGGAATTGAAACGCGCATTTTGGGAATTCCGATAATGCCGCGCATTTTAAGAATTCTTACTTTGCGCAGAGCAATTCCGGAATTGTCCATATTCTTATTTTGCGCATAACATGTATACGGTAAAGAATAGTATACATCTTACAAGTTTCTTTCTGGATCACTGGATCACCAAGGTTTCCGGGAAGATAGGTATTTAAAAAGATAATATTTGAGATAAATTATAAACCAAACAGTGTTTTAAATCGAGCGCTTTCAGTTTTTATCGCCCTCTTCAGGATACATACATAAAGTTACAAAAACAAAAACATAAATTTCGGAAAAAATATTTTAAAAGCAAAAACTTAAACCAAATAATACTATAAACATGAGCGTTATGCGCCATGCCAGTATGGGTATAACACAGTTGCAAGGTGGTAACAGTGTATATGTATGACAAAAACGTTGCTATACGTTAAATTGTGTTCATATAAAACCTCTAAGTCCGAAGCCGTGTTACACGCTGAGGTAACTCAATAGCCAGACACAGATCGTTACTTTATTAACAGACATTCTAATAAACAGTACTTTGTACACCTTTATAGAAATTGAATATGATAGATAAACGTAGGTATACAAGTCGAACAGGACAAATAGGTTCACAGTCAACCAAAAACACTCATGCAATCAGAGTAGGATGTTAAGATAATAATATTGATTGGATGTGCGGAAGGCTTTTCACATGTCGCCACATGGCACAAACAACACTATTGTGACAATAACATATATAAATACTGAAAAGATGATCCCTGGGAAGCAACAAACACAAACAAGAGAGAAAAGTAGGACACTCGGTTTTATTGAGACTGTTCATGAGGGGTAATTATAAGATGCAGCACCTCTCACGCCTCCTAGAACCGGCTTAAGCGACATTCTATTTTAAAGTAACACAGAATGGGTTTTATATAAACCATATACAGTACACTTAGTATTGGTGATTCAAAGGAATATCAGTTGTGTTAGTTTGTTTTAGTTTATCAAACGTTTCATCTACTACTTGCTGGAGAAATACCTTGTTTTCATTAATATCAAGTTTGTTAAAAAAAGTGTTCTAAAACCATATTTAGAAAATCAATGTATACTAATTCACACAAATGATACATCTATAATGCGTTGACTCGTTACACTCCTGGCGAATCCGTACGCAGCGAATACAGTGTAGTGCATTATAATCAGATCGTTATCATACAAGCGTATATTCGTATCATATAAGCGCTATATTTCGTATTACAGCTATTGATGTAGATTCTACCTTTTAGTACGGTGATCCCGCCTACTTCGTAGCGTACAGTAAATCAATTGCGGAGAGTTTCTGAGTGGTTTAATTTAAGTAGATGAACCTTTATTGCGTATGTTTATTGATACCATTTTCATATCACCCATAACGGTTTGGTAATTGTTTTTTTAGATGTGGTACTTTTTGATTGTATACATAAATTGTCTACATTATGACAATGAAATGGAAGAACCAGATACAAATAACACAATTAACGAAACTGAAAAAATAAGAATAATTATCTGGTATTACCCTAATAATTCCAAGTATAAGTTCTGAGTTTGAAATTGTCGGAGTTTCATGATAAGCGACACAACATAAATAATGTCAAAACGTTTTGATACATTTCATTTTAAACCTTTCCACAGGAGTGTTTTCGTAAGAATTTCCTGCAATACGATGCTTACAGATGAATCTCATTACCGTAATATGGCTGATACAGTATGACGTAAATCTTGGATACGAATAATCATTATTTCATTATTACAATCCAGACATCATTACGTACTCAGACATGGCTTTACATTGTTTCATTTCTATACCTTAGTTAGAACGATAATGATAATGGCAAGACTCCGTGGGGTTTTATCGTCCCCTTTATCACCACCGTGTCACGAATGGAGGTACATAAATAATACTGTATGTGCCTGTGTCCATTTATGTGTCTGTTATTTCCATCACATTGTCTAGTAAACTGAACGTAAACTAGACTAGCTGGCGGTGCAAGAGTGCATGATTATTTCATTTAGTGCAATTTAGCGACATAAATATATTTCCGCATACGCTTTTATAATCTCCGTTTACTCACTATGTAAATGTAAATGGAAACGTACATTTTCGCCCATATCCGACGTCTTGCAAAGTGATATTGGGTGTATAATGTACTTGGAACTAAATGTACTCTTGCATACTCCTTCGGGATTGGTGCAATTAACAGTTACATAATTTACGTCACAAGAAGTAAGTCACACGGCAAAAAAATCATAGTATGTTGTTGTAACAATATTGACCAAGTGGAGACAACTCACCAAGGGAGAATCAATAATAACATTAAAGCATTTAAATGCACGTCATATGAAGCGGTATTCACTATTCTAATTAAGAATTAGACCGTTCGCTTTTAATCGAACAGAATATCTGCATGTATTTAATACAGCTATATCAAAGCTATATCAGAGTTATAGTCGTCTCAAATGTATATCTAGCTGAGTCCTTCCGGTACAGTCCACTGTGTCCTGCACTTAAACTAGATACACAAATCGAACTGGAAAGTAGCATTCAAGGACGACAGTCAACCATAAAAACACAGAAAAACAAAGAACAACTTTAACGATGAATAAAAGGCAAGATAAGACATCACAAACACAAAATAAATGACAATAGGGCTACCGCATTGGAACTGTCAGTGGCAAACAATCCGCTGGGGGTTTAAACCGGGTTCTAAGGTGCACCAAACCTCACTCATACCCTACTGCCATCCAAGTAAACGGGACACGTCCCTCATTATCGATGGCTGTTCGTCCCGGTACCTTCTTCCGGTGGCGTAGTTTCCAGTCCTGTATTTTACATCCGATGACGTTATCCCTTACCTGCGTAACTAGGCCCTCTTGCCTAGCTTCCTCGTGACTACTGCCTTGTATATCGCCCAAACAGCGAATGATGTCTTTCCCCCTCCTATGACGGCGTTGCCCACCTACGACCCCGTAGACCACGCTCCCGACAATGCGCTGTACCTTCACTCCTAGCGTATATACGGATAGAAAATGTGTACTCATTCCTACAATGTTATCACAACATGTATTCTACAACAGCATTAAGGTATCGCCATACCTAATAACTGATTGCAATGTAATCTTTTTTCAGAGTGAATAAACACGAAGTCTAAACCGTCTCGGAATTATATAATGCTAAACGTTATCAAAATGTATAATTCAATTATATACGTAATTCAACAACAATGAAATCTCACAATTCTAGATATAAATCAACACTTACAACACAATAATTCAACCTGGAAAATTATAATTAATTTTCAAGCATAGAAAACATTACTGAACGAATGTTAGGTCATAAATGTACCGCGACCTCAGAGGGATTGAATAATAATAACAATATAATAAGCCACCTCATAAACCAAATCAGAGATATTTACACTGCACAATAAACAATACCCATTTATGCAACGAAGTAATGACAGTTAGAAACCTCCGTAGAACATGTACTTACAATCTGAAACGCGTTTTACATTTAACTATCTATAGAACAACTGGCTCTATCAATAACGTAAATATAAGCTATAATAAAATATGAGACAATAGTGTGCTAAACTCAACGCTTTTTGTGTTTGTGACGTCATATGCCTTTATTTATGCCGTGTGTTGGGGTTTACTGTTTTCTGTAAAAGATGCATTTCCTGTTCGACTTTTATACTTATTTCTACTAAAAATGCCTGGTTTAAGAATAAGGTGGAATAACGCCTTTGTATACTGAACTTTTCAACAAAACAAATTGTTTGGACTATTGGTGGTGGTCGATCTAATTATTCTATATACATCACTTCTTATTTCCTGTTTCGCTGTCTATATAAAAAGGGAAAGAAAAAATAGTACTTTTTATTTTTGCTCAGTTTATGTAACAGTATCATAATGATGCGAGCTGAAAGTGGATACTAACGGATATATTACTTGAATGGATAACGCGTTATGATGGGCAGATTAATAGGTATAAATCCGCGTTCAGTCTCCATGACGTCGTATATTGTGTAAACGTCTCAACACGATGTCCTACATAATATACCATTGTTTATATTATAATAAAGGAACAAAAAGAAACGTAACTCGGGAACTTTCGCTATTTAATTTTGTATACTGCACACTTAATTCCATGTAATATTTCAGAGAAATCCCAAGATGATTTGTATATCAACCTTTTTTTGTAAAACGGGGTTGCAGCTACATATAGAGGATCTTAAACGAGTTCCCATTTCATATCAGATTTATGAAACGAGTTATGAATTATTTTAATTTTAACGAGCCTTTTGGCGAGTTAAAATTAAAAATAATTCGTAACGAGTTTCTAAATCTGATATGGAAATGAGAACGAGTATAAGATCCTTTTTATCACATAACATTGCAATCAAATTAGTAAAAAATTGTTAGATGTACATAGAACCGCCACGACGTCAGACACACTTTAGCGCCATAACGTCATAAAATATGTGACGTCGTAACGTCGCGTCTCACACATAACGTTGCGTATAAAAGAGTTCGTGTTTTACCTCTTTACAAAATAGCAGTTTACGACCTCTTTTTAACAAACTAAAAACAATGTTTTGTATAACGTGCATTATTTTTATAAGCTGTCACAAATAATAAGTTTATGACTCAAATCTGGGTGAATTTATAATAAATAAAATAGTTTCAGTTAATAAACTTGCGTAGTGTTACAGGTTTAACTCAACCAATCAAAATCGTTCCAGGTTGTATTACACGTGTGTCATACAATATAATATTAAATGGGTGTTCGACACTGCTAACAAGGGACGGTATGTGATAAAGAGAAAATACTAAACTGTACTGCTGCAGACTTTTCGAAAACAGTACACTTAGTTACACAAAATTCCTAAATGTTGAACTTCCGCTTTGAACAATGTACTAGTCATCTAAGAAATGTATTTAAACACATAAATTTCGGGTAAATGTTTCAAAGCAAAAAATTAAACCAATTAATTTAGGTTGCGGTACACTAATTGCTTTCCCATAGGCTACAATGCAAGCTTTTCCGAAGATAAAAAATAATAATAAACATACAAATTCAAAAAGATGTGTCTTATTTTCAAGGTAAGTCCAAGTCCAATGTGCGGAAAGTTAAAATTCAGCATGTTTCCCCTACATAACTTTCCATTGGGGCCGCAATATTTGTTTACATGCAAAACCGCAGTAAATATTTACCTGTTTTTGAGTGGGGGTAAAAATAAATGCTCTCATTTTAATAAATGTTATTTATTAATTATTTAACAACTCTGAAAATGTATTTATCTGGCATGTTTTAATTTTCGTGACCTTTCACTTCTGGCTGAGGTCACTCATGGAAAGGGGCGTGGCCAAGTCCTCGCTATATTTAGGATACCGCAACATATACCGGGTTGTATTTTCCAATTTATTGAAAAATGAGCTTTAATGTTACTAACAGTAGTCATATACAAGCACTCATGGAAAAAAGAAAGCTTGTAGTGTACACAATTGTACATGTTTTCTTTTATTTTGAATTTACCACAATTTTTCAGTCGAGACAATAAAACCCGTTTTCCGAAAAAAATTACAATATTTTATGATTTCATCAGTTCGTCAAATATTTTATGCCAAATATTTTACTGATGTTGTTGCATAGTTCCATGTGTCATATTATACACCGTCTGCCCCTTATTTTGTACATAATCCTGTTTATATGCACATCTGACTGGTGTTTTTATCCCCACCCCCACTATACATGAATAGTTCACACACTTGTGTTATATTGTTTTCATTATTTGAATCATAGATACATGTATGAAGCAATAGAAATGTATTACTTGTTGAGCGTTAATGGTTGTTATGTGTAGAAAGACATCACTATTACAATTTAAGTTTAAATAGTCTACCTTTTTGCAACGAGAAAATACCTTTAAAAGCTCTGCTTGATTATGAAATTCCTCCATCTATGGTACCAGGCCTTCTAGACGCAACGATGGAGTTTTGTCATCTCTGACAAATAATTGAGCTTGTTTGTGACGCTCAAAAGTTAAATAGTCTCCTCCACTTAATGTTTTTACTGGTTGGTGTTTGCTGTCGTCATCATGTGCAAGTACTTGCATATGTCAGCCATGTATTCATTGTTCGTCTCATTTTTCTTAAGCACACCCATGTTGATCTGAAATAAGTTTAAAACAATAACATGCAGCAGATAACATTTGTTTGCAAATCTTATTAATTGTGCACTGTTGCACGTAGCTGACTACTAGTTTCTATATATTGATATCCCATTTGATTCTTATAGTTTGAATAAAATAAAAATGCCATTTTATCGCAAACTGAATTATTGGAGTGCAATAAAGTGTAATGTTTTAAACATATTTTAAGTTGTAACAATTTAATTTTTTTTATATATAATACATGTTTGATAATTGCAGATAGCGGCAAATGACAACAAGATGAAACATTAGCATTGATGATGGCTGTATGATAAATAAATGCATGCAGTCATGTGTGTTAAATATAGTTTTTATTAATCTTAATGGATTAATTGATATAATGCTCAACAAAGTCTAGCATCATACAAATTTAACCAACTAATTCAATAACAATAAATGTATGCATAAATGACGATGTAAGTATGTACAAGTTAAATAAAATATATGTTCTGTTCTGTAAAAATAGTGTGTAAATTCAGGGAATATACTCCGTTTACATAATAAATGAAAACAGCATTAGCCATAATGGAAATAAGGGAAACCCCGGAAAAGGAAAAACAGAACCTACGAGAAATACGAGATTTAAATATTAAAAGATTGTGTTATACGAATACATTTAATTAATATTAATGTTTAAATTGGTAAACATGGTAAATTTCCATTGTTAATAATAAAAAATAGGAGTCAAGTGTGACACAGAGGAAGATGGGAATAGCTGATTTGAAAAGCACTACAAAATGTATAGATTTCTATATAATTTGAGAGGGATAGTACTGAATATGTTCATTTACAAGGTGGCCACGATGGCCTAGTGGATAATGCATTGTGGTTTGGAGCTAACACCTCTGCCCCGCGTTAACAACTCCGATACATACCATATTGATGTCTTCATTCTTCATATTAGCTCCCTCTGTCACTGTCCTAATATAACCACATCTGTTGTTTTAGCCCCATTATATGTTTACATCAATGTCTGAGTCATGCGCTAGAATCCAGTAACGTGTTTGTGATCCGAGTGAAATTAAAAATAAGATATATATTGCATACACAGGGAATGCACTAATGATTCTAAAGGGACGCAGAGCAATCTTGAATAATTTTATTAAAATAAGCACCTCCGGTGTATCATTCAAGTATGGTGTTCGTTTTAAAGGGACCCACGGCAATTTTGATGTGTTTGAAATGGGTGTCTCGATTTATATAACCAGAATTATGTTTACTTTTAACCTGGTTACATTTAAATAGATACTACTTTAAGTATTCTCTTTTTCGTCTTACTTTACTATACGTTTTAATATATTATTGGTGCAATACAATACAATTTGCTTATTACTATTCTTATAATTAATATAAAAGATTGAACAAATGTAAGTTATCCACCGGACGCCGTGAGTTTAAAAAAACAAAAGGATTGCGATGTGTCCCTCTAACGTTGCTTGAATACATTTTGAAATTAAAGGTTATATCATCTTAGAGTTTTCAATATATTTTCGTTAAACTACCACGGGTTAAATACAATATTGGTGCAACAATTTCAAATGTAGTAATATACAAAAACAACATATGCAATTAACGAAGAAACACTAACGGGATGCCGCGAGTTTTAATGAAATTCAGATTGTCTTTATCCCTTTAATATGAATCAAGCTGATTAAAATATTCATTAAATTAAATTGCGCGTATGAAACATTTTTTATAACAACGCCGTACATAGCTATTAATTAATATATTGTGAAACATATGTTCTTAGAAACAGTCACAAAAGGCACGAATTTAAATAATCATATAGAGGAAAGAAATTGACGGGACGCCGCGAATTTAAATAAAGAAGATCACGACTGCCGTGTTTCAAACCTAAACTATCTGCAGATATTGCCGTTATTGAGCGATATAAACAAAGTCATACAGTTACTTATAATAAGAAAAACGTATTAACTTAACTTTGAAGAACTCGATTTCCTGTGAAGTTATATTATTTAACTATTACCGATTCCAATAAGAAAACAACGTTATCATACTTCATTGCAATGTGGTAAAATAGTTATATCTGGTTTACTTTTTGTCATTCCTAATTATTCACAGACCTAATAGCTAATTATTAATATGTCTGTGATTATTTGTACAACATGATATGTGCACACAATAAATGTAGAAAGTACAAGAATGGAAGTAAACTAAATTAATAATGTGTTTTACTCCTTATAGTTTTAAACTGTTCAATAAAATAGTTTCTGAGAGTATCAAATACCAGATAGTTTTCGTCTGCTCATATACTTCTTTTGACCAGTGTACATTGTATTAAAAATACAAATAAAATATATTGAAAATAAATTTCAACCTGTTATAAAGTGCCTTTTTAATTATAAATTAAATCAGTATTCGTCGTAAATCATAATTGAAAATGTTATGTCGCCTGATAAAATTATATAATACAATAAAGTATGCATAATTAAAATTAAGGATTGTACCATGCATTTATTTTAGTTCGTTAATTGTGATTGGCTGATTGAAATAAAAGGGAGTAACATACTCTATGTTACAACATGTGATTGGCCAACATATTAAGACGCTGAGAATCCCAACTGTGACTGTAATGGTCAGTAATGGACGCTCCACGGACACTCGTAAATAACAGTTCAGGATACCAGTCCTATATACATTGATAGCATTGATTTGACAAATAAATATGAATAATTAATAATGCAGGTATAAAGACAAACATATTAAATAACACGTTTTTGTTTTAAGATATGCATAAATACGCCAATGAACATAATTGCGTAGTACGAATACTGTTACATGCGAACGGGTAAAGTCATCTGGCCTAATTCAGGTAGAAGATTGCTTATGAAAAATATCTTTTCGACTTGTTAAGGCTTGTGTTTAAGTGTAAGTCTAAGTTTCATAGGCCACCATCCATTGCTGCACGACGAAGATCGGTGACAGCGGGCACATTAGATAAAGCTTGCACTGTAAAAAACGTAATTAAATAATTCATGTTAACGTTTATTATTTGCATGCGTTACATTTGTTAACATCATGTCGTAATTTTGTGTTAATTTGGATGATACTACGACGGCTACTGCTGCTGCTGCTACTACTTCTACTACTATTACTACTACTACTACTACTACTACGACTGCAACTGCTGCCGCTGTCGCTACCGCTGCCGCTTCTGCTGCTGCTACTATTACTACTACTACTGCTACTACTACTACTACTATTACTACTACTGCTACTACTACTACAGGCATGTTTTTTTAAATGCACGAATTATATCGTCCTTCCGCAACTTAAAGGAAGTACATCAGGCTTTGGAGGCAACACGTGCATTAATAAAATACAAAGTTATGAAATTACTAAATTATATTGTGAAATGGCTCTAAGATATAGATAGATCATTAAGTTTCCTATACTACAGCGCAATACTTACTAATTATACATTACAGCAAGGCTTATTAGGCCATGGCGTAATCAATAGCCGTCACACGTGATCACGCGTTACGCGTAATTCCATGCTTAGTGACTGACATATGGTACTGTGTACTGGGCTTGGGTATTTATACTAAATATCACATGCCCGTCAACAACAGGCAGGTTTTAAAATCGATGCACATCGTTTCTAAGTCGAGGAAAGATAAGGTATATATGTAACTAACATAAGTTGCGAATCCGAACTCTATGACTACAATATAAACATCTAAACCGGCCAGCCAAAAACATCGCCCTTTTGTTATTGTTCGAAGCTTCGAATAAAAAGTTACCAACTCTAAATTAATTTCACATATACTCATGTGCGGGTTTTTTATGAACCCGTGGATAAATATACAGTTTTAATAAGCACATATGCATTATTTTGTAACCTCAACACATGAGTAAATTTGGAAATACAGTTTTATAGTGAATGTTGGCGCTTGAGTTACCTTAATGGACCCATCGCGTTATTTTAGCAAAATTTAGATGTGGTGTTGCACCAGTAAGACTCGAAACAGGAAGATATGAGCGGCTAGTAGTGGAGGAAAGGCTTTGTCCGTTCTGTAACAATGCTATTGAGACAGAATCTCACGTTATCTTAAATTGCCCTATGTATAACGACGAAAGGATAAATATTTATACCAAAGCAAACAATATTAATGTGAACTTCTTACTACACTCGGAAGAGGAGAGCATGTCGTTGTTATTCACACATTTAGAATTTGTAGGAAATTAAATGACAGACTTGTGTTTCAAACATTAAAACTGTTTTCTGCTTCATTTTTACTTAAAACTGCTTGCATGGAATTAAACTGAAAACAAATAATTACAATTTCAATTTTCTTCTTTATTTTACCTTTTTGTTAAAATTATTATTGATACAATATTATAAAAAGTTAGTTATTTGGAAACAACAATAGCTTTGAACTATTCTAACAATTAACATTTATGAATGAATGAATGCAAGTTAATAGAAAACTAAAGGGACACCGTAACTTTTTAATCGATCAAGATTGTTATGTGTTCCTTTAATATGGTGTCCTTGTTTTGGACAGATACAATGTCGCATTGTCGTGGGCTGACAATGTGACACCCGACAATGCGACATCGCGACATTGCGATACGACAATGCAACATTGCGAAACGACAACGCGCCATTGCGATACGACATAGGAACAATTATGTGGACGAAATCGCGATACAACAACGCGACATTGCGATACAAAAACGTGACAAAAATGTCGTACCGCAATGTTGGGTTATAGTATTGCAATGTCGAGTTGTCGTATCGCAATGTCGCATTTCGTATCGCTATGTTGCGATATCGCACTGCCCGGTGTCGCATTGTCGCCCACGACAATGCGACATTGTATATGGCCCCAGCCGGACACGGTACATTCATATAAGCGACGCTAAAGGCGATAGTAGGGAATTGTTTTTACTTCTGGTGACTCGTTTTCTGGCACACTAGACACACTGTCAGGGCAAGCGGGTAAAGCTGTATTTCAGCTAAACAAATACTTATATAAATTTACTGATATATCACCTAAACATGTCTTAAACCGGTTTGATAAACTCATAATACCAGGTCTACAATATGGAAGTGAAATCTGGTGATTTCTATACGCTTATATTATTGAACGCGTACATCTTAGCTTTTGAAAAAACTTACTTGTTGTTAAAAAGGAAACACAAAGAGAGAATTTCTAGAGAGGTAACTGTAAATCACTGTTAGCCAAACAATTTCATGAGCATAGTGTGATGTTCAATTTTTCTTCAGATTATGAGGCATTTGTGACCAGTACACATAATATCACATTAAATAATGTTGTATATTTATTGTGTTGTGCTCTGATTTTTGGTCTAAAAACAATTAAGAAATACCAGATAAGTTTGTATTCAAAAGCTAAGTTATGAACATATATTTCTTCATTAAAGTAAATTAGAAAGTGTTGTTAAGCTATTCTTACCCTCAATATAGCAATGATATACAGATAAAAAACTAAGAGCGGGCCTCAATTTATATACCTGAGTTGATCAGCCATGCAGCGTGCTGGCTGTAAACAGTCAAGCTTCCCGTGTTTTTCAATGACTAAGTAGCGTTGGGAAATGTGTCTTTAAGCAAAGGCTTACTGACAATTTTATACAAAACTTGAATGGATAAATAAAAAATTCGTCTAGGGCTAAGACATATTCCCTTTTTCATGTGTTTGCATATAAATCATACCTAGATATAATAAAAGTACGTACATTTCGCTCAGTACTATGAAGACTTAGAATGTCTTCACATAGGTTACAAATTGAAGCAGGACGTTGGCACAAACCACAAAGAATACCTGTAAATGAAAGAAAATGCATCGTGTGTAATAAACTTGAAGATGGCTTTCATTTTATCATGGAATGTACAATGTTTAATGAACTAAGACAGAAGTACATTAAACAATATTTCTGGCGAAGACCAATATTCCTAAATTCATCGAGTTGTAAACATCTGAAAACGTTATCAAGAACCTGCCAACATATATTTTTAATAGTTTCAAAATTCGAAACGAACTTAACTATATTAATTAATGTCTGCTCTGCCATATTTCTTTAACAAACCATATTGTCAAATATTAATTTGACGCATTTGTGTGGGGCTTAGAGGTAATAATCCATTTTCATTGTGTAATTTGTTATCATTATATTGATATTCATAACTATATGTATTGTTTGTTAAATATTTAAATATTTCATAATCCTAAACTGTAACCTGTCATTGACTAATATGTAAATATGTTATGTTAAACTGTATATTTATGGACCAAATGGTCTTTTGTATTATTGAATAAAGCATTACAACATAATACCGTCTGCCACTATTTCTTCGTTTGTTTCTAGTTTTATTGCAGAATTTGGTATTTTTTTGCGGATTGCACGTTGGCGTCTTTTCGATTTAATGAGTATGATGTTTCCTATAACAAGCAATAGAATGGCAATACATATCTGCAGTTATCGTATAAGTAGATTAAGTTTTGCTGGCTCGAGCATTATATCCTTTGACATTTAGTCTTGTCTCACTGTAGTAATTAAACCTGAGTTTGGAATCATTTAATCTAATTATAATCTTGTTCCATCCCTAATATACATATATATGTATCAGGCAACAGTAGGCGTAGTTTAATAAAAGATAATAAGTCATAGTACACATGTTTGCTTATACGATTTCCTTTCCTTCGTTGTAGATAGTGTAAATGGTGCTTGTCATCGATTTTAATCCAGACTTAATCATCATTAAAAGTTGCGCACCAGAGGTCCACTTAAAACGGCCCGGTACATCATGTTTTATATGCACTGACAACAGATATTTTACTAGATTATAATTTGTCTATTCAGCGGTGAAAGATCATGATTTCTTGGTGACGAATATTCATTATCGCAGAGGCTACATATTTCCGGAAATAAACTCAGTAATTGTGCACTACTTTTTTAGCAATTGCACAATCGCGAGCTATATCACAACCTGATTTCTATGATGATGTGATTTACAAACTTCGCAAGATCCTTGGTCATAATCACTTTGAATTGATGCGATCTTTAATAAGCGTGTTAAAGGGTTCTTCAAAAGAGGTTATGACCCTATCGTTTTGCAAAGCATTGCAATGCAGTTCCTTACCTATTTACAGTTCGCCATTATGCTTTCCTTTTTGATTGTGCGATGATCGGTTAGACTGTGGACCCTATGATAATGTCGACTTACATTCTTAAATGACGGTAGCGTTGCATGTGTACTTAAGCAATGTCTGATCGTATCCTTAATGGTTTGCTCTCTTGTTATTATATATTTTGCTAAGCCATTGAGTATTTGCTTTTTTTTGCGTTATAGGTTGTTTGTACTCATACGTACAACAATCATATATGTGTTAGTGTCATATTGCCTATTATTGCTGCCCTGTTTCTCAGTGAATATAATCTGGCAGCGATATCTGTATTTACATTGCCCCGTTGTATTGGATGCAGTAGGGTAAGAGTGAGGTTTGGTGCACCCTAAAACCATGCTTAAACTACTCCCAGCGGCATGTTTATGCCACTGACCGTTCCAATGCGGTAGCCCTATTGTTAACCCTTTTAAGTTTTTGATGTCTTGCATTTTACTGATCTGTGTAACTATTGTTTGTTTCTATGCGTGCATGCTTTTGGTCCTTGAATGCTACATTTCCTGTTCGACTGTTATGTCTACTATATCTTGTATTTACCAGACACATTTTTGACATGAACATGGACTATATTGCAATATTACTTTAAAAGAACACGTCATCGGTTGGTGTTTTACTTCACCAAACACAAACATGATCTCGTAGGCGTAATGGTAACATCACACGTAAATCGCGTTTAGCTATGTCAGTCGCTGGTGTACATACAATGTAACCCGAGTTACTTCTTATGGTGTCTATGTTTCTCTATTTATTCGTTTCTTTAGAGCTTCTAGTCGTGTTGAGGACTTTCATATTCGTAATATTTGTATAACTAGAAGCTACTCCAGCAGGGCTAACGTTACCATAAACTTCGAAATCGCTTTGCAACATTTTATTAACGTAACCCTGATCAACTTTACAAATAAATTTTTTTTTTGAAAACTCTTCTGCGACAAGTACTTTCACAACCTGACTTATATGGTGGTGCGAATTACACAATTCGTAAAATCACTGGCCATAATCACTTTCATACAGTCTTTATTAAACTTGTTTAACAGTTTAACAAAAGACGTTATGACCCTATCATTTTGCAACGCACCGCTGGTTTAGTGATTGACCCATTTTCAGTTCGCCACTATGCTTTCCACTTCGTGGACCCTATGATGACGTTTACCTAAATCCTTATAGGACGGTAGCGTTTAATGTTTGTCTTCAGTATTGTCTTAACGTGTTGCTCTGGCTTCTGCCATGTCATTGAGTACTTACTTTGTGGCTTTCTAGGCTTTTTAATATTATATATAAAAATTATCATTTATGTGTTTAATATACTTATTTTGACTAGTAATGCTGCCTAATGTGTCAGAGATTATAACCTGGCGGGGATATCTTTCTTTACACTGTCCCGTTTGATGTTATGACAATAGGGTATGAGTGAGGTTTGGTGCACCCTATAACCTGGTTTAAACCCCCAGCAGCCATTAAGGCCACTGACCGTTTCAAGGCGGCAGGCCTATTGTCAACCCATTTGTGTTTGTGATGTCTTATCTTACCTTTTATTCATCTTTAAAGTTGATTTTTGTTTCTGTATGTGTGTGTGGTTTACTGTCGTCCTTAAATGTTACTTTTCCTGTTCGATGTTTATATCTCCTTTTGCCACTATGATTTCCTCTTTAATTGTGCTATGACCGAACAGAGTGTGGACCATTTGATGACGTCTAACAAATTCTTGGAATGACGATATATATAATGTCCTCACGTAAAACCCTTGCGTGTCTTTGTTTCTCTTTCTCTTCTTAGTTGGCATATAATGCATGGTTTTGTCGTCCTGCATCCCCCGCCTCTCTCTGTCTCTCTCTCTCTCTGTCTCTCTCTGTCTCTCTCTCTCTTTCTCTATAGAGGCTATGAAGAAAATCGTCACCATTCAGAAATCGAAAGGGAGGTAGAGAAGGGACCGACCGCAGCAAAACTATATGTGGGTGGGAAATGCTAAAGTTAGGGATAACCAACTAATCCCCGCGTGATGTACTTTTCACAAACTAGACAAAACATGTCATTTACAAAGAAAGGAATACCTGTGTAAATCTCACAAGCCCACGCGTCTTCTAATGGAGAACGGAATTTATTTTGCTACTACCCGTTGACTGTTCGCATAGATGTCAAGACCCAGTGGATGTCAAGAATGATATGGGGTTCCAAGCTGAGGAAACATAACAAAAAGAAGCGAGCAACACAGATAAATGAGTTTTAAGTGAATACAAATAGAATGTACAATCAGATCCTAACACATAATATATGAAGTCATTGTCTCTCACATGTACTAACATGATTCTCTCTGTTTGTCCTAACAAGACCTCACCCTATACTTGTCACAATCTTGAAATGAGCTATCATTTAAACGATTATAGATGCGAGGACAGAACATGTGTCCTCACATGGTCATGTGTGTCCTCAGAATCTCGACTTACATTTGTCCTCACATCAATGGACCTGTCACCCCTCTCTCTCTCTCTCTCTCTCTCTCTCTCTCTCTCTCTCAATGCGAAATATGTAACGAAAGCATTTATTTCAAAACTTTCCTCTGGAAATGAAGCATGGAATGAAAGGCCTCATCTTTATTTGATTGAATTGCACATGAGTATAGCCCATCGCTGCATTTTAAATCAAGATTGTTCTATTCACTTGAACCATGCGCATAACACAATATATCTTTGAAATATATCTCGTCAACTGCTAGGAACTGATTATGTGAGGCTGATACTCTGTCGTATTTTGCTGTGTTCAGTTAACCCACCAAACTTGGTCGAGTATTATATCAAAACAACATTCGTGTTCACAACAATAAGACACTAAATGGATGTTGCTGATGTTCACCTCCCTCGGGAAAAACAGTCACTATTTTCAAAACGAAACTCCATTAATCTGTATGTAATTTGTGATTAAATCGTTACTTAGGTTGTCGGCTAAAAACGCTTTCAATTGTGTTGTATTTAACAGGGGCGAGTATAAGGTTCGAGCTGAAGTGTGGGTTGAGGTGGATGATGTTTTTTTTTGCGCAACTTTAAAAACAATTAGTGATCGAAAAAAAGGAGGCGCAATATGAATTTTAGAAACTTTTCCGGTTTTAGAGGTGGGCGGGAGCTTGCGGCATCACATGTAAGTGTATGTAGAAATAAGAATAGTAAAAAAAAGGCATTGAAAAAGAGGTGGGCAGAAATGTAGGGAAACATGTTTTCTTATTCAGTTTTCAGATTAACTCACCAACAGTTCGGTTTCCAAATAGGTAATTGAAATTATAGGAATACACCAATAATACACCAAAGAGTATTTACGAATGAAAAACTCACACGGGTTATGCCCTAGCATATATGTGTCTCTTGCTTGCACCTTCTAGCTACAACCCTGCACCGTCCACGTAGTTTTTCTAAATATCTTGCTTTGTTTTTTTCAATAATTAATAGGCCTATTCTATGAAAAGTTGAAAGTAAATTGTTATCGCATATTACTATATTTAAACCTATATGTATGACAAAATAACAAAGTCAATTTGAAAACTCTAAACTGTTCGAAAACTCGAAAGTGTATATGCAAGCAGGTTGAAAGACTACGAGTCAATATGATACTGGATTATTAAGTCGATGTGATAATTACGTTATGCCTGATACAAATCCCAAGATTACCGTGTATCCCGTTAAACTATTCAACTATTGATCTTGTAATCTACTAGGCCTACGCTATTTAACATTATGCCGTTATGAATGGCGTCATATTAGTTAATTAATTTGTAGTTGATGCCTTGATGATAACAGTATTTCTCCACATTTAATTAAATGGACACTGTCCGTAAATAAGCAGTAGCTGTAACAGTTATCACGGAGTTCTACTTTCAGAGTAATATAGAGTAATATAGACTTTGTGTGTGTGTGTGTGTGTGTGTGTTTTCTTATTTTGCTTGTCACACATTTCAATGAACACAATTTGCATAATACCTAATTTGTTATGGCTGTGTGTGCGTGTGTGTGTGTGTGTGTTTGTGTGTGTGTGTGTGAATATTACGATATCACAACTTGTTGAACCCCTCCCAATCCACACCCTCGCCGAAGTCCTGCATTCCGTCCACCGTGTGCTCTACGAACATTGTGTGTAGCTGTGCTTTTTTATTTTTAAGTTGCGGAGACCCACCCCCGCACACACAGATACTCTCACCACTCATTCCCATCACTCCCATCACTCACCTCACGATTTTGGCGGATGGAGGAAGGTATACTGTACTGGTTTTACCCTGGAAAAATTGGGGTGATAAGCCATTACCACAAAACAAACAAAAAAAAGTGACAGTCATATATGGCCTAACGTGTGCTAAAAATGACGTAAAACGCATTTAAACAAACAAACAAACACATGTTATTTACATACTAGCACAAACAATGCAGAAATATGCTATGATAATGCATACTCTTTTTAAATACAGATTGTGGATTTTTACATAAAGATTGTGGATGTTTACATACAGATTGTGGATTTTTACATACAGATTGTGAACCTTATTGTAGACCGTCGCAGTATTTGATAAGGCTGTCTTTGCTGTAAGACACTGTTTAAGGCTGTTATGTTTTGTGCTTTAGAATGCGTATTTTGCATCTTCTACTTGTCATGCGTTTACCCAATTACCCAATTACCCACTGCTCCTAATCCTACCTTCCTTCGCCCATCAGCGTTAGTGTTCATTTTTTTAGAAACTGTGTTTTCCTCACGGTGGTAAAGGGAATACTTTACACTTCAATTTATGTTTGCATGTTTGACTATGCTTTAATCGTTAAACTTACATTCACTTTATTTACAGAGTTAGTTTTTCATTGTATACAAATATGCATAGATCAACGGATCCTTTACGCTACCTATTGCATTTAAACGGAGTATACATTATCTAGGTGATCCTAACATAAGTGCATTGATGCATATATATATAACATAGATATCTATATATATATATAGTATATATAGGGAGAAACATTTGTGAACTACCAAGGACAGACAACCTTCGGACGAACTACGGCAGGGCGCCTAGCTATGAGGAGATATACAGAAATCAAGTGTATGAATTCACTCCTTGAAAAAGGTAGCTGCAACACACGTTGATGAACTGTATCTCTACATCATAACACACTCGTCTGGAGGCACAATTAACATATAGACGCATACAAACATACAATTATAGCTCATATGAGTGGGCCACATTTAAGCGTTTAACCACACACAGCTATATTGAGACAGTGACAATGAAAGGTGCCGGATCTCGGGGATACTGTGAATTCAGTAAATATAATAAAGGGAGAGAATTTGAACTCACTACGGCAACTTTCTAAATTGGGATCTCGTAAGAGATTCACGTTAACAAGGCAGAATTATATATAGGGAGAAACATTTGTGAACTACCAAGGACAGACAACCTTCGGAAGAACTACGGCAGGGCGCCTAGCTATGACGAGATACACAGAAATCAAACGTATGAATTCACTCCTTAAAAAAGGTAGCTGCAACACACGTTGATGAACTGTATCTCTACATCATAACACACTCGTCTGGAGGCACAATTAACATATAGACGCATACATACATACAATTATAGCTCATATGAGTGGGCCACATTTAAGCGTTCAACCACACACAGCTATGACGAGATGCACAGAAAGGAGTGCATTCATAATCTTGATTTCTTGATTGTCTGTCCTTGGTAGTTCACAAATGTTTCTCCCTATATATAATTCTGCGTTGTGAACGTGAATCTCTTACAAGATCCAAATATAGAATATATTAAAGGCAAAACCTACTTTTCGGCGACTTTGTTAACATATCCTACGTTTGGGCGACATGTGCATGCACATAATAGCCCATCTAACTTAATTTGAAGACACTATTTGTTAAGTCGATTAATATTTCTCACTGAGGTATGACGAGATGCACAGAAAGGAGTGCATTCATACGCTTGCTTTCTTGATTGTCTGTCCTTGGTAGTTCACAAATGTTTCTCCATATATATAATTCTGCGTTGTGAACGTGAATCTCTTAAGAGATCCATATATAGAATATATTAAAGGCAAAACCTACTGTTCGGCGACCTTGTTAACATATCCTACGTTTGGGCGACATGTGCATGCACATAACAGCCCATCTAACTTAATTTGAAGACATTATTTGTTAAGTCGATTAATATTTCTCACTGAGGTATTCACGCGTAATAATTGCCATTAAGGAATTAACGAAACCTATACATTTTTTTTCTGAAATGTTAAAACTAGAAGTGGGTGTGTGGCACGGAATAAACATGCTAATCTTATTGCCAGACGTTATGATTATATCACGGCACGCATATTACTTAGCTGAAATGATCTCGGAGAAACCCCTTAATCCTTTTAATTAGCCCACTATGTCCCACTCATTATTTTAATTGTGTGTTTTGTACCAATTTCATGATTTACATACTAGGCTGTTAACGGGTTTGGAGGCGATCTGAAAGAATAGCTGGTGCCAATACAAATACTAATAAAACAACCAGACTGTGTTTTAGTTGCAAATTTGTTATGCATATCCACTAAACAAAGACCCATTAAAGGGTCAATTTAAATAGTGGTACTAAAATAGTTTGGTCGGGTAAACTCGACGATTCGGCTAGTTTGTTCGGTGCATACGTCATTAATATTAATTCATACGTTGGTTTAATGCTAAATCAATTCTTCTAACTGAGATCGTACTACACTTTTATTGAATAATATGCACAACAGCTAGAAACATGAACTCCATATGAAGTACTATTGATCATTTTACAACAAAAATACACCGATTACACTTCCGGATCACCTGCAGTCCCTTTAAAATTATAAAATTTGGTAAGAGGAAGAAATATAAAAAGATCGGACATGGAAACTAGCATTCAAGGAGGACAACCACAAAACACAGAAACAAACATGCAAACAGACAAACAAGAAGGTTAAAGTAATAATAAAAGCGAACGACATCACAAACACAAAATGGTTGACAATAGGGCTACCGCTTTGGAACGGTCAGTGTCAAAGTAGGCCACTGGGGGTTTAAACCGGCTCTAGGGTGCACCAAACCTCACACTTACCCTACTATCATTCCATTAAAACAGGACAGTGTAAATAAAGAAATCCCCGCCATGATCTAATCTATTACCAACAAGGCAGCATCAATAGGCAATATAAGTAAAACACAAACATGCTCGTGTAAATATAATACAAAAAAGACAATAGCCTAGAAAGCCACAATGAAAGTACACAATGACTTGGCAGAGGCCAGAGCCACAAGAGAATAAACCATTAAGGGCACGACAAGAAAGAGCATAGAGAAACATCAAACGCTACTGTCCCAATGGGCTTTAGGTAGGCATCATCATAGGGTCCACAGCCTGTCCGGTCGTCATGCAATTAAAGAGGAAAGCATAGTAGCGAACTGTAAAAGGGTCCACCACCAAGCATGCAGTACATTGCAAAATGATAGGGTCATAACCTCTTTTGATAAACTGTTTAACAAGTTTAACAAAGATAGTATGAAAGTGATAATGACCAAGAATCTTACGAAGTCTATCTTACGAAGTCTATAAATCACATCACCATAGAAGTCAGGTTGTGATAGTCCTTGTCGCAGAAGAGTCCTTAAATTACTTTTATGTTTGGACAGAAGATCAGGGTTACGATAATAAAATTTTGCAAAGGTTTTACGAAGTTTATGGTAAAGGTAACTCTGATTGAGTAGCTTTTTAGTTATACAAAGATTACGTATATTAAAGTCCCCAACTCGAGTACAAGCTCTTGAAAAACGAATAAGTTGAGACACAAACATCCCATAAAAAGTTGCTCGGGGAACATCCCCATCCAAGTGGGGGAAATTAACAATGTGAAAATTAAAATCATCTCTCTTGTCATAACTTTGCTAATTATTTCACCATTTTCAATCGAGAGATCTAAATCAAGAAAAGAAGCGTTATTATCAGATATATTAGCTTTATTAAGCTGAAGTTCTTTATGATAAATATTATCAACCATAGTTGGAAAGAAAGGGTTGTCAATGTCCAGTATGTATGGTGAAAGACTCAACATGAAATCTTTTTCATAGCAAAATAAAAACTAATCTGCGACAAGTGGTGCACAGTTCGTACCCATAGGGATACTAACAATTTGTCTATAAACGGTGGTACCATAACTGACGAAAATATTATCTAATAGGAAGATGAGTGCTTCACAAACTTCATAGCAAGTCCACATAGTATAATTGTCCAAACTGCCGTTAGTAAAAAACACTTTAATATTATTACATGCCAAAAATGTAGTATTTTCTGTAGCGAATGTTTTTTGAATAAGAGAAATTATCTTGTCTTTAATAAGGTGATGTGGTAAGGTTGTATATAGTGTAGAGAAGTCATAAGTGCTTATTGATGGAACTTGACCTTTATTGAAAATGTTATCAAGAACGTCTCCTGAATTTGTTATAGACCAAAATAAATAAATCCCAGAGTTTTCATAAGTTTTATCACAATATAGTTTAACGTGATCTTTAACGGCAGTAAGACAAAAAGTTTAAAGTTTGGAGATGTTTGCTGTGGTGCAGGCACTAGAATTAGAAATAAAGCGAGCCTTATACGGATTTTTATGTAATTTAGGAATCCAGTACCTGGTAGGCAGTTTATTTTGCTTATCGTTTACACCAGCCTTGAAAGTAGTGCACCGAGTGATATGTGCGGAAACAACATCATCCTCAGTAGAATTAACTAGAGTATACGAATTGGTGCTGCCGATTTCAAGAGATAAAACATTGACGTAATGTAGGCGTCAAACAATAATTACGTTATTAGCTGCTTTATCTGCAGGAACTAAAACAAATGTATTTTGAAATTCCTGAATTCCCGATTTTAAATTACGAAAGGAAAACCTAGGTCTCGGAGAAAGTAAAGAGGGGTTAGCATTATAAAAGTTAATACGTGTATCTTTAATTTCAAGAATTGACCTTTTCAAAGTAGAAAGCGAGTTTGGGTCCGCATGTTCTCTACGACACCATTTTATACTAAAATCTTCAATGGAGTGGGCGAACATTGGCACGACAGGCATTAAAAGTTCTTTTCTTTTATAAAGGTTTATTTTATTCCCTTATGAGCAACTGTTAATACTTTGCTAAACAGTGCACGCAACCGTTACAAGTGCAAACATGAACTACTAGATACATCGCTCATTTCCTGGGGCACAAATACCCACATAGTATACGTTTTGAATCTTGAGAAGAAGAGTATGCACAGTTCCCTATAAAAACTCCGCGGCTGAATCATCTTTTACCCGAGGTACAATCAAAACAGATCTAACAATTTACATTGACATTGCAGTAGTCTTCATAAACTTAAGGCAATAACAATAAAGGTAATTAGGTATACACACATACAGACATAACATTTATTTAGGCAGACAGACACATATCGTTACTTTGTTAACAGACATTCTAAGAAACAGTACTTTGTACACCTTTATAGAAACTGAATATGATAGATAAAAGTAGGTATAAAAGTCGAACAGGACAAATAGCGTTCACAGAAAACAGTCAACCAAAAACACTCATGCCATCCCAGTAGGATGTTAAGATAACAATATTGACTGGATGCGCGGGAAGACTTTTCACCTGTCGCCAAATGGCACAAACACCGCTATTGTGATAATAGCATATATAAATACTGAAAAGAAACAAAAGAAAAAAAGAGAGAAAATTTTTATTGAGTCTGTTCATGAGAGGTAATTATAAGATGCAGCATATCTCACGCCTCTTAGCACCGGCTTAAGCGACATTCTATTTTAAAGCAAAACAGAATGGGCTTTATATAAGCCATATACAGTACACTTAGTATAGGTATAGACGATTCAAAGGAATATCAGCTGTGTTAGTTTGAGTAGCATTAGTTTGAGTAGCACACTCGGTTTTATTGAGTCTGTTCAAGAGAGGTAATTATAAGATGCAGCATATCTCACGCCTCTTAGCACCGGCTTAAGCGAAATTATGTTTTAAAGCAGCACAGAATGGGCTTTATATAAACCATATACAGTACACTTAGTATAGGTATAGGTGATTCAAAGGAATATCAGTTGTGTTCGTTTGTTTTAGTTTATCAAACGTTTCTTCTACTACTTGCTGGAGAAATACCTTGTTTTCATTAATATCCAGTTTGTTAAAAAGGTGTTCTAAAACCATATTTAGAAAATCAATGTATACTAATTCACACGAATGATACATCTATAATGTGTTGATTCTTTACCCTCCTGGCGAATCCGTACGCAGCGAATACAGGGTAGTGCACTATAATCAGATCGTTATCATACAAACGCATATAAGCGCTATATTTCGTATTACAGCTATTGATGTAGATCCTACCTTTTAGTACGGTGATCCCGACTACTTTGTAGCGTACAGTAAATCAATTGCCGAGAGTTTCTGATTGGTTTAGTTTAAGTAGTTGAACCTTGTTTGCATATGTACATGCTGTATATTGATACGATTTTCATATCACCCATAACGGTTTGGTAATTGTTTTTTTCAAATGTGGTACTTTTTGATTGTATTCATAATTTGTCTACATTATGACAATGAAATAGAAGAACGAGATACAAATAACACAATTAACGAAACTGAAAAGATAATAATAATTATCTGGTATTACATGAATAATTCCAGTGTTATGTGTTTGAAATTGTCGAAGTTTCATGATAAGCGACACAACATAAATACCGTCAAAATGTTTTTATACATTTCATTTCAATTCTTTCGTACTATGCGCTAACCTGTTTTCGCAACGTACTAATTCCACAGGAGTGTTTTCGTAAAAATGTCCGGCAATACGTTGCTTACAGGTGAATCTCATTACCGTAATATGGCTGATACAGTATGATGTATATCTTGGATACGAATAATCCTTATTTCAATATTACAATTCAGACATCATTACATACTGACTTATGGATTTACATTGCTTCATTTGTATACCTTAGTTTGAACGATAATGATAATGACAAGACTCTGTGGGGTTTTATCGTCCCCTTTATCACCACCGTGTCACGAATGGAGGAACAGAATAAACACTTTATGTGTCTTTGCCATTTATGTGTCTGTTATTTCCATCACATTGTCTAGTAAACTGAACGTAAACTAGACTATATGGCGGGCAAGAGTGCATGATGACTACATTCAGTGCAATTTAGCGACATAAATATATTTTCGCATACGCTTTTATAAACTCTGTTTACTCCCTATGTAAATGGAAACGTACATTTTCACACATATCTGACGTCTTGCAAAGTGATATTGGGTGTATAATGTACTTGGAACTAAATGTACTATTGTGCATACTCCTTCGGGATTGGTGTAATTAACAGTTACATAATTTACTTTACAAAAAGTCAGTCACGTGGCAAAAACAAATCGTAGTATGTTGAAATAACAATATTGACCAAGTGGAGACAACTCTCCAAGAAAGAATCAAGAATAAAATTAAACAACATTAGCCGCGAGGGGTTTAAGCAAGGTTCTAGGGTGCACCAAACCTCACTCTTACCCTATTGTCATCCAAGTAAACGAGACTAATATTTCACTTCCACGAATTCACTTACACCAATTTCGACAATGCACCTATACACATCCCTCATTAGCGATGGCTATTCGTCCCGGTACCCTACTTCCGGTGGCGTAGTTCTCAAGAGACACCAACTCCCACAACCCTCTCCGGTTGTTGCTCCAGTCCTGGTATTTCACATCCGGTAACGTTATCCCGTACCTGCGTAACTATGCCCTCTTGCCTAGCTTCCTCGTGACTACTTCCTGGTCTGCCACCCAAACAGCGAATGATGTCGTTCCCGCCTCCTACGACCCCGTAGACCACGCTCCCGACAATACACTCTACCTCCACTTCTAGCGTATATACGGCTACAAAATATTTACTCATTCCTACAATGTTATCACAACATGTATTCGTCAGCAGCACTAAGGTATCACCACACCTAATAACTGATTGCAATGCAATCTTTATTCAGATTGAATAAACCCTTCTTCTAAACCTTCTTCGTATTATATTATGCTAAACGTTATCAAAATGTATAATACAATTAGAAACGTAACTCAACAACAATGAAATCTCACAATTCTAGATATAAATCACAAATTACAACACAATAATTCAATCTGGAACATTATAATTTATTTTCAAGCATAGAAAACATTACTGAACGAATGACTGTTTTTAAATCCCGCTAACATTTTATATTAGGTTATAAAGGTTCAGTGACCTCAGAAGAATTGAATAATAATTTAAATATAATAAGCAACCTCATAAACAACATCAGAGAGATTTACACTGCACAATGAACAATACCCATTGATGCAATGAAGTAATGACAGTTAGAAACCTCCGTAGAACATGTACTTACAATTTGAAACGCGTATTACATTTAACTACATTTAACTATCTATAGATACACTGGCACTATATATCAATAATGTAAATATATGCTATAATAAAATATCATACAATAGTTTGCTAATATATCCTGGCGTTTGAACACGTACTAGAAAAAAAACAATATCAGCTAAACTATCTAGGTTTTCACCGGCAGATAAACCATTTAAATTTGACAATAATTTACAACAATTAAAATAACTCTTGACTCACTCAAGATGAACCTTGGCGAAGGAAATTGTTTGGACGACACATTTGACCCTGTTCATCAACAATGCAGGTGCGACCATATTTATAGGTGCAGCTGTAAAATTGTATTGCACCTATACATTTTATAGGTGCACTTATGTATTTTATGTGTGCACCTACAATAGTTTGGGTGCACCTACAATTGTACAGGTGCATCCATAACTTATATAGGTACACCTATATTTTTTATAGGTGTACCTACACTTTTTTATAGGTGCACCTACATCTGACCCGGATCGTACACCATACCCAACTGCCGTACTTTTAGCGGTCACTTACACCCAAGAGAGTTGCTTACGATCCTGTGACATGGTCTGATCATTTTCACAAATAATTATACAGCTAATACACGTGTACCTGACTGAACACGCAATCCATACAAATGTCATGTTCTGCGATCTTTTCGTAAAGCTCGCTGTGACGTGACTATCTTATATAAGCAATATATACATTTAGTTACTCAAGCACTGGTAAATCTTGTCTATTTTAATCAAAATACACAACGTGTAAAACATAATATGCTTAATACTTGATGAAGCTTGATGAAACACGTCTTATTCTTAATCAATAGAATGAAACTAGTAAAATAACATTTATTAGATAAGCATCGACTAAAAGCGATCCTCTTGGCAGAAAGCAATCAACATTCCCATTCAAAATCAAGGAAAAAGAGGCCTCACAAACAGAGTTAATAGTCGTAGTATTTATGAACCTATTTTGTAACATTTGGTTTCATTATAGAAATTCTTCACTATGTTACGAACATATGTTTGTTTCAAATAAAATGTGTGATGAATATAACATGTTAAAACCTTGCTTTTGTTCTAATTATTCTTGCTTTGATTAAAATGCGAACGCAATATATACGCTACTAGATTATTGAAAAAATCCAAATTCAAGCTATAACAATCAACTATTATATAATATGCTGTATTGTTTCATGTGACTCTTGTTACAAACACGTAACAATTGATTAGTCTTATTTGTTGAAATGCGTCGTATCAAATTTGGAAACGGTGACACTATTATACATATTACACAATGTTAATTTTGCAATTGATTTGGTAATTGTGAACGATTTGTTTTTTATGTATTTCTTCCGTTGACAGGCATCGCGATTAAAGTAAATTAGGTCTGAGTTAGTGACACAAGTATGTTCTATGCAAAACATACTTTTATTGTATCACGTTACTATACGTTTCGATAATTCAGGATTATTGGAGTTTATATCATAAACTTTTCAATATTAGCTGGTACATTTGATACAAATGTAATAATATACTCTTGTATTCCCATAGGCCAGTGCTTGAGGGCATAGGACTGCTTGAACAGCACTTTAATTAAACAATGTTTTATGTTTTTAAGCACACTTCACCGAGTCCTAAATATTCCTTTAAACAGTTTCACATTTTGCCAAGCAAAACTTTTATATGGATGCTATGGAAACCTTAAAGGGAGGTAATTTGATGATGTTTGATAATCAAAAGCTGCCACAATCGGTACTGTGATTAATACAAAATATTGTCTTGGACAAATTGAGTTTGTAGATTGTATGTGTACCCAAACGACCTGTTTTACCACTGACCGTTCCAAGGCGGTAGCCCTATTGTCAACGCGTCTTGTGTTTGTGACGTCATATCCCTTTATTTATGCTGTGATTTTGGGTTTACGGTGTTATGTGAAAGATGCATTACCTGTTCGACCTTTATACTTATTTCTACCAAAAATGCATGGTTTAAGAATAAGGGACTAACGCCTTTGCATACTTTTTAACAACAAAAAATGTTTGGACTATTGGTGGTGGTCGATCTAATTATTCTATTTACATCACTTATTATTTCCTGTTTCGATGTCTATATAAAAAGGGAAAGAAAAAGGAGTTTCCTCGGTATATATAATAGTATCATAATGAAGCGAGCTGAAAGTGGATACTAACGGATATATTACTTGAATGAATAACGCGTAATGATGGGCAGATTAATAGGTATAAATCTGCGTTCAGTCTCGGTGACGTCGTATACTGTGTAAACGTCTCAACACGATGTCCGACATAATATACCATTGTTTATATCATACTAAAGGATCAAAACGAAACGCAACTCGGGAACTTCCGCAATATAATTATAGGTTATTAGATTTGAATTGGGATATATGCACGAGTTATTTTGCGTATTAATATTGCGCGACTTTCGGAACGCAATATTTATGCGCAAAAGAACGAGTGCATATATCCCAATATAAATCTAATAACCTTTTTATTGCATACGCATTTTGAAATTAGAGAGAACAAAATAGGTTGTAACATTTAAGTTTCACCAAAAACATTTATTTGAAACAAACATATTGTCATTATATAATGGGAATTTTTACACGGAAATCAACATTGTTTACATACCGAGACATACTTTTTTTGACATAAACAAAAAATTGCACCAATCACGAACACGTATACATTACTCACCCAATATGACTTTTACTACACGTCATTCTGGGTGAAAATTGATGTTTCCTAGTAAACGGAGCTTGTAAATGCGTATGCAATAGTTTTGTATACTGCACACTTAATTCCATGTAATATTTCAGAGAATTCCCAAGATGGTTTGTATATCTACTTTTTTTATAAAACGGGGTTGCAGCTAGATATAGAAAATACTAAACTGTACTGCTGTAGACCTTTCGAAACCGGTACACTTTGTAACACAAAATTCCTAGAAGTTGAACTTCAGCTTTGAACAATGTACTAGTCGTTTTAGAAATGTATTTCATGTAAAGGGATAAAAAAAAGCTGTACACCCAAATTTTGCTCAGCCAAACGCATATTCTATCGATAATGAAACTTTGAAGCGATACTATTTGATATGTTACGTGTTGTTTTAGTCTAGTGTAGTCATGCACTATTCGATTAACAGCAGGATATTATTCATACAATATATAGCGGAAATTCCCGAGTTGCGTTTCTTTTTACTTTAGTATTTACATATTGTGTAGGTAATGGACTGTTTGTCTGTAAAATATTTAGCTGCACCTTTTAGTATTAATATAGTCAAGACTCTCCTCTACTGATCAGAAGCTATTTAAACTCAATGGTAATACAGATAATACTCTTAGGCCAATAACGTAGATGGCAATGTAGAACTGGTAGTAACCTTTATACAAGCCTATTAATTATGCATACTTAATATTATAATACTGCTTTTGTAAACAATCTGGAGTATATTTAGACATCTGTGACGACAATGAATTGTTATTGTACAATTAACTATATCAGCAAATACATACGCAAACTAGATTATGTCAGATATTGGAAGCACTACATTAGAGACATCGTCACATCATTATCTATAACGCAAACGTCGAGGACTGTATCTGGATGTATTAGAATAATATTCATAACGTTGTATAGGCTCTTTATCGATGTTGTCATCGAGCATCTTTAAATCAATGACCGGTAATTGCAATAATTACCGACAAGGGGGTGATAAACGTCAGAAATAGACTGCAGGTTGTTTGTTTCAAGTCATATGTTAAATATACTTTTTCTTACGGTTCCGATTTTCTATCATTTCCGACCTGTGTATATTAGTACTAGTGTGTAGCTAGTTTGCCCAGACACAAATGACCTTAGAGGGAACTCACAGCATAGGAAAAAATAAAATGGGTTGCAGCTTTTTAAAGACAGGACAAAACTGTACTGTTGTAAACTTTTTAATCACAGTACATTTTGCAACACGAAACTTATAAATGCTGAAGTTCTGCTTTGAAAATTCAGCCTTTCAATACTATATTTAATATTAAGAGACTGCACGAGTTTAGATCCTAATCTTGCTCCCCTGCTTGAACCAAACGCGTATTCTATCAATAATGAAATATTGAAGGGATAATAGCTGGTGTGTTATGTATTATTTTAGTCTTCTATTCGAAAGGGGAATGTATAGTTCAGCAATGTACCATTCGAATAACAGCAGCATATTATACACACAATCTATAGAGATAATTTGCGAGCTGCATTTTCCTTTAGACGTTTGTGAACTAGCAGTACACACGTGACCCACGGTTTTGAGCGGTGTTGAGACTGTACTAGAGTGGCTAAGTCCTTATGTTTGTTAATGTTCATACTACTTGAGACAACTCAAGCTATCATCAAATAAAATGATTTGCATTAAGTCCCCTTTGAATTATTGGCTTCAAACATAAGGACTGGTCATAGCCGTATTTCTACTCTTTGCAATTCCAGGGAGTAAAACGACATAATTGCCAGAGGTCTTGATTTGCCACTTATCTCCAGTTGTTACTGCAGTCAAGTTTATTGCCACTTATATCAACATCAGGTTCAAATTACTATATCGTGTGCCATATGAATGAATTCCACTAGCAGTACTGTTATTACAGAAGTAATGTACAGAAACATGTTTTTATTTATCATTAAATATGGATAATGTTATTAAGAGAGCTTTTCCTAAACTGAAATATGGGCATATTAGACCAAATCAAGAATGTGTTGTGAAGGAGTATATTAATTATGGACATATTTGACCAAATCAAGAATGTGTTGTGACGGAATATCTTAATTATGGAAATATTAGATCAAATCAAGAATGTGTTGTGAAGGAGTATCTTAATTATGGGCATATTTGACCAAATCAAGAATGTGTTGTGAAGGAGTATCTTAATTATGGGCATATTTGACCAAATCAAGAATGTGTTGTGAAGGAGTATCTTAATTATGGGCATATTTGACCAAATCAAGATTGTGTTGTGAAGGAGTATCTTAATTATGGGCATATTTGACCAAATCAAGAATGTTTTGTGAAGGACTATCTTAATTATGGGAATATTAGACCAAATCAAGTATGTGTTGTGAAGGAGTATCTTAATTATGGGCATATTTGACCAAATCAAGAATGTGTTGTGAAGGAGTATCTTAATTATGGGCATATTTGACCAAATCAAGAATGTGTTGTGAAGGAATATCTTAATGTAAAGGATGTTTTTTTTGTTTACCAACAGGAAGTGGGAAAAGTTTAACATTCGAAATTAAACCGTTTGTTTTTAGTTACTAAGATACTGAAAATATAAACCCGTCAACGGTTATTGTTGATTCATCATTGGTTGCACTTATGCAATAGCAGGCAGTTGGATTTGTTAGAAAATATGTTAAAGCTGTGTATCCTGAACATGTATTTAGCAAATACAGAAGGTACACAAATGTTATTAAAATATCTACATAAATGACAAGTGATATTATATTTGCCAGCACAGAGTTACTCATTGGATATCACAGATCACTATTGACTGAGCTGCAATAATAATTGCAAACGACACCACCAACACAAAAAGGTTGACAATAGGGCTACCGCCTTGGAACGGTCAGTGGCAAAGTAGGCCACTGGGGAGTTTAAACCGGTTCTAGGGTGTATTAAACTCACACTTACCCTACTGTCATCCCATTAAAACAGGACAGTGTTAATAAAGAAATTCCCGCCATGATCTTATCTCTAACCAAATATGCTCGTGTAAATATAATACAAAATAACAATAGCCTAGAAAGCCTCAATGCAGGTAGTCAATGACTTGGCAGAAGCCAGAGCAACAAGAGAATAAACCATTAAGGGCACGACAAGAAAGATCATAGACAAACATCAAACGCCACCGTCCCAATGGGCTTTAGGTAGGCGTCATCATAGGATCCACAGCCTGTCCGGTCATCGTATAATTAAAGAGGAAAGCATAGTGGCGAACTGTAAAGGGGTCCACCACCAAGCATGCAATACGTTGCAAAATGATAGAGTCATTACCTCTTTTGACAAACTTTTTAAAAAGTTTAACAAAGATAGTATGAAAGTGTTCATGACCAAGAATCTTACGAAGTTTGTAAATCACATCACCATAGAAGTCAGGTTGTGATAGTCCGCTTCGCAGAAGAGTCCTTAAATCACTTTTGTATTTGGAAAGAAGATCAGGGCTACGATCATAACATTTTGCAAAGATTTTGCGAAGTTTATGGTAAAGGTGACCCTGATTGCGTAGCTTTTTAGTTATACAAAGATTACGAATGTTAACGTCCTCAACCCGAGTACAAGCTCTTGAAAAAAGAATAAGTTGAGACACACACACCCCATAAGAAGTTGCTTTGGGAACATTCCCATCCAACGTGTACCTGTATTTGTGAAAATAGCAAAGACAATATTTAATCTTAATAAGCAAAAACTTGAAATAAATTTATAAATTTGCATATAATTAGTGTACCGGTATTGATGAAAATACAATGTAGTCAAGAAATGTTTAGACTTTATAAATAAATATAAAGACTTTATGAACAAATATAAAGCATTTTTTTAAAACTATCAAAAGGGAGCATAAATAAATTACACAGCCTGACCGATCCCCACCCACCTTTTTTCAAACATTTGATCCTATAGCATTCAAATCCTGGATCCACACCTAATGTTATATTACTATTTGTATAGAAACAATATTATACACTGTAAAGCCATAGCTCCATAAACAAAGTGTTAACCTGATAAATGTCCATATCAACGGGCTTTTTTGATAAAATAAGACATTTCAACGATTCATGAAGTTTGTATTGCTGTTTATCTAAAAAAAAACATAAGCAAATTGTGTATGTTAATTCCTTTGAAGTTTGAATTTATTGTCACGTTATAAAGTTCAATATTTTATTGAATTTTATTGAATTGGATACAAGTTTAACGGAAGTTTAAGGGTAATAATTCTGTTGTGAGCAAGTTTTATTAACTTTTAAAGGGACACATGACAACGGTAAAGGAGAAAAGAAGAGAAACATTGCCACATATTGACCTTATTATGGTAAACTTTGAGAGTTGAGTATTACTTTGTGGACCATAATTTTGAATCAACACAAACAAATTGGTTAACAAACATTTTTGCCTCAGTCATGAAATGTGTGCTCATCGCTTCTTTGTTGGTATGTGTTTGTTTTTGGTTCGCTAATTATTGACTCCATACTAACGTGTTCATTTGCACCGGCCACTAAATATGCATATGTGAATTTATCAGCCATTACTTCAGATGCATAATAATTTCCAGATGTGTCAGCTGTTAAGTTTTTGGCATTTGCTATGCTTCTTGCTGCAAACATTGTAACAATGTCTCTAGATGAAACTGTAGAATATAAAGCCTGCCAAATAACCTACAATATAAAATATTTGTTTCAAAATGGACTGCAAACTCTGTAACTCTGTTAAAGGGGAACATGGCAATGTCGAACTTTTTATCAAGCATTAAAATTAGTGTATCAATTTATTAATCCAGTATCATTCCGACTTTAAACCTGCATTGATATATTCAATACAATTTTGAGTTTTCAGTTTTCGTTCGTTATTCTATCATAGATTTGAATATATAATTGTTAAAAGGCAATCAACTGCTAGTAATATGCAAAAATAATTTACTTATATAAGGTCCTATAGAAAATACACTAACGGAACGCCGCAAGTTTTTCAAAAATCAAGATTGCCATGTGTCCCTTTTAATCTACAAGAAAATACATTTAAAAGCTCTGCTTGATTATGAAATTTCTCTATCTTGGTACCAAGCCTTCCAGACGCAACAATGGAGTTTCGTCTTCTCTGACAGACAATTGAGCTTTTTTGTGACGCTCAAAAGTTAAATAGTCTCCTCCACTAAATGCTTTTACTGGTTGGTGTTTGCTGTCGTCATCATGGCCTGGTACGTACATGTGCAAGTATTTGCATACGTTGGCCATGTCTTCATTTGTCGCCTCATTTGTCTTATGCACACCCATGTTGATCTGAAAAAAGTTTAAAACAATGACATGCAGCTGATAACTTATTTTTCTGCCAAATCTTATTAATTGTGCACTTTTGTACGTAGCTGACTGCTAGTGTTTATATATTGATATCCCATTTTATTCTTATTATTTGAATACAACGAATGCTCTATTGAATCACAAACTGAATTATGGAAGTACAATAAACATGATAAAGTGTAATGTTTAATTTTAAGTTATAACAATTAAATAACAGACACATATATATATATATATATATAATAGATAACTGCAAATTCAGATGATAAAATAAAGATGAAACATTAACTTTGATGATGGCTGTATGAGAAAAAAAACATGAAGTCATGACGGTTTAATATTGTTTTAATTAATCTTAAGGGGTAAATTGATATAGTGTTCAACATACAAATTTAACCAACTAATTCAATAACATCCTCTATCTGTCATGACGTAGCCTACGTCCATTAATTTGGTATAACAGTGCAATGAAAGTTTTATTGTTTTATAACAATAATATTGTGGAAGCAACCGATGTATTTGTCAGGCAAATTACACGAGACTCCCTTAGTACATTAGGATTTAAAGCTAATATACATAGTGTCATTTCATGTACAATTTTATGAAAAGGTCTTTATCCTTTTTGTATGTTTCTGGATGTCTTTCATGTGTGGGTGATCAGTGTATTTAGGCAGTGTTACATCATATGGGGCGAACCAAGGTACATATTTGCACCACTGTTTTGTAACCAGGTATGCGCAGTCATTCAAACGTTTTTTTCCTTTCCGTCATGCCGTGGTACAAGCTGTTTAAATAATGTTTTTGCTGGATCTTGCAACGGATCTGTGTTGTCGAAGTCATTTCCACTGACCTTATTTTCATAGGCGCACATCTGATACATGTGTTCATCTTTGTTTTTGTTGGTTAGCATCATTTGCCTAACCTTTATTGCCATGTCCACATTGTCGCCAACGAAATAGTAACCTGGATGCATGGTACTTCCATGTTGTTGCAATTCATTCTCAACCAAGACCTTTCAAAGTTTAAGACCTTGGATCTCATATGCATCTGATCCAACCAAGGCAATGGTGTCTTGGAGGTAGGAGATCTGCTGACATATTTGCTGTTCGATGTCACTGTCACTTATACTTTTATGCTGCCAATGAAGATCATCATCTCATTTTTCTGCTAATCTATCAGACATTGCAACGGTTGAATGATAACTATGGCAGTCCCCAGTGGACTGTAGGTGAGTAAATCCGGACTTCTTTGGAGATCGCTGAGCCCGATACTTACTTTTAGATATCAGTGGTACATTTTCAATTGCTTTTGTTTTCTCACTTATATTTCGAGTCGGTGGTTCCACTACTCCGGCAAATCCCCTATATGATATGTTGTCTGCCTTTTAATTAAGTATTTTGGTTGTTACTTGTGATGCAGGGTTCATAACCGCTGCTCCCAACTAAATTCCATTTCGTTTATTCGCTCTTCGGGGCATAACCTTTTTTAGATACTGGGACCATAAGTATAAAGGTTGCTATGTCCACCGCCATATGCATGCCATCTTCGTGATGGTTAAAAATCTTTACTATTGAGTTGATGAATATCGAGTTCTGCTCAAATCGGGGCTCGGGGCGCGAGCGGTAGCAAGCATAGTTCACTACCGTTCATGAACAGTCTTAATCAAACCGAGACTGCACTATTTCGTATGTATCGTGTTCGGCCGTTTCTAAGGTCCACTCTCATACTTTTCTTCATTACATCTTTCAACAAAATGATATCATTTACATGGTGCTGTGCTCAAAAAGCCTTATTGTATATATTCAAGAGTTTACAACCAGATGATACTCTTGATTGCAGAATAGTGTCATTTTGTTTGCCCTTGTTTCTTAATTGAGCCTTTGGATTTTCTGAGGAAGAAACAAGAAATCTATAGAAAAGAGGTGCTTCATCCTTCCATTCAATTGCCAGCGTCTTATAAGAGAAGGACAACATGTCGTTTTTGTCAGTGTTTCGAAGTGCCAACTGATAGTGCAAGGAAATAACTGGAATATTTTGAATGCTGTATATCCGGTTGTATGTCACTGGTTCATTCACCATTCTAAAATAATAAAAAAATGTTGTAAATACATATTTAATTTATATCGATATATGTTTTGCTCATGTTTATCGAAAGTGTCTATTAAACGTATTCCCTTTAATTTGTATACATTAGTAGGGACATACTATGTCGTGGCGTTGTACTTTCGTCTACCTAAAAAAATTGAGTACGTCCTTTAGGGTTTAACGTCAAGGTCATATTATATGTGTGGTGGGGCATAGTATGAAGGGTAAAGGTAACTAGTGTGATTGTGAGAGTTTGTATTAAGTATAAATGTAATACATATGGCATTTCATTCACAAAGTCAATTATATATGGTGAACCAGATGTTTTGTCTTTCAAGTCAAGAATATGGTCTCTGGTGGGGTGGGGCGTAGTCAGTAGGTTATTTCTTACCCCAGTCAATGCAAATACCATTTTTTTTATAGATATTGACCTTTGACGGTATTAGAGGGTATGTAATTGAAGCATTACTACTACTAATAATAATAATAAAGTGACATACGTTTAAGATGGGTCAAAACAAGAATTGATTTCTAATCGAATGATTTAAGCAAGCCTATATTCATGATATTCATCAGTCTATAAGATAGCCATAAGTCTTAGATTGATAAAAAGTTAAAATATTAAAAACATATTTACCTCATCACTTATGTAGTGTATTGAAGCATCATCCATATTTTGACAACTGTTATCCTGTTCAGCAAACAGCATCTTCCTCTTGCTACGCAAGCTCTCGGTTTGAGAATCCCTTGACATAAGTTTAAATGTCCTGTGGCCATGCGAAGTGTGCACATGCTCTCGGTTTGATTGATAGTCATGTTTGGTTTTGGTGATTTGTTTATCAAAATTAATCTATTTGCATATTGTCTACAACTTATGTCGTCACTATGGCTTTCCTCTAATATATGAATATCTAATAGTTTTTCAATTAGAAAAAAGCAGCTCAGTTTTTCCATCATCTTGGGACAGGCGCTGTTTGTCTTTTGGATTTGAAATTAATTCTCCACAAAGAATACAGGTATATTTTTTAGTTGAAGATGTTAATTTAACACAAATAGAAACTTTTGTTTGAGTTTTTAAATTCCATTTCAATTAAATAACTTCATTAATTTAACACTAATAGAAAATATTGTAGTAGTTTTACCTCCATTTCATGCATATTATGTTTCTAAACATCATATATATACTGGTATATATATAAATAAAGAAACGTTGATAAGGAACTAGTACCTAAATGTGCTTTCACTACTAAAACAAATCTACTGTAGATTATAGCCCTATACATACTTTGGAACCCAAATACTTGTATCACTTGAAGATTAAGATAATACCAGGTGTTATTTTACGGTTTTGGATTATGGTTCCAAGGCGGTAGCCCTATTGTCAACCCTTTTGTGTTTGTGATGTCGTTTACTTTTATTATTACTTTTGCCTTCTTGTTTGTCTGTTTCCATGTTTGTTTCTGTGTTTTGTGGTTGACTGTCCTCATTGAATGCTACTTTCCCTGTCCGATCTTTTTATATTTCTTTTGTTTATCAAAAGGAATATATTTGCATATATTTCTTTTTTACTAAAAACTATGGCTGTGACACTATGTCACTAAGGCATTAATAAAGAACAAGTCCAGACTCTTAAATGCACGCTTTAATAATCTTTAAAGCTACCCCATTTTAATGTCTGATCATATAGTGATATATTAATTCTAACAGACTCTACTATCCAACAATTCTCTACATTCTCCAACCCAATCTCTAACAATCTCCCAGATTCTTTCATATTCTACATATTTCTGCTCTCGCTAGTAAACATCTCAGTATATACCTGCAATCATCTTATTGGATTTCTACACCTTTATTCAATTTGTCTAGTAAAGTATCCCCGCCTATGATATACCTCTCAGTAAGATAATATTATATCTGCTATTTGAGAAGATCATCCCAAATTGTAGAATAATGGTCATTTACTATTAACTGCGAGATACTTCTACCACTTGTCATTAAGCTATTATTATTACTTATTAAAGAGTCTGGTAGTGTTACATTGCCTTCCTCTGATATATGAGTATCTAATAACTGTACACTGACACCTCATGTGTATGACACACAGAGCAGTACGGCTATCACCAGTCATAGAGGTTTAGAGCTATTCAGGTATGTTTGGGATTTTAGATTTTATTTTGATTCTGATTCCAATATTAAACAACACTGGGACGACAGTCAATCTAAGACGGTACATATAAACGAACATAGGTTTCATTATACATCATATGTTGGACAATTCCCAGTTAAGGAATCGAACTGTCAGTGAAGAAAGGCTGTTCTGGGATATGTGTGGGAAAGCAAAGTGTTGTCCTGTTCTAGAATATGTATGGGAAAACAGAGTGTTGTCAATGAAAATGCTGTTATAAAGCAATATAAGTTGAGGCTAGGTGAATCAATGTACAATGTACAGGTCCTGGAGTGGACCAAACAAGTTAAGGTTAGTGCAAAGCGCTATTTATACAGTGTGTTCTTTTTAAATCAGAAGTTGCTATATTATTTAAATGTGTTAAATATTAAGAGTTTCTTAATAAACACAAATTTAATAGTGTTATGTTATGCGCAAATAAAAATATTACAAAAAAGGAAGCTATGTTTCTTCACTATGCTTTCATTAAAGGAAATTACATTATTAACGATTAGTATGCATGTTTATATAATAGTAATAGTAATGCAGTGATATTATGGTCAGTTTTGATTGTACATATACGCATACCAACCGAATCAATTATTAGCTATTATGATACATGTATAGTAGTTTTGGCCGGAAGCCTGTATTATTAATACATATTGATTTGACATTGTGAGACGTTTCATTACATTATGTTAAATTGTTAAACAGATAACAGTTTCCATACGCATTTAACACATTTGCCGAAGTGTAACAAGATACACGGCGTGTTCAAAATAAAGTTCAGAGTTATTTAACTTGGGAGAGGCATGTTATCTATTAATACCAAATACAAATATAACGTTTTATTCCAATCTGGCAAGTGGTTAAACAGAGGCAGAGACAGCGTAGCATTTATAGTCATTCATTTATACGAAGTAGTTTCTGAGGTACGAGCTTTCGGTAAAAAGGCGACCCGACATTACAATTGCGGAGGTATTATTGGTCATACGTGTACTGTCTCTTATAAACCGTTATCGTCAATGCTCCTTTGAATTGAAATCAAGGGAAGATATTTTGGTAAAATCAGACAAACTGTTTGATAACAACCAATTTTACAAGCTCGAAATCTGCCTATCAATGAAATTCCCCAATATATTAACATGAATTTCATTTTTAAAACGAAGTAAGCACTATTGTATATCTACTCTATTGCAGTATAAAATCACCCTTAGCGTCTTAGTTTATTAACCTATTAACCTGTATTATAAACATGTTTTCCTTTTAGCAAAGGTGTGCTCATATTATTATACTGAGATTAATTATATATGCAAATTATATGATGTATCTATGATCTTTGTAAAAGTAGCTAACTCGACAACAACGGCAACATTTTAAAACATTTGCACACCGTTTCTAAACCTACTGACGATATATATATAACGTACACACTGTAGACACAGTATACACGGTTTTAACCAGCCACGTTAAACTTCAAAACTGGAGCGTCGAATTAAGAGTCAACAATTCATAATTCATTTTTAATTTTAATCGACGCATATACATTATTATATGACCTAAACATCTGGACAGAGTTTTGATCAACGGTTTTGCAGTTTAATTTTGCCGTTATTTTGAGGGTTAGTTTCTTTAAATATACATATTATAAGTATTCGTGGTGGGTATTTTAAAGCACGATTCGAATAAAAAATAAAATGGAAACATCACTGGCGACATTACTGCAGGTGATTAATGTAAATGTGAATCATAAACGCTAACAGGAGTAAAGAATGATCACAACTCGATCACCTTTAATAGTTGATGAAACTACGAGTAATAAGCTCAGAACAGCATTCAGTGTTAACAACAGCCTTCGGCCTTAACAATTGTAATTACAGCATATTGAGATCAAGCTCGAAATGAAGCAGATGAAAACGGGCAATAGAATTAGAATGATTCATGTGGATTATTATTGACTTTAATCCAATGATATGATATGAGGCTTTGCCGAGATTCATATACTTTTATCCAAATAGTTTACTAAACTGAAATAAAGTTGTATACTGAAGGTAACTCCAGCCGATGTGCAACATTGTTTATCATCTCAATAGAGTAACACTTTACATTCACATCTGAAAGTGAAAAGGATGACAACGTCCCATTTCTGAACTCCTGTAGTCATATTTGTGGAGAATGTTGTCGCCAAAATGACAGTTTAGAGACAACCAGCGCACTATGAGCAGTACTTAAATGTTAATTCCTTTCATAATTTAAAATACAAGATAAAAACAAAATATGAAAGGATAAGTCAGAATGGTCAGTAGACCATTCTCTATTATACTGTGCTGAGAAACTTGTTCCACTGATGGCAGTTACATGATGCGTTAGTTTGAACAGTAGAAGACATTTCTACGTTCACTTCACTGATGTGCCGACTTTCCAGAAATAAAAATCAAATGCCGCCTTTATAGGTATAAATGTCATATGCCGACTTTCCAGGTATAATAGTCATATGCCGACTTTCCAGGTATAATAGTAATATGCCAACTTTCCATGTATAATAGTCATATGCCAACTTTCCAGGTATAAACGTCATTTGCCGACTTTTCAGGTATGATAGTCAAATGCCGACATTCCAGGTATAATAGTCATATGCCAACTTTTCAGGTATAAAAGTAAAATGAAGACTTTCCTGGTATAATAGTCATATTCCAACTTTCCAGGTATAATATTCATATGCCAACTTTCCAGGTATAAATGTCATATGCCAACTTTCCAGATATAAAAGTCATATGCCGACTTTTCAGGTATTAAAGTCAAATGAAGACTTTCCAGGTATAATAGTCATATGCCAACTTTCCAGGTATAAAAGTCATATGCCGACTTTCCAGATATAATAGTCATATGCCAACTTTCCAGGTATAAAAGACATATGACGACTTTCCAGGTATAATAGTCATATGCCGCCTTTCCAGGTATAAAAGTCATATACCGACTTTCCAGGTATAATAGTCATATGCCGCCTTTCCAGGTATAATAGTCATATGCCGCCTTTCCAGGTATAAAAGTCATATACCGACTTTCCATGTATAATAGTCATATGCCGCCTTTCCAGGTATAAAAGTCATATACCGACTTTCCAGGTATAATAGTCATATGCCGCCTTTTCAGGTATAAAAGTCATATACCGACTTTCCAGGTATAATAGTCATATGCCGACTTTTCAGGTATAAAAGTCAAATGAAGACTTTTCAGGTATAATAGTCACATGCCAACTTTCCAGGTATAAAACTCATATGCCGACATTCCAGGTATAATAGTCATATGCCGACTTTTCAGGTATAAAAGTAAAATGAAGACTTTCCAGGTATAATAGTCATATACCAACTTTCCAGGTATAAAAGTGATATGCCAACTTTCCAGGTATAAAAGTCATATGCCAACTTTCTAGGTATAAAAGTAATATGCCGACTTTTCAGGTATAATAGTCATATGCCGACTTTTCAGGTATAAAATTCAAATTAAGACTTTCCAGGTATAATAGTCATATGCCAACTTTCCAGGTATAACAGTCATATGCCGACTTTCCAGGTATAAAAGTCATATGCCGACTTTCCAGGTATAAAATTCATATGCCGACTTTCCAGGTATAAAAGTGTTATACCAACTTTCCAGGTATAAAAGTCAAACAGGAAACGTAGCTTTCACAGAACACAGTCAACCAAAAACGAGCCTTAAAATAAACAAAGATTACAATGTTAATAGGAAGCCAGGCACCTGACATTATAAACACGGACGGGCAGTGGCTAAAAAGCCGCTGGAAGTTTAAACCAGTTTCTAGAGAGCACCAAAACTTACTCTTACCCTATTGTCATCCCAACACAACGAGAAAGTGTAAAGACATCCGTAGCAAGTTAATGCCAACAAACAAGACAAGAGTAAAAGGTAGCAGACGCGGTTTTATTGAAAAATGGTCCAATAGAAATCACAGCAACAACATGCAATTGCACCGTAGATCCCACTGTACCACAAACACAGAGCAAGTTAACTAAGAAAAAGACAATATACACCAGAAAGAGTGGTGAAGACAGGGTAATCGAACGGAACGGTCCTTGACTTATTGAGTCTGCTTATTAGTGATCAAGTGCAGGTGGGAACATTCATATTCCAAACGATCCTGCAAAAATAAATAAACAATTGCTGAAATGGCCGACAATCAAATGTTCAGTCTGTATATACAATAGTGATGAGCATCGGTTGTAATCAGCTGGATGAAGCTAACCGAGTATGTGTTAAGATCGGATGAATATCATTGTTTGAAGTGTTTGTTGTTAGAGTGCTACATTGTAACTGCATGATGTTAACGAAGAATACATTATTCGGTTAATTACTGTCTAGACACAAATCGTATACGCTATACAATAACAAGTGTACAGGTAAATGGTGAAACTATCGCTCCTCAATCTGGACTCGAACACAGGTTCTCTGGTTTACCGTAAAAGCGCTGTAACCACAGAGATATCGAGGGCATACGGTTAGAAATAAATTATTCACTATTTACCTGTACCCGGTTACATCCCCATCAAACCGAAATTAGTTCCTGAATTTCTAATTATACAGGAGAACCACTGCTGGTGTTTCTCTGGATGATGCCGGACAAGCCCCCCCAAATATAACAGGTGGTGAAATAATCATTCATCAACCGGGACTCAAACCCACGGTCTCTGATTAACCGTACCATCGCTATACCACTGAGCTATCGAGGACATACGGATAGCAGGTTAGGGATATATTATTCACCATTTACCAGTACTCGGTTATAGACATGTGTTGAAGGTGTTTAAAATCGGGGATATAAGAATGGAATAACACATTTGCTTAAAGTTCTGATAATAATGAAGCTAATAATGTAATTATTGTCGAAGCCTATATTACGTCAATGTCTTATTTCTGGATCGGGAGCACTAATTCGTATACTTTTTTTATGCCCCCGAAAATGTTTCGGGGGCATATAGTAATCGCACCGTCCGTCTGTCCGGATTTTGACTGTCTGTCTGTCTGTCTGTCATTCCGGAGTTCGTGTCCGACCGTACCTTCAAAACCCCTGCATGGGTTTTTGATTAACATGGCACAAGTGATCACCATAACAAGACGATGTGTCGCGCGCAAAACACAGGTCCGTACCTCAAAGGTCAAGGTCACACTTGAAGTTCATAGGTCAAAAACAGGTAAGCAATTTCGTTTCCGGACCGTAACGTCACAACCCCTGCAGGGATTTTTTAAATAACTTAGCACAAGTGATCATCATAACAAGACGATGTGTCGCGCGTTAAACACAGGTCCGTACCTCAAAGGTCAAGGTCACACTTGAAGTTCATATTTTAAAAACAGGTCCGAAATGTCATGTCCGGACCGTAACGTCACAATCCATGCAGGGATTTGTAAATAACTTGGCACTAGTGATCACCATAACAAGATGATGATGATGTGTCGCGCGCAAAACTCAGATCCGTACCTCAAAGGTCAAGGTTACACTTGAAGTTTATAGGTCAAAAACAGGTACGTAATTTCGTGTCCGGACCGTAACGTCACAACCCCTGCAGGGATTTTTAAATAACTTGGCACAAGTGATCACCATAACAAGACAATGTGTCACGTGAAAGACTCAGGTCTTCAAGGTCAAGGTCACACTTGGAGGTCAAAAGTCAAAGTGTGTCCTGTCAATAATTCTGGCATTCATGGACGGATTTTCAAATAACTTGACACAAGTGCTCACCACAACAAGACGATATGTCGCATACAAAATCCAGGTCTGTGGCCCCAACGTCAAGTTCACATTTACAGGTCAAAGGTCAAATCGTATGCGGTCAATAACCTTTGCATGCCTGGACGGATTTTCAAATAACTTGGCACAAGTGCTCACCACAACCAAACTACGTGTCGTGCACAAAATTCAGGTCAATTGCTCTAAGTTCAAGGTCATACTTAGAGGTCAAAGGATACTTCGGGGCATTTATCACTTATAGTGATATTTCTTGTTAATCTACTTAGGATAGCGCATACCTCACGTTCATTCTAGTATCTTCAACAATGCAAACATCTCTCAACAGTTGTTTTATTGCGTGTGTTCTGTGAATGCTACTTTTCCAGTTCAACGTTTTAACGAACGTTTATTGTCAATAGAATATAATACTTTTATTTTCCAATCATGGGCCACAAAGATGGCATTATAATTAGAGTAAAATGAAGATCATAATGAAACATAACAAAAGCTTAATTCTGATTAGCATAATAACAGTAAAATGAAATGAAATTATATATAAGTTATATGCACATATTCATAAAAACACATTAAACAAGATTAATTCAGCCATAATACATTTTGTGTTCATGAATTCATATACCCCTACATATAAATATCAATACAATATTAACATATGCAAAGAAGAAAGAAATATAAAAATATCGGACAGGGAAAGTAGCATTCAAGAGGGCAGTCAACCACAAAACACAGAAACAAACACGCAAACAGACAAACAAAAATGCAAAAGTAATAATAAATGCAAACGACATCACAAACACAAAAGGGTTGACAATTGGTCTTGCATTTAACTATTATTATTATTATTATTATTATAAATTCCCTATTTACCAATGTAATAGAAGATTATACTATTATGCTATATACTGATAAATTGACTAGAAATAACACAGTGCAATACAGCCATAAGATTTATATTAGATCTAGTACTGACAATGTTTCGGTAAGTGGCTTTTACAGAACTCATAAATAAAGTTAGACAATAATTTAATTACTTCACTAGATTCATTTGTCATTAACAATATTAATCTGGCTTTCGGAAGAAGGAAGGTAAAATTATGACAAATGGCAGTATTTTTCTCTAATTTTCACTATACAATGGCAGAATTTCGCCGTTTCCAACTTCTGCCTAAACAAAACAGAGCTTTTGTAAAAAAATGACAAATGGCAGTATTTTTCTCCATAAAAGTACCTCTAAGACGGCTATACCTACTACAATAAAATAGAAAGTGAATTATTTCTTCTACTTGATCGGAATTACAAATTTGACATTTTCTCATTTCCGGTGGTACATGTACCTTCTTATATCTGCCTACTTTAATTTCAAATCTGTGGGGTGCTTATTCGAAAGGATGTAAAACACTCTGTTTACTTCTAAATTGTGTCTGACTGATAAATATTTTTCCTACAAAACATGTTTAAAAAAGAGCATATTTTCTAAGTTTACCAGTTTGATTTAAAGCACAATCTGTAAGAGTATTGAATCATTTCATTTTAAAATCCTGAATAAGCTTATTTTTTATAATCCCAATTTTGTGCAATTAAATTGTTGAGACATTTAGTTGATCTAGAAGAAAATAGATGCTTGAAATCCAACTCGTATTATTTTTTTTTATATAAATTTACACTTTCATGCTACCGAAACGTCTATGAACATAGGGTATCTAGCAAGTTCATCCAAAACAGCACCATTTGTGACATGTTTATGTGTGTTTAAAATATATTTCAAAAATGTAGTATGAAGTTTTTCACACTCCATATTGGAAAAAGACATTGCAACAGTATAGTCTGTTTTTTAATAACTGAGGAAGCAGTATTTATTGTTCTCCATATTGCACAGTCATATAAAAGGATTGGCTTATTAGTATGATCAAAAAAGGATGAATACATATATCTGTTTTAATATTTGTACCTGCAACAGATTTCTTTATCTGAATTGAGCTGTTAATGCTTTTAATATACAAATAAGTCAGTTTGGCAATGAAAAAAGTATCTGAGGATGAAAATTGTATGTAGATGTATTTGTATATTTGAATGTGTTTCAATCACTTCATCATGATCGAAGTAAAATTTAGCTTTAGATATTTTGCCATTTTTACTAAAAACAATAATTATAGTTTCGTTTAATAAATACTGATAAAGGTGATCCTTTGGGAGCAACAAACAAAATTAAGAGAATAAAGCAGCAGACTCGGTTTTATTGAGTCTGTTCATAAGAAGTAATGAAAGAAGCAACACCTCTCACGTCCCCTAGCACCGGCTTAAGCCGTATTCTACTTCAAAGTCATCTATAATGGGCTCGCTGGTTTCAAAGGACCAGTAAAAATAACACTACTGATTCGTAACACGGGGAGACATTTTACAGCCGCAACACTGCACTAAACGAACGCTAGTGTGAATGTTAATAAATAATGATAAAGGTGATCCTTTGGGAGCAACGAACTCAATTAAGAGAATAAAGCAGCAGAGTTGACAATCGGGCAATTATTAAAACAGTAAGCATATAACTTGCCAATGCAATTATGTTATCCTTTCTTACTAGATGAGAGCAGAGTGTAGAATAGTGTCAAACGCATTAGAAAAGTCAACAAATGCAGGCACATAGTTTATTATTATTCCTAGAATATTTTCGATTAGTGTTCTTTATACAAACATGTGATCCACAGTCCTAGCTTTCACTATAAAATGGCAGAATTGTATAACAAACTCAGTGCACCGCTTTCAAGACTGAGGTACTCGAAAAACAAAACAAACTTGTATCAGTCTTATGGACTCCTAAATAACACTAACAACCATATGAAGTCCATTTTTAAAAAAGTATTTCTAATTCTTGTGCTTAAACCACTACTAATATCTCCATACATTGAAAAGCTTGACTTACTGTCGTTTAGAAATAACATCAAATAATACTGTGCTAACTTTTGTGACAATTGTGTGATTGATTTATTACGGTCAATTAACAATTTAGGGGACGTTCTTAATAACATTTCCAAAGTTACCAATGTTCACCTATAGGTACTATAGGTTTATTACTCTACACAAATCTTTTGTTACAATATACACTGTTTTGTAATAACGGCAATTTTGAAAATTACACTATGCAGACCAATATGTTTGCGAAGCTTTAGTCAGGTATGGGACCACTGTTTATAAACAAGTGTATCCCACTTGGTACTAACTATGGAAATATTGTCACAGATCTCTTTTTCTATTGCTTCGAAAGAGAATTTATGTTGAGCCTTTCACCAGATACTCATGCAGATATAACGAAGTCTTTTATAAAAACTCTCTAAATCTTGATGACATAATGCTTGCTATTTCCTGTTCGACATTTATAAATACTTTCCATAATCAGTATCGAATGTGTCTGCCATAAGCAAGGTATTCAATTTGATAGTTTGATACGATGTCGCACAGAATTGTAATTCTGGTTTAGCGCTGTCTGTAATATTGTTTTTTCTCCTTATCAGTTGCTGACATTGTTATGAAGCGTATGCAGTCGACCTTCACTTCTCCCGATTTCATCCCAAAACTGTCCAATCGGATTTATATCAAAATGGACGGTCAGCCCAGGCCAGACATTAAATAAAATAGTGTGTGTGTGTGTGTGTGCGCGTGTGCGTGTGTGTGTGTATGTGTGTGTGTGTGTGTGTTTCTAAGGTCTAATATAAATATGTTATATAATTTTACCATTCCTGCAAAGTTACAATAATACGGACAGTTTGGTAGATTTAATTTCAAATTTTTCCGGCTCAACATCATTTCACAAACTTCAAAAATATTTTCAAATTAATTGTGATAACAGCTTAAAAGCGTATACTTAACTAATTAATATAAACAATATCACTGCTGTTTTTTCTAAAGGATTTTACGGTTGTATACAATCATACAAAATGAGGAGCTGAACGGGTTCTAACATACATGTATTTGAAGTAGATATAAAGGTCGAACAGGAAATGTAGCAATCAAGGACGAGATTCAACCACAAACACACCCAGAAACAAACAACAACTACAAAGATGAATAGCAGGCAAGACATGACATTACAAGCATAACGCGGTTGACAATAGGGCTACCTCCTTGGAAAGGTCACTGGAAAAAAAGGCCGATGGGGTTTAAACTAGGTTCTAGGGTGCACCAAGCCACACTCTTACCCTTTTGACATCCCAATAAAACGGGATCGTGTAAATAAAGATATTCCCGTCAGGTTATATTCGAAAATGATTTGAGTACTTGCATTGTGATTGTCTGGGCCTACGTTTTTTGATATGCATATATAAATGGTCATATCAGTGTTATATTGGCTTTTAATGCTTTCTTGTTTGTTGATCATTATAACCTGGAGGACATATTTCTCTTTTTACACTGTCTCGATTTATTGGGACGGCAAATCCGGTTTAAACCTCAAGCGTTTTTTTTGCCACTGGCCGTTTTATGGCGGTAGCGCTATTGTCAAGCCGTTTATGTTGATGATGTCACGTGTGTTACTTATTAACATTGCAAATGTTATTATATTTAATTTGTGTTTTTGTTTGACTGCGTTAAGTGAAAGCTACATTTCCTGTTCGACATGAACACCTACTTTAGTTGGCAACTCCTGATTTAAAGCTTCAGCAGAGTGTCATGGAAAAACTTTTGTTCTGCTCAGTTGAGTTAAACGGGTTTTGGCGCACCAACTCAAAAATGGTCATGCATGTATGACGCCATCAGGCTATCCTCAATTTCATCGAAATAAAACAACTGCAGAATAGTCTTAGAACCGTTTCACTTACAGGACTGTAAAGGTGCTTCCAATTATGTTGTAGACACTCCATTATCCTAGAGCTAGTATTAATAGAAATATTAGTTCTGACACGAACTGTTACCTATTGAACTTTTATTGATGTATGTATAAACAATGAGAGTTATTTAAATTATAATAACAAATAATGTGTTGAGTGTGAAATTTGGTTATGTTTGCCTTCATTTTTGATAATGTTGTTAGTGGCAATATTATTGGGGTCATGACCTTAAAACAAATCGTCTGCTTCAGTTTATCTGTTTGTAAGCACATTAAATTTTGTAAATTTGTGAATTTGAAACAATTAACTTTGGGATTTTGTGGGATGGGAAGCAAGAAGAAGAAAAATAATATGTGCAAAAAGTTATTCAGCAAGAACCAGCTTTGACAGAACCTGGAAGTTTGACAGCTGTTGGTAAGCAAGCTGACCGCCGAGCCCATCCAATTCAGAAACAACCAAAGTGAAAATCCCTAAAATTAATAAAGAAAATGAAAGGCGGCCGACTTTTCTGTCCGTTACAGAAGAACAAAAGGAGGAGTTCATTGACAACATGAAAATTGAAAACACCGTTAGGAAAGCAGAATCTGTTGTTACGCAGTTAACAATCTAGCTTCGCCAAGCATCGACTTCTAGACGAGAGAGATTTGCACCATAGAAGCATATGAACTAGATAATTATATTGGCTCCTTTCTGTTGTCAATCAGAAAAGCTGACGGATCGGACTATGAACTGGACACGCTTACAAGCTACCACAGGGGAATAGACAGGTATTTGCGGAACAAAAGGCACCCATACAGTCTTGTGCGGGCAAGGAATTTGGTATTTCGAGAACAATTCTCGCCCCAAAAAGGAAAGAGTTAAAGCAAAAAGATAAAGGAAACAAACCAAATGCCGCCGAGCCCTTAATAAGACATGAGGTTTGGACAGTCCAGACAAGCTTCTGAATAAAAGTTGGCTGAACAACACGATGTTTTTCATTTTTAAGGAGTTGGAGCGAAAACCATCAACTGCGGTGGGAAGACATTACTCTTAAAGAAGACGAAAGCGGTAATTAATTTCTGGAATAGATTGAGCGAAACACGAATACCAGATCGAGAGAAACAAGTGGTACTCACCAAGGGGCATTTCGACCGAAGCAGTTTTGCACACGATGCTAAAGAGAATTGTCCTATCCACGTGTATAAAGTGTTTCGCAGCTATCGACCCGAATCAATGTGTGTCCCTGAATTTTTCACCAGATACCCAGGCAGATTTTATATCGCAATTAATCATCTTCGTCGTGATGATTCCCACTTATGGTTCAAATGGCAACCATTGGGAGAGAACACACTGAGGTCGCTAATGAAAAATATGGCGACAAAGGCCAATTTGCCTGGCAAGAAAACTAACCACAGTGCCAGGAAAACCACTTGTACAAAGCTGTTACATTTTGGAATAGCTCCTACCACAAGTCAGCAACTGTCTGGTCACAAGAATGTCCAAAGTGTGAACAATTACGCAAATGCATCCAGTTATATGCTCCATCTCTCGTGTGATCCTGATCTGGCATTTACCTACAGGTGATACACACTTTCAGAACACGTTACTCTAGTAATAATCTAATATGTCTGTGAACATAATGATGATCATGTTTAAATCGTGTTTTCAAATTAATAACAGGAATGTCCGTTGTAAATTTGAATAAAAATAATATAGTACAGCTGCGAGAATCATAGTATTAGGATCTGAATACATCAAACAATGCCTGCTTAAACAACCGCCGTATTTCAGTAGACACAACCTTACGTACTACGCTTGCATGCCCTATTGTCAATCATTTTATGTTTGTGATGTCGTGTCTTGCTTTTTGGTCATCTTTAAAATTGCTTTTTGTGTCTATTTGTGCTGTTGGTTGACTGTAACTTTTAAAATACTTGACCGATTTCAAATACGACTATTTTACTTAGGTATTTCCAAGCCAATGATATTACTTCAATCTATAATAATTTCTGAAACATGTAGCTAATTTTCTTAGAACCTTAGCAAAGTTAAATAAATGAAATTAATAGTTATTTAAATTTCTAATATATTGAAAAATATAGTGCCGTCAGTGAGAAAGGAAAACTCAGTATGCAATAACACATTTAATTCACTGCTAAATTGCAGCGTGCTATTGCTTATCATAAATATCATTCTAGCTTTATTAAATAAATTCCATTAAATTATGCGAATAAAGTATTTGGATAACACTTTACCACGCTCTTCGGGCTATTTAATTTTATTAAATACTGGGACCATACGCCGTACGACATGGAGATGCGTTACACTCCATGTCCACCGCCATATGCATGCCATCTGCGGGATGGTTTAACTTTGTGTACTATTGATTTTATGAATATTGAGTTCTGCTCAACCCGGGGCTGATGGGCGTGAGCGGTAGCTAGCATATTTCACTGCTGCTCATGAACAGTCTCAATCAAACCGAGATATTTCGTATGTGTCGTTTTAGGCCATTTCCAAAGGTCCATTATCATACTTGTTTTTAGTAATAACAAGTATAATATCGTTTGCTATGATGTCGTATTGTATCGAACTTTCGTTTGATAGCATACTTTTTTAATAACGCTTTGTGATTGTTTGTCGGCAAATAATATAGATATAAAAATCGAAAGGGAAAAGTAGCATTCAAGGACGACAGTCAACCACAAACACACAGAGGAACAACAAAAAACTTTAAAGATGAATAAAAAGCCAAATAAGACATCACAAACATATAGGGGTTGACAATAGGGCTACCGCATAGGAACGGTAAGTGGCAAAATAGGCAGCTGTGGGTTTAAACCATGCTCTAGGGTGCACCAAACCTCACACTTACCCTACTTCAATCAAATAAAACGGGTCAGTGTAAATAAAGAAATCCCCGCCATTAACTATTCTCTAATCAACAAGGCAGCATTAATAGGCGATATAAGTAACACAAAGATGCTCGTGTATATATAAATACAAAAAACAATAGCCTAGAAAGCCACGAATAAGTTACTCAATGACTTTGCAGAAGCCAGAGCAACAATAGAGCAACAATAGAACAAATCATTGAGGGTACGATAAGACAAGAGTGCAGACAAACATCAAACGTTACCGTCCTTTTGGGCTTTAGGTAGACGCCATCATAGGGTCCACAACGTGTCCGGTCATCGCACAATTAAAGAGGAAATCATAGTGGCGAACTGTAAATGGGTCTACCTTCAAGCATGCAGTGCGTTGCAAACTGATAGGGTCATAACCTCTTTTGATAAACCTTTGAACAAGTGTAGCAAAAATATTATGAAAGTGAAAATGACCAAGGATCTTACACGATTTGTAAATCACGTTCCATAGAAGTCAGGTTGTGATAGTCCTTGTCGCAGAAGAGTTCTTAAATTACTTTTATCTTTGGAAAGATGATCAGGTTACAATAATAAAAGTTTGCAAAGAAAGGTTTTACGAAGTTTATGGTAACGGTAGCCTTGATGGAGTAGATTTTTAGTTATACACATATTACGAATATTAAGGTCCTCAACTCGAGTACAAGCTCTAGAAAAACGAATACGTTGAGACACATAGAACCCATAAGAAGTTGCTCGGGGAACATCCTCATCTAAATGGGGATAATTAACAATATCAAAATTAAAATCATCTCTCTTGTCATATATTTTGCTATTATTTCACCATTATCAATTGAGAGATGTAAATCGAGGAAGTAGTATCGGAAATAATAGCTTTGTTAAGTTGAAGTTCTTTAGGTTATATATTATTAATCATAGCAGAAAATAAAGGGTTGCCAATGATTAATATGTCATCCAGATACCGAGAAGTGTCATTAAAGGCTTCAATAACATCTGCCTGGGTATCTGATGAAAGACTCAATATGAAATCTCTTTCATAGCAACATAAAAACAAATCTGCGACAAGGGGTGCACAGTTCGTACCCATAGGGATACCAACACGTTGGCTATAAACGGTCGATCCATACCTGACGAAAATATTATCTTATAGGTAGATGAGTGCTTCACAAACTTCTTGGCACGTCCACATAGTGTAATTGTCTAAACTGTCGTTAGTAAACAAAACGCTTTAATATTATTACAGGTCAAACATGTAGTATTTTCCCTTGCGAAATGTTTTTTTTGAATAAGAGCAATAAGCTTGTCTTTGATAATGTGATGTGGTAAAGTTGATATAGGATAGAGAAGTGATAAGTGCTTATAGATGAAACTTGACGTTTATTGCAAATGTTATCAAGATCGTTTACTGAATTGCTAATAGACAAAAACAAATTAATCCGAGAGTTTTCATACGTTTTAGCACAATATTGTTTAACGTGATCTTTACAGGTGAGAAGCAGCGTGGGTTATTTATCTCCGCCGACTACTTATCATTGCACATAACCCGTTGAAACTTAACTCGTTTAATAAATCCGCACTCGATCATGGAAGATCAGCTATTATATCCGCCGAGAAAGAAATATTTAATCATTATTCTCCCATCACTGCTAAAATCAACAACATATTTTGAAGTATATCAAAAAAAAATTATGTCATTATTGCCTTCGCCCAAATATAGCTCTCGGGCAGATATTGGCGTCTCGGGGCAATACAGGATGAGATATGGATTGAATGTTGTTCTTCGGTCTCATCAACACAGTATAGGTTATTTAGAGCCGCCACAGAGAGATGAGAAGGATACATAGGAATCAGGGAACCGTGCCCTACTCTATTATCGAATAGATTCCTATTGTTCTTTAACGTGCTCGGAGGATAGACCGATACACGGGACCGCCCTGTTTACGTCCCCATCCGAAGGAGCAGGCTAAGGGAATGTGTCTTCCCAAGAAAACATCGACGGAAAGGATGAGATATGAAATGCCTGTATATTATTCTCTATAATTATAGTATAAATGTATAATTTATATATTATTATTAATTGCTGATATTATTGCACAATCATATATTTAAACCTATGGAAGAATAACGAAGACAAATAAAACACATCTAAGAAATATAAAAAGATCGGAAAGGGAAAGGTAGCATTCAAGGAGGACAGTCAACCACAAAACACAGAAACAAACACGCAAACAGACAAACAAGAAGGCAAAAGCAATAATAAAAGCAAACGACATCACAAACACAAAAAGTGTAACTTTTATTTAATCAATGGAAAGCAGTGTGATAGGGTAAGGGTTTCGGGTGTGTTATTCGGGATACGAATGTTCGACAAAATACTCAGATTGCCATATGTCCCTTTAAAGTGTCCTATTATTTGTATTTAACTGGGGCGGTCTTTAATAATATCGTTGTAAACTGACAACATCACAGAGAAACTTTCATGGTGTTTCATCGTGTATCCATTGTTTAATGTGATAGAATTTCACAATACTCAATTAAAAAACAAAAAGTAAAGTATCCCAATGAGTTTTGGACAATTATAGTTAGGCAAAAAAAAAAATTGTGTTTTTTAACCTGACCCGACTCCCTTTATCACTCCTTTTTTTTTAAAGTAGCTATCCCGCCAAATAACTACAGAATTATACTAGAAAACCGTTTATCGAAACTCTTTCCAGGTGTTCTAGGGCTAGTAGTATTGGAGGTAAGAGGGGTGGTTTAAGGTGATGGGGGTGAAGATGTGGGGAGTGTGTAACGTGTAGGTTCGTGACCGTTTTGGTGGGGTCGGGATGTGAGAAGTCTCGTGTGGGGGGGGGGGGGGGCAAGGCGTGACTGGTGTGGGTGTGGACTTTGGTGCCGAGAGTCGGGAGTGAGACTACAGGGTAATATTTATAAATTTGACTGTTGTTGGCGGGATGGCTACGTTATGAGATAATAACATCTGTACAAAATCGGGTTCTGCCACTCAATAAACTCTATGGGATATAGCCGGTGATATGATTCTTATAAAAACCACGTTAAAGACCATAGAAATGTATTCCCGAATTTCTCTCTATGGGCGGCTCGATATGTTAGCATTTGCGAGTAAGATAGATCGAGTAGGTGAGGTACATGTTTTGAATTCCACTCTCTGGGGTGGCTCGAAATATTGCCATATTATTAGCCTGATTAAGCTATATCACAGAGGTCAAATATATTAAAGTTTATAGCTTTAGTTTACCCAAGGCTAGGCTCAGTCTCAGAGCTGGAACTTGGAGATGCCACTTGACAGAAGGTGGCAAGACTCTGCAAAGATCCCTGAAAGAAAAAGCAATTGTTGTTTATATCTGTACAGTAGATGTGTTAAACCTTTACAATACTGCTGCAGCTATATGCAAACTTTGGGCAGGGGGTAGGGGCACCGATTTTGTGGGTGGGGAGGGGCACTGGTGTTTGGTGGGTGAAAAGAGGTGGCAACAGTGCATTTCTGCTCTGCCGTCATAGAGGGGTTGGGGACAAATCCATTTATTTTTGGGGAACAATGGAAATTGTCTGTTATGGTAATATTTTCCGGAACAAGGGAACATAAAAATAAATGGAAAAATATTTTTGGAGAACGAAGCAAACTATTTTTGGGGAACATTGGGTCATATTTTCAGTAAATAAGGGAACATAGACCCCACTGGGAGGGTCTCAGACTCATCATAGAAATAATATATCAGTGCTATATTATTATTAAATTTTAACGGAGGACACTTAACATGAACATGCACGAAATAAAACACATGTATGGTCCAGTGGTCCCTTATCGAGGCGACGTGGACATACTCATGACGTGGTCTACATGACATGACCTTGACTGGGCTAGAGTAGCCGAGCTCTGGGTCGGGTGGGCTGATAGTTAACGGGGCGTATAGAAGTGGGGCTGTCTGCACTGGCATTCCAAGCAATAGTGACACAGTATAGGTCTGTAATTTTGGCTCAGTAATCCTGGAATTGTGATTATTCTTGTGCTAGGAGTCCTCAGTCATTCACCGGTATTCTAACACAACCAATTCCTTACTGCCGACTAACCTAAATAATTAGTTGCAATTTAGTGCGGCGGAGTTGACCCTGTATCATGCTGAATGGTAAGGCTGAAAAGGGTGTTAAAGGTTGGACTTACGGTCATGGTATCCGGGGCAGGAAAGATCGTTGTCCCGGGAGTAGAAAATGAGTTCATGGTTTATGTTGGCTGTGATGTGAGGGGCAGTTTGGCTTGATTTGCTTGTAAGCCGCCGTTTGTGATTTTGTGAGTGTTGTGAGTGACAAATATAGGGGTGACCGTGCTTTCTTAACGGGTCTCTTTAGATGGGGGAGGCATGATGGAGTTTGGAGGATGGTGTTTGTTAACGAGGTGAGGGTATGAGTGAGCTGATGAGGGGTAGGTTTCACTTGTGGGGGCAGTAGTAAATGGTAGAGAGGTGGTAAGGGGGGGTCCGTATGCACAGCTGGGATGGATTTAGATGGAAGTGATGGCTACTGGGGTATGTTGAGTTTAGTGATTTGGGCATTAGTGTTGATAGTTGATTGGCGAGTGGGGGTTAGGTACTTAGGAGGTGCATATGATGGGGGGATGGTTTTGGGGTTGCGTTAGGTGGATTTGTCTTAGATGGAGAAGGGTTAGGATACCCGGGTCGGGACTTGGTCGTATTGATGAGGGGATGTATATTGGTACTGATTTTGGTGGGTGGAGGGGGGGCAGACGCAAAGGGTCTAGGAAGATGAGGTAGGGGTCGGGATGGGTTGTATGATGGTCTGGGGGTGTGTGAGGCGGGTGGTGATCAGTCTGGCGTTTGCTTTTAGGGAGGGTGCTGTGGGTGCGATTGGTGTGTGGTATGCGGGGGATGGGGGGAGGCATGGGAGACGTAGATGACAGGGGTGGGGGGAAGTGGGTGTGGGATATGATGAGATGGTGGGTCAGTGTCGTGACTGGAGTAGTGGCACGTGTGAGTGATATGGGTCAGGTACTACCTCGGAGAGGAGGATGGATGGGCTGATAGGTGGCTACTAGTGTTCGAGGATGTGTAGGCTTAGTGTGGTGGTGCTGGGTGTAGAGTTTGACGTGGTAAGAAGTTCGATGGTGTGGGGAGGTCAGTGGTGGTAGGCTGTAGAGTGAGTGTGATGTGGGGGGTGGTGTGGCTGGGTATAGTGTGTATAGGAGTGTACCTACAGGTAGGATTTGTGGGGATGCTGGGCGGGATGTGGGTTTCATTTAACACCGTATAGACGGATCCTCTGCTGAAACGGCCTACTTGGCGGTTTTGGCACGGGTTGAGGTGAAACGGCTGCTCCCCCCCCCCCCCCGACCTATTCGATTGTCAACGGTGTGGCTGCAGTCACTAGGCAAATCATACTGAGTTTAGTGAGTGTCAGAGAATAGTGTCGCCGAAAAGTAGAGTAAGGACCGCAAGGAAGATTGCTCCAGAGGCTTGCCGCAGTGGTAATTTGACACATACCATTGTTCAAACGGTTACACAGAATGAGTAAGCAATGTTGCATTAAACTGAACATTGTCAGGTCTTCCTGCATAAGATGACAAGAACAAACACTGTTGATTCACACACTGTTCTGTTAATTAAGAAGAGGTCACACACCATACCAACCCACTCAATTTTTGATAATTTCTAAAAATCATTTATTTGCTCCAAAATAGCAATAGTTTAATATGTTTTGTCCATTTATTCATTACGTTTAATTCACTACCAATGGAACTACGGACGTGAAATTTTAGTTTTCCCCGAAAATTGATTACCTTTAACAGTTTAAATGCTTACACCGAACAGTTTGAAAAACGTTTGATTTGTTATCCCATCCAAAAAGAATTCAATTTTCAAGACCTAGTTGCATATTTGAAATTGCACTCTGATCTGTAGAGTTACCAAAGGAAAATGGTAGACAGATGTTATTAAATAATCAATAGTCATGAAAAATACAAAATAATTTTGAGTGAATAAAAGCATTTTATTGAAATTTCAAATTTTTGAATTTTCAATAAAACAAATTTTTACTGTAAATTGTTCTAAAGCATACAGAAACAAGAAACTGTTTCCAGGTTTTGGAATGCATGTGTATTTAAACTTTTGCGATGATCGCAACTTTAATCTGATTGAAAATAAAGAAGGATGGTTCCGTAACTTATTTTTGAGGAGTTACATTCGTGTATGAACTAAAAAGAAAATACCACAAATAGTGTTGATGCGTCTCGAGTAATTGTACATGTCTTTTGCGGCTTCTAGGCCTTTGTTTTTGTATATGCTGCCTAGATTTTTTTTAGGAAATAACATGTCCAGCGATTTCTTTATGTGCGCCGTGTCGTATATTGAGATGGTAATGCTGCAAAAATTGATGTTAGTATACCATATATCTCGGTTAAAACTTTCCTTGTCACTGACCGATAAGTGGTAGCCCTTTGTCAACCCTTTTATTTTTGCGATGTTACATACATTTGCCTTTATTATCCTTGTAATTAATGATTATTTTCTATGCATGTCTGAGGTTGACTGTTGTCTTTGAATGCTACATTTTTTTCATTCGACTTTTATATCTACTTTTAATTCTGTGTAGAAGATTATTTCTATCATCGAGC